>VZRJ01013147.1:68908-187365 GCA_013397565.1 Ptilonorhynchus violaceus | reverse complement strand
CGTGCGTGAGGTTGTCTCAATGACCAAACACGTCTACAAACACTCCTGCATCAGTCAAATGACGCATCACCCACCAAGACCTACATCTTCAGTGCCTCCTTAGACCCTCTGCCACACTAGAACCTTCACTGTAAAGGGAATGCTGGGATCCAGGTAGCACAGCTCAGAATAAGGCCGATATTTTTGCCGGCAGTTACCGCTCCAACGCCATTCCTCGCGCGTGGAGCCGCCCCGGCGGCGCGTGCGGGCGCTCTGCCTACCTTGATGGCGGTGGAGGCGATCTGGATGTGGTGCAGGCGGCGCAGGGTGCTGTCCCTGTCGATGAAGTAGGAGGCTGCCAGCTGGTGCAGGGTCTCCAGCGTCACCGCCGAGCTGTTGGCGCCGGGGTCGCTCCCTTCCGACCGCTTGCTCAGCTTCCGTTTGTCCACAAAAATCGTGAGCGACTCCTCTCCTGAGCAGGGAGACAGAAGGCCCGGCAGGCATCAGCCACGTCCGACAGGACAGGGAGATTCTGCGGGTGCTCAGCTTGAGTCACACGTAAAATATGTTTATTTACAAGGTCACTCAATACATTCATTTTATACTGTTCAACTGTGAAAGAAAATGAACCCAGGGTAACACTTGAGGCTTTTGTTTGTTGGTTTGCATCCCTTAAAACACAGATCACAGCTGATTTCAGAAGAAAGGCACCTTGTTCCAACTTGTTGTGAGCAACCCTGTGCTTTCTAATCGATTCAGCCACGCCTGGAATCTGATAGGAGAGTTGCCTTAAACCAAATTTCTAGACCTGAAAAGTGTGGGGTTTTCAGAAACTTGGTGCTTTTCCAAAAGCAAATAGAAGTTCCAGCATTTTCCACGGTGGATTTCTCACTTCCCCTCTCTTTATAAATGGATAAATACTGTTGAATTTAGAAATTTTAATTTCTATAGGATCGTTGAAAACCAAAAATCTGACTTTCTTAACTGAGTGAGTTTTCAGGAATATTTCCAGAACAGACCAACTGATACTGTCAAATTTTCCACATTTATTCTCTATTTCATGGATATTTTTTCCTGTGTTTCAGGCTAAGCAAGTGTTTATTCATTTCGTGAAGTGTTTACTTCAGAAAACAAATTGGAAAAGTAACTTCTTGACCCAGTATTTTCTACTGTGTAGTTTATGCCTGAAGTAACGACAAAAGCACTTCTCTCACTTTCTGTTTGGCAACCTGCATTCTTCAATATTTAGCTCAGCAATTGATTAATGATGTCGTTACACCTGGATTTTGGGTGCTGAACAACTCCACCGAGTGCCTTTTCCTCGTTCCTGGAAAGGCAGTTCCCTTGCTAGGGTCTGACTTGCCACTTGTGCTACTTTCACTGCTCGCCCATCTGCTGCCGTGGCGCCGTGCCCGTGCAGGGGATGGGATGCCAGCTTCAGATGGGTGTGTGTGCCAAAAAGCAATAGCTGTGGAGGGATAAAATTTAGGGTGCAAACACGGCATCGTCTTTAAAGGGAGCTGATCCTGGCGGTGAGCAGTGCTCAGGGAAGAACGTGTGTCTCCGTGCAGGAGGTCACAGCTGTTGGCGAATTTGGGCTCACAAACTTCGCCTTTGATTAACGTGAGCACACTCCTTTTGCTCCAATGTGCCTTCTGTGTTTCCCAATCACTCAGAAATTCAGAGGACAGCCAAGCCCTTCAAACCCTACACAGGCAAAACTGCCATTATAAAGGAACCTTTTATTTAATTAAAGCTGCAGGGCTCGTCCAGTGTGTTCCTTTTGTCCTGGAAGGGATGGGCGGCCATTCCAGCTGGAGCTCACCTCAGTTTCCACCACTATACTCACACTCCTCCTCCTACAGTTTCCTAATGGGTCATTATTTTGTGCATGAAGTCATCAATGCAGGGACTAATTGCCTGAAGCTCCAAAGAACCAGGAATTAACACAGCTTCTGTAAGTACCAGCATTTCCCCACCCAGTTATTTAATCCTTCTGCTGGAATAAGCACATAAAGGTTCACAACTGCCCTGAGGAGGGAACTGGGAAAGCACAGCAAACTCTAATGACCTGTACCCTGAGAGAAATCTGCCATCAAAACCTGTCCTAGGTGCCGGCAGTGCTGGCACCCGACCACGTGCAATAAAACCTGCCTTTTCCCAACCTGCCGTGTGACTCCAGCCAGGATGAAGGATGTTTCTGGCATGAAAAGCAGTGGAAGCGGGCTGAGATTTGAGCCAGGGGCCATGGGATTTGTGCAGCTGTTTGTGGAGCTGCAATGACCTGGTTTAGAACAGATATTAGGAAGGAATTGCTCTCTGTGAGGGTGGGGAGGCCCTGGCACAGGTTGTCCAGAGAAGCTGTGGCTGCCCCATCCCTGGAAGTGTCCAAGGCCAGGTTGGACGGGCTTGGAGCAGCCCAGTCCAAGGATGCCTTCCAGCCCAAACCGTTCCATGGCTCTGTGGTATCAGAGAAGACAACATCAGAACTCAGAGGGGTGAATACTCTGCCAGTGACCAGTTCAGGCTGTGCAGATTAGGTGCCAAATTTCACTAGGAGCTTTCTCTCCGTGTTTTCCCTTTTTCCAGAGGTCTCAGCTAGTGTATTGAGATTAAACCTGCCCACTGAAAAAATAATTAATTGTAAGGACTTAAAGCTGCAGAAAATCTCTGGAAAACAGAAACAAGATTTTGAGGTCCTTGGTATTTCATTACCACAGAATCATAGATTCATAGAACGGTTTGAGTTGGAAAGAACCTTTAAAGTGCATCTTGTTCCACCCCCTGCCATGGGCAGGGACACCTTCCACTATCCCAGGCTGCTCCAAGCCCCGCCCAACCTGGCCTTGGACACTGCCAGGGATGGGGCAGCCACAGCTTCTCTGGGCACCCTGTGCCAGGGCCTCCCCACCCTCACAGGAAGGAATTTCTTCCTGATATCTAGTCTAAATTTCTTCTCTTTTAATTTAAAACCCTTCTCCCCTGTCCTATCACTCTCTGCACATGTAAAAGTCACTCTCCCTCTTTTTTATAAGCCCCCTTAAGTTCTGGAATGTCACAATAAGGTCTCCCTGGAGCCTCCCCTTCTCCAGGCTGAGCAACCCCAGCTCTGCCAGCATGTGTCTGTAGGAAAGCTGCTCCAGCCCACAGAGCACCCACTGCACCTTGTTCTGGTGAAAACACTTTTGATCGATCTGTATTGGACATTAGTAGAGAGAGTGGGGGTCCTTCAACAGAATCCTGCTGAGTTTTATTATTAAAACAGAGTTTGTTGAATTTTGTTCCCATTAAAAAAAAAAAAAAAATCTCAGGAGTTTTCTCATTCCCTTGTCTCCGGGGGGGGGGCAGAGAGTAGAAGTGCAATAAAAACTCCCATTTCAAAAACAAACAAACTAGCCTTGGGAAAGAACAGTGCTGTGTGTCGTGTTGTTTTGGTGAGAAAACCTGGAGTGGTGGGCCTTTGGTGCAAACGTGGAGGAAGGAAGCTCCTCCTCCTCAAAAATCCCTGCCTTGCATTTCCATGGCCTCTCCCACTCCTCAGTCCTGGCTCCTCACTGGCATTGCCAGCCACTGTGCTACCATGGGCAGGGGGGTCAAAAATATTTGCTTTTCAGAAATATTTGCTCTTCGAAAATATTTACTGTTCAGAAGACTTTTGACAGAGTTTCTCATCTGTCAGAGCTGATGGAGCTATTGCTACAAGAAGTGGCTTCAGACCCGAAGAGCTCCCCCAGACAGTGGTGCTCAGGCACCCATGTCCCTGCAGGACTGGGACAGGGCTCCCCCGGCACCCAGAACTCCGGGATTTGGGAAATAACACCACCAACTTTTATTTGGGGAGGACAATTTGAGTTCTAAGTTAATTTGGAGAAAATGAAACTTATGCCAAGAAACTCTTTAGTCACATTGAAAACATGGGTGAATCCTGGTTTTCAGTGGTTACAGTCTGCCGCCAGAGAACAGGGTAAGACAACATCCAAGCATCAGCTGAAAAACCAAGTGTGATTTAGAAAACTACTCAAGGTTATGAATTTTAAGAGCTGAAAAGGAGCAATGACAGTGAACACTACAAAAACGTGATTACTCAGCATCGAGGCCTCCCAGCTGTGCTTTTCACAAGCTCTGGAAGCAGCACTCGCTCTCCTTCCCAAAAACCAGGAGACTGTAAACTTCACTTTCTCAGGTTTGAAGGAAATAGCAGGAAAACACCCAGCAGAGCTCACAGAACAATGCCACGTAGCCCAGTGGGTGGTGCAGGAGATTAGCAGAGCCACTACAGGGATGTGTCACTGTGGTATAGGGTCTGTCACTGACACATAAGTGACGGCAGGGGACTGACATTCACACCCCACACTGACCTTGGCACAACATCCAGTGATGGCCCCAGCAGCCCTGGAATTTGCAAGTTTATAACTTAACCCAGATATATGTAATTCTTCCTAGATATACAACCCATCTGTGGCCATTTAGATACAAGATTCCTAAGCAAGAGTTTACAAATGGCATTTGGAAATTAGAAATTAATTTTGTGTTCGTCTTCAGAACGTATCCAGGAATTATTTAAATTAAAAATGCAAATCTCCGTCAACATGGTGGAGTTGGAATAATGCTGTAACAACTGTAGCTAAATATAACCATCTATTGAAGGAGTAAATATATTTTGTTATACATAACAATACATATTCATGTGATTTAAATACTTAGTGCTATTTTCTGCCTCAATTATCCTTTGCCTGTACCCACATCTTTGTAATGATGAAGGGATTATAGGCCTCGATGTTTCATCTTTTCATCTGCAGGCTGGGCAGTGGAAGGAAAAGACAGCGATCCAAGCAGTCCCCATCCCTTCGTGTCAGAAAGAGAGGAAACAGGGATAAAATGATAACTCTCAAAGGCAGATATAGCTGAGCATCACCCACAATACCTGCTTAGAGCTCTCCCTCCATACACATAAATGTACCTTACACAGGACTCGGGGTCTTTGGCCCAGGAACTCCTCAAAAGTTTCTCATTAAGTAAAATACCTCAGCTACTACCTAAATCAATACACCTAAATAAATACTGCCTAGATAAAATACACTAGCTACAAGTAGCTAGTGAGAAATCTATTCCTGTCTGGATCACCAAAGGTACCATTAGGGTTTTATCAGGGCATTTTCCCAGACTTAAGCAGATGCTGATGGAAATGCACGGGCTCAAAAACGATATAAATTAATGTCAGGCCAGATGTGGCATCATTTCCATGGTTCAAGTGAATAACAGTGCACGTTAATTCTATACAGACCATCTGTTTGAGGATTTAAATTTTTTCTTCATTGAGTAGATGAGAGAGGAAAGAAAGTTAATATATTTTGTGGGGTTTTTTTCCCCCCTCCCCTGAGCTTCCATCATCTGAAATGCTGGGGAATTTACATACTCGGAGGCGGGCTGTGACTGGTGTTTGCAAGTCTGATGCGAAAGTTGCGAGTTTCTTTCTCACATCAGTCATTTGAGAGCGTTCTCTCCCTCCCTTATTTGCCAAGAGTTTGCATCTTACCTTGAAGGAGTGCTACAGAAAGCAAAGGTCGCACCAGCAGTTAGTGTAAGTGCTAATAAATCCTTCAGAGCCCATCGGGATTCACTGTTTTACAGCGCCTGACGATTCCTCTCGTCTCTGCGGGCACAGTAACACACGGCCCCCGGGGAATATCGATCAGGGACAGCAAAGCTGGCGCCGGTGGAATGGGAGAGGCGTCACTCCCACGCTCCCGGGGCTGGGATCAGGGCAGGGAGAACCACAGGAGCCTGGGGTCAAGCTGACCGGCCCACACCCGGTTAGATTTTTCTGTCGTAAAAACCAAACCAGATCTTTTCCTTGCCATTCACAAAGCCTTCAACAACACCCGGGGCTATTTCCTGACCCGGAGAGCCGAATGCGTTGATGAACACCTCGAGCAAAGATGACTGACAAGGGCAGGAAAAATAAATCGACCCCCAAACCTTTCAGATGGCCATTCGGCCAGGTGCCTAACGAGGTTCCAGCTCCATAAGGAGCCTTGGCGTAGTCCTGCGGATTGGTTTATTCGGAGCAGTTCCCGTGTTTCCAGAAGTAAGGAGGACTTATTTGCAAAGCCCATTATCTTCGCCTCGCAAAGAGCCCAAATCAGCCTCGCTTCACCCAAACGCCTGCAACAAGAGCCCATCAGCTCCTTCTGGGATGTTAATCATCCTCATCACCAGCTCTATTGCTTTGCTAAACGGCTTTTCTTTTGTGTGTGTGTGTAGGAACTGCATTCAAGCGACTGTCCTTAAGTGGGATTTGGTTTTTAACTCCTACACTTATCCCGCAGCGGCAGCCCAGGCTTCCCCACACCCTCCAGCCCTGGAGCTCACCGCTGGTGTTTTGCAAACCTTTAAAATGTGGTTCCAGCAAACTGGGCCGTCAATGCATCGCGGTGTGTGCGGGCAAAAGAGAAAAGTGTAAATGCCGAACAAAAGGAGGGAAAGCGATGCTCGGCCCGCTGGGTCACACAGGGTCCCTCCATCGTGCAGCTCGGAGCTGCTCCTTATGGACATTTGGTTTATGTGGCACGAAGGTAAGATTTCCATAAGAAATAAAAGCAGTGAGAAATGTCACTTTCCCACATTATCGCGTGGCAGCAAGAAATATAGAACTTTTTTCCCCGGGTTCTCGTTTCGGAATGCCCTGGAGGAGTGTATTTCTGTGTTTGTGAATAAAGGCTTGGGAATGTGTCGCAAACAACCATGTGCGAGAGTTCCCTTTATGCTCCGAAAGGGATCTTTATGGAAACCAAATGGTCACGGAGGCACACAAATCTTATCACAGCCTCGTTCATTTGCCAAGTTTTGCTTTCTGTCCGTGGATACAGATGATTGGGGATTCATTAAATAAAAGTACTGTGCACACTCCGTTTGGTCTTCTGCTTTTAACGAGCCACATAAGTGACAAGCTTTCACAATAAAACAACTTGTAATTAAAGGGAAAGTACCAATACGTTATTGAAATAATAAAAAAAAAAATTCTAATTACATGTTAATAAAGTGTGGACAAGCATCTGTGGGAATCCCCATTCAATCTAGCCCCAAAATGAGAACCAACACATCCAGGAAAGTAGGGGTTTATGAGCTACCTCATGAAAGCTTTCTTAGAAATTACTAATTCCCTCTAATTATTGTAATTGAACCAATTTTTCGAAGTATTCAGCACCCATCCAGTGATAATGGAAGGCAGCAGGTGTGCCTCAAATCGTGCCTAAAAATGGAGACCAGGGACCTAAATCAAAACCCAACTTCATAAAAAAACTCCCTTTGACTTCATTAAGCAGCGACAAAGCCCAGAAGTCAACCCTGTCTCCCTGTGAGTGAAAATTTGGGCAAGGCTGTGGCAGCTACTGCATTTCAGAGCCTTTGAGAGGTGATCCGAGGCAGGGTGAGAAAAGGGCACCCTACCTCTGCTGCCCTGCAGCAAATCCCGAGGCTCTGGGGAGAATATTGAATGCCTAAGCTGAAATTTTCAAATGTCTTCAAATGAAATACTATTAAGTGTTAGCTTTACTCGGGTCCAGACCTCCTGAAAAGTGTCAATTCTATGCCTCTTCTGTGGTCAGGGTGATACTGCTGCTTTGAATTTAAAGGTCAGCTGTCCCCATGTCAGACTGTTTTCTTGGAGTTGTTAGATCCAATTCCACCCTGACAATGAAATTTCACCACAGGGCTGAGGTACTGCTAGTTACGTTAGTTAATGATCAGCAGATAGGCAGCAATACTGAAAAATCTTTTTTTGCCATTGGATAATCCTTGCAGTAGGATCCATGCTGCAGCCAAAGCCTTAATTATGATGCTTTACATTTTAACAAACATTTTCTTTCTCTTCAGCGGTTAGCTTTTCTATTCAAATGTGCCATGTGTTCTACACTCAAGAAAACACTTATTTTTAAGAAGTGTATATTTACATGCAAAAATATTCAAAGTAATTAAAAGAAATTCTGGGGGTTTTGCTACGAATTGCTGGTCAACACTCATAATTTGTTCTTAAAATTCTAATGGTAATGCTTTAGAGGTACTGGCTCCCAAAATCATGATAGGAATTAGCTCTTCATCTTTTTAAATAACTGCAGCAGGACAGAAATTGGCCCTTGTTTCCAGGATGGTCTCCTCCAAAAGGAAGCCTCTGTGAGCCATTTGGGTTGTTGCAGATCTCAGCTATCAGCCAAAAGAGACTAGGAAGGCTCTCATTTCCTTTACAAATGGTTAGGATTCAGCAAAGAAATGTATTAAAGAGAACCATTCCTCAGGTGAATAAAGGATTTCAACAAGCCTGTCCTGCTGGAAGGACACTCAATCACCAGAATTATCTTTAATATTATCACCCACGATGGGATAGAGCTGCATTTCTAAAATGTCAGTTCATTTAGTAATGCCTGGCTGGGTAATCACAGGTACTAATTATCTTTCATTCGGAACAATTTATGCTCTCCTTTGAACATTAGGCCTCTTCACTGGATTTCTTCAATCCATCTGGTGACTGGATCCCGATTATCCATGGGGCTACCCTTTCCACATTAGTCTGTGGGGGACTGACAGATGCAGATTCCATTAACTTAATGGGAATCACATGGCAAGGCCTCATCATCCCATTTTGAAAATTCAGTCCCACCGGTTAAGTGAAGATTAATTCTAAAAAGGGCAGAGTGACAATATAGGGATTTTCCAATGGACAAAGCAGTTTAAAAGTCTCATAAATTAAAAGATTTGTTGGAAATACTTGTTACTGCTTTTCTGGCTTCATTTCTGCAGGACTGCAACGGACCCAGAAACTTCTGCAATCTGTTATTACCTAAATTGTTACAAGAGGCTCTCACAGAAAAAAAAAAAAGTCCCTCTCCTCAACGACCTCACAGCACAGAGAAACATCCCCAAAAGTGCAGGAGCAGCAACACCAGCAGCTCAGGGAAAGCACCTCAATCTTAGCAACTGGATTTCTCCTCTTTTGGTGCACAAAATTGTTTGCACAGCACCACTAAACAGAAGGAACCACCAGACTCATAGACAAAACCTCTCCATAGGGAGAGTTGCTCATCCCAGCTCCTTGGAGAGCATCATCCCCATCCTGAGAGAAACCAGCTGTGACCAACACTTCTAGTCATACCAAGCTCATCCCCAGCATTCCCAAGGATCAACCCTACCTCCCAAGGTAGCTGAGAGCAGGAAATGCGTCCCATATTTCTTGATGAGGTTCTCTGTGATCTGCTGGAGGGTCGGGCGCCGTCCCAGGAGCCGGATATTCCGGAAGAACTCGGGGGCGAGCGGCAGCGGGGAGCCCAGGAAATTCCTCCTCTCCACAGCGAGGTTGTTCACTTTCCAGCGGCCGAACTCCCTGCGAAAGGAAGCAGTTCTCACTCAGAAATGCGGCACTTGGACAAATGCCCTTCGTCTGCCAACGACTCCGCTCTGCCGAGTGGCCGGGGCGACTCGCTGGGAATTACAACGGGCCCGGACAGGGAGACTCCGTCACATGTTATGGACAGGACACGCAACGAGGGTTATTGATTAGAGGTGCAGACAGCGCTCCCTAACAAAATAGTTGCTGGGAAAGACATACATAATGATGAAGCCATTTAGGGTGCTGCTGTTCCTGTTGGGTTTGTGTGGCCTCTGATGTGAATGTGGCCCTAAACTAGCCAGACTTGCTGGAAGCAGAAACGAAAGCAACGATTTCCCCAAATCTGGACCAGACACAACAAGTATTTTTGTCAGAATGAGGTAAATTTTGAAATCACGACAAGAATCAGTCCATGTTCTTTGCCTTTGGATGACAAGTCACTCAAGTACAAAAGTGGCTAATGTGAATAAGTTGGTGAAACACTATCACGCCACATTTGACCTCACTATGAAAATCCCACTTTTCTGTGCTTCTGCCCTCCATTTTTGGAAAATACACAGACAGAAAGGCTGATTCCTAAAAAAACAATGACTTCTCAATTTTAGGAGGGACATAAGTGAATTCAAAGACTTGTCCCCTTCCCCTCTCCCAAATAAATCAATGACAGCAGGGAAAACAAACAAGCTCATTGCACAGCAATAAACACATCTTTTATTCATTTACTTGCCAATTAAGATACCAGATAGAACTATTAGTGAGAAGGACTCATTGTCCTCAAAATCTAGACGAGACAGCCAGCCTTGGCAGTAACTTTGCTTTTCCAAGGTACAGGAAGAGCTGTTTTGGTTACAGACTCTGGGAGCTAAATCCAAGCAAGCCGAGGTGGCTTTAGCCACCACTTTGTTGAGTTTTTCACACAGATTCCCCTTAGATAAGATTGCAGGAAAGCAAAGAGATGAGTGAGCTTGAAAGATCCTACTGAAGGGCCCAGCTAAAAGGAGAGCAGCGTTCATGTATAAGATTACCACAGAAGCAGAAATCAAAGGTGCAGCAAACCAACAACATTTGAGGGATGGCTGAAACAAAGGGTTGCCAGCAGCCGAAGGACCAGGCTGAGCTAGGTAATGCATACTCAACACTAAGATTTTTTAATACTTTTAAGCCCACAGTTACGAGTAGGACCCAGATAAATACATTCATATATGGTCCTTGTGCTTTCCAGCATCCTCCTGATCCTCTCCCAGATCCAAACTGCTTTCCTTTCAGACACGTTCTCACAGATGCCGTTTTTGAACCAAAAACAAATGTGAAGAATAATCGTGGAAAGAGATTTCTGTAACTTAAATGAAATTTAATGCAATTTACCAGTCAAGAGCATGAGATTAAAGATCCCCACAGGTCTTAAAGACTCTACACATCACCAGAGTGCCTAAAGTAGCATTTGGAAATTGCTGTCTGATAGGGGATTTTCCAATAGAGTTGTCAGGTTTTAAAGTTTTCTCTCACAACTTTCCTTTCCTTCTAGGAAGCTGTGAAACCAGTAACCTCTTCTTGCAGCTTTTATGGAACTACTGTATATGAGTAGACAAAAATGAGCAAAGTTACACACAAATATTTTCTGTCTGCAAAGTGAAAAAATAGTTATTGGGCATATTGATCACATTAATGCAGACGCTAAAACCAGTGAATTACCCTGCAGTATAAATGTAAGTTTCAAGTGAAAACTAAACAAACCACCCAAAAATAAATCGACTACAAAAAAAGCTTCCATTTTATTGTTTAAATTCTCTGCTTTCTGGTCATATTGTTCATTTGAACACATCAGAAAATGTAGGTTAATTGTAGTTCCTGAATAGACCAGCAAGACAGACTTGCTTTGACATCAAGAAAACAACACAAGCTTTATGAGGCAAAATATTCATTTTATACCTTGAGGAAACCTTTTCTTCTAAACTTGCTGTCAGAGCTGAGGTTCAAACACAGGATGAACAGAAAAGATGCAATTCTTATAAAAGGTGGTTTGCCATCACCCTTGATTTGATTTTCCTGGTCACTATTTAAGGACAAAGCCCACCCTAATTGCCCTCACCTGCTCCCTTTTTAGTGCCATCAGAGCAATGTCACCAGATGCCTCTTGCTGCCCACGCCACACCTGTGGGGCTGAGAAGAAACTGTCTCCCAGAAAAACATCTCATCCTGACTTAAATGCTGAGGCTTTCTCAGAATTCCTCAGCAATCTGTTGCAGTATTTAACTACAGAGAGTGCATTTTATTTTCGGTTTGAGCATTGCCAATGCCAGTTTCCAATTTTTTGAGCTCTCAATGCACGTTGGGCAATTGAAAAATGTTCTAAATATTAGGTACATTCTGTGCAATGAATTACAGCTCTGGTCTGAATCCCCTCTCACCCCCGGGCTGAGCCCATTGCCTTCCTTCGTGTCTCTCTGTGGACAGTGGGCTCAGACATCGCCTCTTACAGCCCTTCCCCACAGGCAGCAGATCCCTTCTTGGAAGAGTTAAATTGGAAAAATGGCCTTATCCATGACAAATTCAGAAGAATTTCCAAGTTGAGGTTCCTCTGACTACTACAAACCTTTATGTACTGAATCCAGGGACTGGGTTATTCTGGCACTAAGAGAAACTTGCTTTGCTTAAGCAAATTGGAGTTCCTTCCCCAGTTTTTGCTACAGAAGGATTTTTTTTTTTTTTTTTTTTTTCTGTATGTTAAGAGAGGAAGTAGGCTAATGCTTTTGTAAAAGTTTTGTCATTCTTTTTTGGTTCAGAACATATGAATGGAAACATTTATTAGTGCAGCAAGTAATCACCCTTTGAAATTCACTGCTGAGGAAACCGGGGGAGTAGAGTATGGAAGATGGAACCTTTTTAAAAAGATGACAGTTTTATAATTCTGCCACAGACTGAGCTGAAGCTTTCAGAGATTTTAGAAAACAGCTTTTCTATTTTGCTGAGGTCTTTCTTAAGTGAAGTATTTTGGAATGTGGAGAGACGAAGGCCTAAACCCTCTGGGAGAGACAGGAAGAAAGTTCATCTCTGAAGAGAAAAGAGGGATGCAGGACACCAAAAGTGCCTGCCTGTCTGCAGGAGCAGGGACGTGGACAAGGGAGAAGTGATGGGCAGCTTCCAGAGCTGAGGAAATATTCCAGACTTCTGAAGGAACTGGGTTTATGAGAGTAAAGTGTAGGAGCAGGGTAAGCTGGGATGGAGCTCAGGGTTGTGGTGCTTTATTTCTAGCACATTGAGTGAGGAGGTTTTCACAAATGCTTTCTGGGTCACTCATAACTCCTAAAATTAGAACGAATTTCTCTTTTTAGCAATGTTACTCTAAGTAAAATAATATGTTTATCTTCCTTTTACATGACACGTAAATATGTCTATCTATACACCTATTCATAGAATTTCCCTTTTTTATCTCAATTTCACCTTGGAGGCAGTGCAAGTCCTATTTGCTTTTCCCCTCTCTTGTCACCCTTTTCTTTACCTCTTTGTCTCGTAGTGTCTCTAACACAAACTCTCCAGTCCCAAACATTTTTTTTCCATGCCCAGTGTGCATTATTCCCCTTTGGAAATCATGCTCCTGTGCTTTGCCAAAGGCAGACCAGCAGGCCTGATGGAGTTAATAACCTTATTCTGAGCAGAGAAAATGCTGCCTTCCAAAGCCACTGAGTGCCATCCCTCAGGAGAACACCTCCCGCGGAACAGCACAGCATCCCTGCTGGCTGCTGCTCAGGAAAGCCAATGTCCCACTCAGGACAAACACAAGAGGTGGGAGATGCTTGTTCTTGCCTCCTCTTCCTCTGCTGTGCAAGAGCCAAGCCCAGCAGGTTCCACAGTGCTCCCAAGGAGGGAACAGCAGGGAGCACCCCCTGTGCTGCCCAACTATTTCCAGCCCCAGCAATGTGTTATCCTTTGGATGGGCTTCTTTATGCTCCAGGCAAAGCCTGTTATGGAGAAGGATGATGGCCCAGAGTTTCCAGGCTTGTACAAGAGGGAGGAAATCAGTCAGCCTGGCTCCTGGGACGAAGCCTATAATGGAATCAGGTTATTATCATAAGCAGTGCCAGGGGCCATGAGCAGCACTCTCTCCGTCTGCCCGCGTGGCAGAACCGTGGATTTGCACATCCTGTCACAAATGGGAGCCCTGGGTGCTTGGCTGGAGTGGCCACAGGAGCCCTGGAGCCCGGCAGTGCCGACTCTGACCGGCTGGACTCAGCCTGGCTCCTGCCAGCCGTTCTGCTGGGAATGCTGGGTTGAGGAATGACCAGCCAGAGAGGCAGTGTGGGATGAGAACAAGCACAATTCAAAATACAGCTGCCAATTGAATGCTATTTCTTTTATTAATGGCATTGAGAGTGGTGTTTAATCTCAGGAAATGACATTCTGACAGGAAAGGCCTGTTGGGGAAGTATCCCACAAGTTGTGGACAAGTTTTTGTCTTGAAAGAAGCTGAAATTGCAAGTGGACTCAAGGGAATCCTAGGGCAGAGGCCAACAGGGGCTGCCAACGTCTCTTTTGAGTTTCAAGCCACAGCTTTTTTCCCAAATGTGTACATTAACTATACACTTGCTTCTACCACTGCACTCATTTCAATACGTTTTAAATCCTGTGGTATGGGGAGATGTAGGGAAAGCTCTTGATAAAATGCCTAGATGAAGGAAATATAAAAACTGCCATTGTACCCCAAAATTGTAGTGTGAGGAGATTTAAAATGGGAATATAATCCCTTCTATTGCATGTGCTTGAATCAGCCTGCAAAGAGATTTACTGTGAGTTTGATGGATTCTTCTTAACTACAAAAAGTCCCTCCTAAGGTCAACCAGAAACAAAACAGAGCCAAGGCAAAATTAGCAATGTTAGACCTCATTTTATGTAGCTTATGTGTTTTATAAATCAATATCATTACTGGTAAGCATAAATGTTGGCAGAACAGCTCATTGAGAGAATATATGGTGGTTTTCTCCTCCTGCCTTCTTTGAAAGCCTGAGGATTTCTAATGCCTGAGACCATGGCTTGAATAAGGCCAAGATGAAATAAAAGTAGTTTGATTTTATATTAAACTTGTACCTACTAGCAATTCCAAAACAGGAAGCACAGAAAATATTTGCTAGGGAAAATAAATTGGCTTTTAGAGAGAGGATTCACCCAGATGTGGACAGATCCAGAATCAGGTAATAGCCAAGGCTGTGCTATTCACAGATTGTCAGGTGAAAAAATTCTCCTTACCAGCGCAGGTCATAGAAGTTTCAATGTTTATTAAAATCAGTTAAAAGATGGATAATCTGCCACAACCTTTACTAAATGCTTGTTGTGGTTGATTTTTCTCTCCGAGGTGAAAAAGAAGGGAATTAGATATATCCTGTCTGAGCAGCCTCCTAAAAATATCTCCCTCTGTATAGAAACATGATAATGGGGAAAAACACTGCAATATGAGCAAAGTAAATGGAACAGCCTCCCTGGAGGAAAAGAAGCCAGGCCCGAGAGCACAGAGCACATCTCATCTATGTCCCTTAGCATTTTCAATTATCTACATGTGCTGATCTGAAAGAAAAACATTCCAGATATAATAAGCTCCTTTTAAACATATTTCCCCTTGATGAAATGGAAAGTATTTCTTCATTAACTGTGTGCTCATAATTGTCTGGCATTTTCCCAATGTCGAAATGGAAAGGTTTACTGAACATATGTATATTTTCCATATTACTGCTTTTTACCTTACAATGAATAAGCACTACCATTAGGGTTTCTTTTTATCTTAATATACTATTCCTTTGGAACACCCTAGTCATTTTTTTGCCTTTCTATGCCTTTTTCACCTTATCAGCTTCCTAGCACTTGAAATTCTGCTTCCAGAGCTAGAATTCATCCGTATCAGCTTCACTATCTTCTTGCATTATGCACATGAAATATGTGGAAAGATATTAACGAATTTTAATAGAAAGTACATACTCTATACCTGGGATGTACGCAGATACATTTCTTTTTTATGACTACTCATAGCCAGATTACTGTGTCAGCTGCTGTGACATCAACGATTTCAAACCTCCCACCTGTCATGAGCATCAAAGGGACACGAGAAGGTGGCTTTCCTCGAGTCCATGTCTGATTGATATTTAGCCTCCACGACACGTGTACTGGCAAATCCCTCCTCTGATGAAATCCCAGCGGGAATTCTTCCTGCAGCGAGTCCTGTGGCGCTGTTTGCCTTTCACCCACGGCTTGTGATTCCAAACCGCTTTGTGAACATTCAGCCAGGAGCTCACCATCCCCACGTTTAGCTGCACCTCCCTTCGTGCAAAGGCATTTGCACAAACCCAGGAGCTCTTCAGGACTTCACCTCATTTACCCTCTGCCTCGGGAGCAGCTCGGGCACCAGGCAGCAGAGGGATGCAGGAGTGCACTTACCAGGGGCACGTGGCAAATGACACCAGGGTTAAACAGCGAGTACAGGCGGAGGACAAACCCTCTGGGACTGGAATGTGGTTGCATGAACCACCCAGCAGTGAGGAACTGGTGAGTTAGCTTGTAAGGTCTCACCAGTTTGCACAGGCTTTTAAGACAAGGATTAAATTCCAAGCAAATGGTTCATTAGCTCTGCATATGATAATAGCGTCAGGGAGCGGAGAGGGAAGGGAGAATTCCCGGGAAAACCTGCCCTTGCCTCTGCTACATCTGAAATGGAAAACGAGTGGGATGCCTGGGAGGTGTTTCTTGCAGGCTGAGTGAGCAGGCGATAGAGTTTGCAACTTTTTATATCTCTGGGGTTTGATTGCTTAGACGCTCTCTGGCCTGTAGGTATTTGTAGGTGGATGCAAGACCCTGCTTTAGCAGGGCTTGGGCTGGGTGATCTCCAGAGGCCCCTTCCAACCCCAGCCTTCCTGGGATTCTGTGATAGTGACAATAACCGCAGGTTTGCAGCCTGCAGGTGAGATGGTGGCCTTTTTGGAGCCACAAGCAGTTGTCCATCCAAATAATTACAAATATCCATTGTCACTGCTTTAGATATTTATTCTTCCCCGCAAGAAGTATTGATTTCATGGTTTGTCATACTTCCTAGAGGGGTTGGAAAACTGCTCCTTCTCCCCTTGACAGAATCAAGAGGGTTTCCAACACCTTGTGTGTGCATTGCTCAGACTAATCCAATCCTTCCCCAGTCTAGCAGAGAGTTTGGCAAGCTCAAAGCATTCCTTTTTCCCAGTTCACATCTGCCCATAGGAATCATTTATTATCTAAACAGGCAACAGGTCTGATGAAATGGTACATTTGTTTAGACTGGCAGAAGACAAATGAAATCCAAAAAAATTCCCCTGGCTGGAAGATTCTTGCATTTTTTTTATTTTATTTGTGACTGTTACGAAAGCCAATGTTGTCTGAAATTCAGTGTGAGGGAAAGGGATGGATTTAAACTCTGTACATGGGATAAAAAACTTCTCCCTTTTTTTTTCCCCACACTGCACTGTTTACCTCCAATCTGTTTCCCAGAACACTTTAAGAGAAGCAAGCATCTTACCTATAGCTAAATCAGTAGTTAACCCTTAAAATGGAGAAGACTGCCCTGGAAAAGAGTTTTTTGACACAATAAGGAGAAGAGTTATGAGAAAGAGAAGCAGAAAGGTCTATTTACAGTCTTTTTGCCTAACCTGAAGAGCCAATTAATATTATGATCCTCTCCCTGTAGTTAATTGTACAGGAACAAAACCTAATGATTCTGGATGAACCTCAAGAGTCTCTGAAACTCTTTTTGGGGCCGGGCCTTAGGGATTTGTCTACACCTGTTACTGCTTCCAAATCAACATGAAAATCCTGTTCTTCCTTCCCTTTTTGTCCTGACTAAAAATAAAGAGAAGGGAAGTATGTTTCTTCTAGAGATGAGGGAGAAATTTGAATTTGTGGAAGTGTTTTAGTGCATAAACACATATGAATACAGTTTATGAAGAATGAATCAGCATAAAGATCTGTTGGAGAAAATAGAGCAGAGGATTGAGAGATTTGATGTTGATGGATACTGCCAGATGAATCACAGGGGAAACACAAACTGCTAAAATTCTTCATCATTACGTGCTACACCTCAGAGTCTCAAAGTCTTTGAAATGCCTTTTATTCCTATTTTTTACAATTTCTGTTCCAGAACTACAAATCGATCCGTAGTACCAGGCAGAGGAGAGGCACCCAGACAAACCTGTACCGTGATGAATGATTCAAAACCTAAAGGGAGTTATTTTATTCACCTCAGTTCTCCCTTGGAAAAGCGAGGCACAGGCAGGCTGAGAGTTGTGGCAGCGCTGTGAGCAGCCACGACCTCCTCCTGCCCCCTACCCGGGGCCAAACAAAAAACTTTCCGACCTGGATAGTGCGGCAGGGAATATGAGCTCTTAAACCCTTTGGAAAATGTTTCCTTGCTTGTGTCTTGGATGTCACTGATGCTCAGGGTTGGCTGGGTCTTGGTGCCACAGGGACCAAACTCAACCCCAAAGCTGACGTTACTCCTGACTGCCTGAAAGAGGGAAAAGGGACCGAAATTGTTGACTTCAAAAAAATACATTTTCTCAAATATATTCTCAAGGAAATACTGATCCAAAGCCTTGTTTATGAATCTGTACATAATGTCCAGAATTGTTCCTTTTCCAGTAAGAATGTTCTATAAACTTAACCTTCTACAGTGTAGATTACTTGGCTCATTTTCTATTCGATTTAGAAGTTTATCCTTCCAAAGTGGAGGCTTTTTTGTCTCCCATTGGATGCCAGCAGTGCTATTTCCAGCACTGATGGATGACAGTTCCTTAACCTGCACTTGAATTTATGGAGGCAGTTGTTTCTACCAACACTCTGGGATGAGCCTGGCATCACACAAGTGTAAATCTCACAAACACATGCATAAATGCTGTCTTGATATTGTGAAATATAACAACTGCATTATTGTTGTCTGTAGCGGTTCAAATTGTTGAAAGCAGTGGAATGGAAACCAAAATATTTTCTGAAAATTCTTTGGTGTGTTGTTTGTTTGTTTATGGCTTAGCTCTTGGGGGGAATGTGCAGCTGATCATCTTTGCATCCAAATGTTACCCTCCTATGTAAGTGTTGTTTCACTGGTAGCAGGAAATGCTCAGATCTCCGCATGCACACAAAAAAATAAAGTCAGGAATTCTTATTCAGTGTATAAAAGTGTTTCTGCCACAACAAAAGATGCTTCTGTTTTAAGGAAAACTATTTGTATTAATTCAAAAATAAATTTGGAGCATTGTTTTTTTGAAAATGATCCTGGTGTTCTTTTTTCCACTGGAGTAAACTGCAAATATCTCTACAGAAGCAGTGGAATTACACCAGTGAGCTAAACAGAGAATCAGGGCAAGAAAACTGTCAATGTAATTCCAGATCACAAACACAGAGCTTCCTAATGCTCTTAACTAAATCAAAGCATGGGATAGGAGTTCAATTATTAATTTCTGCGATTGAAACAGTCAAGTGTTAAATGTGTTCTGTGAAAAAATAAAACCTATATTTATCTTACTTTATAAAATCACAGAATCCCAGACTGGTCTGGGTTGGGAGGGACCTTAAAGCCCATCCAGTCCCACCCCTGCCATGGGCAGGGACACCTTCCACTATCCCAGGGTGCTCCAAGCCCTGTCCAATCTGGCCTTGGACAATTCCAGGGATGGGGCAGCCACAGCTTCTCTGGGCACCCTGTACCAGGGCCTCCCCACCCTCACAGCCAGGAATTTCTTTGGTATATCCAACCTAAATGTCCCTTCTGTCAGCTTGAAGTCTTTACTCCTTGTCCTGTCACTCCAGTTCCCAATGAATTGTCCCTCTCTGGCTTCCCTGTATCCCCTTCAGACCCTGGAAGGTGCTCTGAGGTCTCCACACAACCTTCCCTTCCCCAGGCTGAACATTCCCAGCTCTCCCAGCCTGGCTCCAGAGGGGAGCTGCTCCAGTCCCCTCAGCCACTTGGTGCCTCCTCTGGACTTGCTCCAACAGTTCCATGTCCTTCTTACACTGGGGACAGCAGGACTGGACACAGAGCTCCAGCTGGGTCTCACCGCACCAGAGGAGCACAATCCTTCCCTCGACTTGGTGGTCACAGTGCTTTGGATGCAGCCCAAGGAAGATACTGAATTCTTCTACAGAGTCCAAAAATGAGCTTTTTTAAAGAAGCTGTAGATAGAAAGAAGTTCTACATATTTACTATAGTAAAATATATGTATTGAAAATGCACTGTTATAACATTTCTGTGCCTCCGAAGAAGAAGAGGCCTGAGAGAGAAAAATAAAAGTGATTGTGGAAAATTTCCAAAGGGATATAAACACCACGGGGAGATAAAATAGTATTAATAATGCCATCTAATTATCACCTACACGGTAGATTTTAGTTATAACACCACGAGCACTGACACAGTGTGAGAGGAACTGAGACTTTATGCCCCCAGCAGAGGCTGGGATGAGAACTGCAGATGAGGGACATATTTTACAGCCAAGAGAAGTGATACAAGGCATATCCTCCCAAACATCTAGCTATGGTCAGGGTTACTCAGCCTTCCTCTTCCATTTTTTCTTCATGGAACATATTTGGGAGCAGGATGAGATATGCAGGCCAGTTGAAACAAAGGAGAGGTACAATAATTTAATTAAAACTAGCATAAAGATTATTACCTATCTTCTAGGTATATTTCAATTTGAGGTTCACTAGCCAATAATTTCAGATTATCAGCCACAGTGTAGCAACTGTGCTTAGGACCGCGTTGTCCTGGCTGCTGTTCTGCCCCAAGCTCAGGATGATGAGGACCTAGATGAACACTGCAGGTTTTTCCCAGGAAAGTTTCTAAGGAAGAAACAGAGTGAAACATGGCTGTACAGATCCAGAAATAAAGCCAGGATTAACTGGCCTCCCAATCCATATGCCCAACAGACAGGATGGTATTTTTCTCCCAATTCTTTGTGTAAGAAACAATGCTTGAGCAATTACCAGGGATTCTGTTTTGGCCAGAATAAAGTTAACATTTGCTCCTAATGTCTTGGCCAAGATGGTTTCTGCTCCACTCGAGAACACGCCAGCTCTGCAATGCTGCCAGGAAAAAACACCAGTGCACCTCTGCAGCGTGTGCTGCTTCTCCTAAATCGAGATTAGATGTTAAATATAGCCCAGTATTTTACAGATGGTACGAATATGTTCCATAAAATGAAAGGGGTGAGGATAAATGAGGTCATTTTATCATAGTTATGGACAATGGCAGCGCACTATGACAAATCTGTGGACATGGGGTCCTGCAAGGAGGACCAAAATCTTGCCCTTCTGCACTGCCAGCTTGGATACAGTTCAGTGGGCAACAAAACAGGCATTTTGGGCATCTGATGTTTGCCCATGGCCAGTGTGAAGGGAGCCCCAACTCCAGTTTGTGGGGGAAATGTGTATCTATCTCACCAACGTACTGCAGGAGCAAGCTAACCAGCATGTTCACAAACAACCTCACCGAAAGCAAGGCAGCAGCCCCCCAACACCAGGGCTTGCTCTCCCTGTCTCACAGCGTCTAACCAGGGGGAAAAAGAGCCAGGCTGGTGGAAAACTTCCTTTCACCAAGGCAAATGCTCACTTTGTGCTGCTCACACATGGAGCTGGCTTGGCCCAGGGGCCCTGAGTCAGCGGGAAACCCGCGGCCACCAAGGCGGGCAGGTACGTCCCTCTCTGAGCTGGGCCAGGTGGCACAGCCTGGGCTGGTTCTGGGTGTGCTCTGCACGAGGTCAGAGAGCTCCTGTGCCACACGTGTTGAGCAGCTGCCCTCCCCCTCCACCCCAGGACCGGCTGGAATCGGGTCAAAGACACGGATAAACTGAGAGTACAAAATAAATGAATATCCGAACAGCACAGGGACAGAAATCTCCCTGCCACGCTCTTCTTCTAGGACATGGTTCACACACAAACCCACAAACCCAAACTCCCTATCATCCCCCCCAACCCTCAGTTCCTCCTCTGTCGGGTAGGAAGAGGCAGAGGTGAATATTTCTGTTCTGATTTTCAGGCAAGAGCCCAAACACTGTGCCATAAGCTTCGAACAAGTGCTCAGGCACACAGAATAGAATCATCCTTTTGGTGACTCCTGCCTTTTGCTCACCCTAAACCCGACACTTGCACGTGGTTGGAGTTTGACTGCGCTTGCCACGAGGTCACCTCAGAGTGGTGATAAATCTTCCTCTCCTGCAAGGAAGCGGTCTTGGATCCCACAGCTCTGGCGTAGCCATGAATCCCTGCACCCTTCCAGGAGAAACTGGACCCAGCAGCAGCTGCGCAGATCGGAACAAACGCTCTCTTCACCTCCTTAACCTAAATAAGCACACGAAATTCACTGCCAAATAGAGACTATTTAAATGCTAATTGGGGCAGCAGGTGATTTCATCTTCTCTCTGATTTTTTTCCCTTGCAAAAGAAAGAAAAAGAGTTGCAGCAATCCGAGCCTTTTTGTTGTTGTTGTTGTTATTAAAAGTCTTGATTTTGTTGTAACTCTTGCTCCTATGTGGTGCTGCTGCATCGTGTGATAACGAATGAAATTTCTGAAATTGAAGGAAATCATAGGAAAAAGTATCCTCCACATCTTTACATCTGTGTCATATTAAAATTAATTTACTGAACCAAGGAAAAGCTAAAAGGTGAGAGTACCTAAAGGGGTTATAAATCAAATACTTTTCACTTGCGTTGTAATTTCTAATCTGTTCTCTGGTTAATAGTTTACTACACTTTGGCTTATGTGAAAATAACACAAAAAAAGACCTCACTGCAGTCTTCCACAATCTTGTCCTTTGGCACGGGAAACCCCAGAAATCATCGTGCAGTGGGAAACCTCAGCCTTGTGGATCATCTGGAAACATCCACCTACAGCCCAAACAGCTGCTGGGGGTTTGTGTCTCTCAGCACAGAAAGAGTCATTGCAGTCATTTGGCAGCAGGCAGGAGTAGGACCCAGATCTGCTGCAAAGGGTTTGTTGTTCCCTGTGCATTATCCAATTAGGAAGGATCCTGCAGAGATGATCCTGAACCTGCACTTCTTTAAAATCCTTGTGATTGAGTAGGATGATAGAATGTGTATCCATAAAATACCTGGACAATCCTAAGCTGAGGCCCTGGTGAATACTTTGGGAGATTTACAGAACCCAAAGAAGCGGCTGAAACTCCAAAATGTGGCATGTGATAAAGGTAAGGTACTGTGCTTAAAGAAAAGAGAAAATACACACAGAATGTGGAGCCTTTTTTCCCTGGCAATTAGTAATAGGACAAGGGGAAACAGCCCCAAGTTGTGCCAGGGGAGGTCCAGGTTATTAGGAAAAGTGTTTTCTCTTAAAGAAAGGCATTGGAACAGGCTGCCCAGGGCAGTGGGAGAGGAACCACCCTGGAAGTGTGGAAAAAACCGTGGTGCTAAGGGATGTGGCTTACTGGGCATGCTGGGATTTGATCAAGGGTTGGACTCAATGATCTTGGAGGTCTTTTCTGTTCCATGATTTTATGAAGGTAAATAATTAAGCAAGTAGAAATATGGCAAAATACAACATATCACCAAAAAGTTCACCTAATTGTTTTTGGAAATCCACTGCAATCACACAAAATTCTTACATAAAACAAGAACGTTTTATGTATGACAACAAAAATAGCTACGTCACTTTCCAGGGGTCTGCTAAGATCCCAATCACAGTGCCCCCAAAGAGGGAGAAATAAATTAGAAATAGATTAGAAATAAAATAAAATAAGTGTTTAAATCTTTTTCAAAACAACAAGCAGATAAAAAAGTATAAGAAATTCCTTCTTAGGAAAGGTTGGACAGTTGGATTTAATTGGAGTACACAAGACTTCCAATAACATATGAAATGTTATTCAGAAAGGAGAGGTGAACAATTGTTCCGTTAGGAAAAATGAGCTTTATTTGGGGCAGGGAAGGCTGAACAAGAGCCCTGTCCCAGCACAGCATTTCTGCCAGTGCAGAACTGTGAATCTGAGCAAGGCACTGGTCCTGTCCCTTGTTCCCCGGCTGCCCCCTCCTGTCAGGGAGTTGTGCAGAGCCAGAAGGTCCCCCCTGAGCCTCCCTTTCTCCAGGCTGATTTTGTGGACACCTTCAGTGCCTGTACATTCTTCAGCATAGGAAAGTCTTGGTCTGTTGGCAATTCCCAATACACAAGTTAATAATATTAGCAGATACCGCACTCTCCCAACTCAATAGCTCCTGAAAAGTAGAGAAACATTATCATCAAGGAAAATAAGGAGCTGTCAGCAAAAGAAGTGGGTTTAATTATATTTTAAGCAGGGCAGGTTTGCTACAACTTGAGACAAGAATACGAAAGAAATTATAAAGTGCTAATTGTAATTGCTCTGTTTCATAAAGGATCGATCATGCGGTGGATGGTACAGGATGCAGGGGGAATTATTCTAAAGAGCCAGAATGGAGCTGTAGTCTGGAGCTAGGCAGTCAAGAATGTTATTTTCACTGAAAATATCAAATATGCAGTAGAAACTGCCTGTTTCAGCAGTTCAGTAGATTTACTATGCTTAGATAAAACGTTTTGTTTCGGTGTTATTAAAAATATTTCAAGATTATTTTTTAATCAAGTCTAATTTTATTTAGACTCATATTTTTCTAAAAGTGACACTTTTTGACTCAGAGACACCAAGGAGATGTCATTTTAATTACGGACAAGATGGGCAACTGAAAGCAATACAATGTCAACTTTTATCCTCATGGGATTAAAAACAAGAAAAAGCATATCTATGTGTAATTTTTTATTGCTGTTAAGTTTCTGGGGTTATTAGAATCAGTTCAATTATTAAGATTCTGGGTTATCATTTCATCTCACATGCAGGAAGAGGAGGGGAAGAAATTAAGCGTATTCATACAGATAGCAGTGCTCAGAAAGAATTTCCCACTTGTCCCTGAAACCATGGAACTCTTTGTGTTGGAAGCTCTGGAAAGAGGGTCAGCCCTGTCCATGACAGCAGGGACACACGTGTGTGGCCTTGCCCTTGCAGAGTAAACAGTTATTACTGTGGGATTTGAGGGAAACCTCACCATACAAAACTTAATTTGCATGCAGCGTTTTTCTCCTTTGGCTCTCGCTCGGGTTCTGTCGTTGCACCCTCGGATACGTTGTTCGGTAATTGCTGCAAGCACGACCGTGCAAAGTGCTAATTTTGTTTACACCACTGCTGCAGACTAAAGTGCTCTCTTGACAGCTCAGAGTGAGCACACAACTCCTAAAAACAAAGCCATGTTACAAACCCGATAAGGATTAATCCTTATGAAGGATTATTTCAGGTGAACGCTCCAAGAACAGCTGACTCTTTAGAAGCTGATGCCCTCAGTGGGAAGGAAAACAGAGGGGAAAATGTCTCTTTCAAACTAGAGAAGAGTTTCTCAGTCACTCCAGACTTTCTGTCACGCTGGAGGCAGAGGGGATTGATCCTCCATTAAACATTTACAAGGCTTCCAAGTGAGCTGTACGAGAGGAAGTGTGGCTGAAGTTTCCGGGAACGCCCTGCCTTAGATCTTCGATGAGAATATCTTGGGCAAAGTGGAACTGAAATGCTATTTTAAGATTCTATTTATCTTAAATAATCTTCAGACTTTTTTGATCAAAATGTTTTTTCTGCTGCATTTGTTCAGCCAACAACTGGAATGCAAATGGTTCCGTGCTGTGGACGAGACCTGGCATCTCTGTTTGAGCTCTGCTCTCAATTTCATGGCGAACTAAGCCTACTCTCTGTAGGTTTTTTATGTCCTCACACCTTTACCCTGCAGCAGAACAAATATTTTCATTTTTCTAGCAAGTATTCTGGGATACAAACTACGTGAGTAATCAGTATGTACCTGACCTTATGTTGTTTGGGAGTAGCTTTAGGGATTTTAAGAGCAAAATATGTTTTAAGGTTCTCATAAGGCCATTGCCAGTTGCACTTGTTTAAACATAGAGAACAACCTCTTTCAGCCTCAGTTTTCCCATCTGGAAAATGATAAGTATTGAGACATTTGTGAAAGTCATAATACTTGTATCTGTAAAATATTATTGAAAGCACAATTCTGTGACACTGTAATCAGAAACGTCTGCATTGGGAATTTTAATTAATGCCTTTCTTCAGTACAAGAAGAGCAGGATTTTATAAGCTGCTGCTCAGAAAGAACAGAACCAGGTTAAAGAAAACCAGGAAAATTCGATGAGGAACCAATTCTCCCACTCTTTTTCGCCCCTCACTTTGTTCTCTAGAATTCAGGACTCTAAGATTTTACATCTCACTGCCTTGAAGGCAAACTTGGGGTTGCCACTATTTTCCTTCTCTCTTCAGGCAGTCATGATCGCTGTTTATCAGCTTGACAAAGAGTGTTATGGGTGGAAATCCCATACCCTTCACCCCAACCATGCTGCAAAATGCACTTTCCTGTTATGGGGCAACAAAGTACAGTGACCCAGAGCATCTGTCCAGGGAGCAGCAAGAACAGAGCTGGTAACTTCGCTCTCAGTGCAAGACAACAGAGCTGCCTGTGGAGTGAATCTCTCGAGGGAAGCATGGCTGGAACCAGGTGGGAGCAATAAGGAATTTCCCCAGGGCACTTACAGAGAGCTATGCTTGGAGAGAGGGTTGATGATGTTGGATATTTTAGGGCTTTTAAATTCTCTTTCTATATAAAACAAATACCAACAGAAGCAATGGTAAAAATCAGAAGCGCTGCAGGCCTGTGCAAAGGATCACAAAACGATGAACTGGCTATAACCTGAGGGGGATTAGTTTGCCCATCTCTCACTTTAATCGAGATAAATCAAAGAGTAGAGACATTCTATGGATATTCACCTCTCTGGAAATCCTGAGCATTTAAAATGTGCCAAAGAGAATGATTAAAATTAGAGTAATTTTAATTTAAAGTAGAATCTGCTCTTCTAAACCCAGCATCTGCTTCACTAAGGAGTAAATATGCAAAGTGTCTGTAATTCTCTTTCTCCTTCCCATCTCCCACCTGGCTTTTGACTTAATTGATTAAAGACGATCAAAAATAGGTATAAAAAATTGTAAATGCTCACCTTTGTTTTAATCTATACCCAGGCATTTGAATATCTAACTTCTCCCCGAGGCATCTTTACGAGGACGAGCCATCAAAACCCTTTCAAGAGCTCCAATAAAGCAGTGTTCTCCTAAATACAAGTTTGGAAGCACGACTAATGAAGTAAACAATGATTAGCTGAGAAATGGCAGGGGAACGAGGAGTGGAGAACGTTTGTTCTGCACCTGCTGGAGTTATGCAAATTTGCCACGAGCCACCGGAGGCCTCTCGCCCTGGGAGGTGTCCTCAATAACGAGGCAGAAGTTGGTGTTTATACCAACATCAAAGAAAGGCAACTTTCTGGGCTTACCCAGCATCTGACAAGCACACTCAGGACACTGTTGTTGTGCAAGACTGTTTTGAGCCTTAGCATTCCAGCCCCCCTGATACCATAGAGAAGCAGTGGTGACACTGAATAGCGATAATCAACACCGAGGAAACACCAGCGGCTGAAATGTTCTCGTCCTGAAGGGACATCAGTGCCCATTTATTAATTTGTAGTAGGCATAAATAAGTGTATAACTATATTCAGGTTTTGTGTAGCATGTGTAAGAGATGTAATTTAATGATGCACTGAAATACCTACACTGAGGACAAATAATGCCATTAGTGAGCTCTGTTGATAATCCTACTGCTCTGTAAGTGAATTAAAACCAAGATCTCTCGGAAGAGCTAACGGTCCCCAGAGGCTGAAGCATCTTGTTTACTATATTTAGAGATTTTAACAGAGGAAAGAAGTCAGCAGATGCAAATTATTTTTCATATCAAGTCCTAACATTATAATTACCAATATTAAAAAAGGTTAAATAGACCCTAAGTTTCATAATGTCTAATGTAAGTCTACTCTGTGAGAGCTCAATACAAAGCCCGCTGGAGTAAATGAAGAAACAGAAAATAAATCCACAAGCCATGAAATTTTTAACTGGTATTTTTAGTCTCCTGGTCTTAAAACTGATTTAAAACTACATGTTTGGGTAAATTATTCACAATCAGTGTCTGATCAATCTGAATTCCTTTCGTTCACAGCATGTCCAGTAGCAGATTATTTTTTGTAGCTTTTTCAATGTTTGAAGACAGTGAGAGTATTTCCCTTGTATTTTGTACTGGGGATAATTCATTGTATCTACTTGACACCTCACCCAGTGCCAGTTAACTGGGATCTCTGCATGAATCTGCTTTGATTGGATTAACTTGAGTGGTAGAAGCAAGCAGATGTAGAGCTGAGCTGAATCACACGGGCAGCGTGCTCATCTGTCCACTTCAAACTGTTTCTGTGGCTTGGCAGAGAAAATAATTTAAATTGATGCATTTCCTTTCTGGAATTGTGCAAAGAAATGGATACTAATGTTTACTTGCCAGACACACAAAAATAAGGTTATTCAATCAAAAAACAAAAAAAAAAAAAAGAAAGTTACTGCATCTGAAACCCTCAAAGGAGATGATACCTGAACCTTCCCGTTGCACACCGTGAGCCTGGAAAGCTTCCTTAGGCGTTTGGTATCAGATTGTTCTGGAAGAATTGGATCAATAGAAAGTGTCCAAGGCCAGGAATGCAGATGGTGTTGTTTTCAGCCAACTAAAATTAGCTTCATTGGGTTTGGCTCACTTGTCTGTTCCTGTTGATCTATGAGAATTTATGGAGAACTGGACAGTAGCCAAAGCCATACCCCATTCACGAGGGATGTGACTCCAGTTTTTCCTGTTAGAGGAGAGCATGATAGATGATCTTTTTTGTCTGAAGTGCATGAGAAATTTGATTTTAACCAACAGTTTGATTTTCTGTAATGAAAATTGTGTATCTGTTTGTTAATCAATTTTCAGAATGCAAATGTTAAATTTTTACTGTATCAACCAAAACCTCAGATGACTTTAACAAAGTAACTAATGACTTTTTAATTACCCTGTGGATATGTCAGCCTTGGTCGTTTCAGATATGATTTGCTCTTCTATATAAATATAAATTTTAGCAGTGTCCCAGTACCTGAAGCTACATTATTAGCAAGGTTTGTTATATAAATTACACATCACAGTGAGTTGCAACTGAAATGCATTCTATTAATAAGTAAAATAAGTAGTGATAAGCAAAAGTAAAATATTTTGCTGTCTTATTTTACAACTGTCATGCCACTACCACCATACACTGCCACTAGATACAATAAGCATCTACAGGATATGGGAATGGTAGGAAATCACCTCTCAAACAGAAAGGTCGATGGTGTTAAATAAAACACATTCCCAAACGAGAGGGTGCTTATCCTAAATTACTGTGAGGAGAGGTGGCTGTTGCCCACGGGTGTCGGACTCAGCCTGTGCGGCCTCTGGCATGCACGCTGAGAGGCACGTTTGAAGCGCAGCCATCGTGGGTTTTACCTTGCAGGTCTATATTTAGTTCCAGCTGTACTAGGTCAGGATCAAAGGCAAAGAGGCAGAACCAGAAATGCTCGAGTTTCAAAGTGCGGGAATGTTGGCTCGGAGAGGTCACTGCCGGTTAATCCGGACGTTCCTTCATTGCAGTTGGAACCAGGGGCTCTGAGAAGGATTTCTCAGTGCTGCTCACGCCTCTTCTTGAGCAGCACCATAAGTGGGTAAAAGTGAGAAGAATTTGGTCAGAATGTCCTCTGGAAGCTCCCTGACCATGAGCAAACCAGCCAGGGAAACTGTGCTGCCTTTGCCTGGTTCCATTTTGTATGGAACCACCAACTTTTATATACTCAGAACATCACAGGAGGTTTGTTTTGAGGGGACTTACAAACTTGTTGACTTGTAATTTCTGAATTAAAGTTGCCCAACAATTTTTTAATGGTAAAGGAGAGGCACACCAAACTTGATGTAAATGGACAAAATGATACCAGGCTTATTTTGACATTAAAAAAGGAGAAGAAGAAAACTCTTCAAATTGCCATTAGCCTACATGCATCAGTCACATTAGCCTCAAATTGCAAAGCTGAGGTAACTTGTAGGCCACAGTGAAGTTCACTCCACTGTGTCCACCTCACCCCACAATTATATTACCTGTCTGTTCTGTGTGTACATCTATTTTATTATTCTGTAAAGTCAACTTAGGGAGTGAATACAAAATTCAGGATGAGCTTAATGTAGCAAAAATCCATTGGTGAAGGCAATTCTTTCAGCAGGTATTATGATCTGATATGACCAATTACCTTCATGTCTGTTATTAAAGTTAGAAATTCAAACTCTACACTATATATATCAGAGGAGATTGTGCTGTAATGTAAATGCTGATGCTGAGGTAATGCTCAGGTCGGGGCTGTAAATGAGATGTGTTATGTCAGTAGATCTGTCCACGAAAAATATTTTAAATTAACTCGATATTCCAGACCTAGTGCAGAGACTGCAGAGAGAAGAGGAAGATACACATAACTAGGCTGGTTTGAAGCCGAAAGGAGAGAGGCATCATTCTTTACCTTCAACACTATTTTCTATTTATTATTGTTTTGCTCTGCGTTAGAAAGCGACCACAGAGAATTTCTAGAACTGGTGCCTCTCGCCGTTCCTCCCCCTGCATTCCCCGAGTGCAGCCCGGGGAACACACGGTGGCAAACGTCACCCTCTGTCACAGCTCGGTGGCACTTCTGTCCTTGCTCCCCAGTGCCCAATTTACAGCGGAAAGCAGCGAGGAGCAGCCGCCTTCCTGCGAGCGATCCCAGAGCCATTTCCCTGTCTCCGTGCCTCATCGCTTCCCCGTGAGGAGGCACAGAATATTCCCATCTCCTTTCACGTACGTTTTCCCGCTATTTCATTATCCTCTGCTAAATAGCGTTGCAGCAAACACTTAAATGCATTGTCTGGGCTCACACCGGCGGCAGAGCCGAGAATGTGCTGAGATTGCTGCGTGTGCAGCCGCTGTGTCATTGCCTCAATGTGAGCCCGTCCTCCCCCGGGCTCCTCCGCTCTCTTTGTCTGTCTTGCCACCACGCTCCTAGTTTGGCAGAGAACTTCTGTTTTATTTATTGCACTTCTGAAATACCTGTGCCTTGCTGGAGGCACTGAAGAGTTTCTCGCTCGCTCTCTCGCCGTTAGGACTCCGGTGTTACTGCCTCAGTTCCCAGCTGCCATCAGCATTGAGGCAATTACACACACACCTCGGACAAAAATCAACTGTTCTCCTCAGGTAAAAGGCTTGGATTTATCAAGCAAGGAAATTTACTTTAAATCCCCGTGCCTTTTATCGCCACACAAGCACCGGCACAAAGATTACTCACAATAGCCAATTCTCAGCCCTTCCCAGGAGCTGCTCTCAGGAGGCAGGAGGAAGGTCTCATCTCCAAAGCAATTCCACCTTTTTCATGTAGGGTGATAATCCTGCTCAGGTTTTCTTTAGTTGAAAGTCTTACTTTCCTCCATTTGCTCTCAGCCAGCTTTCATGGCGAGGAATTACTTTTCTCATTATAATCATGAGCTTTACTTCATAAGATACTGCGGAGCTCAGAGATGACTTTGAGCGTGTCCTTCCCCTGTTTCCCCATCAGTTGGCATGGAGACACAACAGCTGCTACAAATCACAGGAAAGATGCTTAACGGGGACATTTTAGAGAAAAGTTCCTGCTAAAGAAACCACTGAATTTGCAATCACAGCCCTCGTTCTTGGGTGGCCGTGGCTAGGGGAGAAAATATTTTGGGAGTGCGTGCCTAAGGTAGGAGCGAGCTTGTGTTGAGAAACAAGCCAGGATGGGTCTGAAGCATTTCCATTCCGTGCACAGGGTGATCCTTGGCTCCATGGTCAGAGAGGGAGCCCACGCAGGGCGGGATCGCGTGGAGCCAGCGGCTCCAAAGTGCAGCTGCAGGTGCTGCCTCAGCTTTGAACTCCTCCGGCCTTTCCGTGCCGTCGTGGCTCTCCAGCACTCAAATATGTGAGATCAGAGCTAAGCCCGTCCTGTACAACTGTGACAGTCACACTTTGCAGGGCAGTCACGGGCTGGAAATCACTCGGTGACGGCACAGTGAATGAATCTGTAGTGTCTGTACAGTCCTGTATGCCAGAACCCCCTCTCCTCCGCCCCTCCTGCTTAGGAGCACGTGGAGATGGGCCAAAGCACCCTGCCAATGCTCCCTATGAGTGCCTTTCTGGATTGCTTTGGATTTAAGGACGGTGATTTTGCCAGATAATTGCCTTATCAGACCGTGTAACTTCCTTATCAGACCTTACATGATTTGTAAGAGCCCTGTGTGCACTTCCTTTGAAGATCAGTGTTCATACATCCCTTGGGGCCCGTTTGGAAATTCCCAGGGGCCTCTTAGGATCAGAGCCAATTATCTTCATTCTTTTCACTAGGTTGTTTTTTGGTGGTTTTTTTTCCCCGTCTGGAATCCTGCTTTTTCAGACTGTCACTATTTCCTGATTTGTATTAACAACATCGAACAGGTCTAATAGATCTTTTCCCCAAGCCCATCCCTTTCCCTGGTAGCAGATATTTCTCTACAAAGTGGTTTATGGACCATTTGGATTTCCAGCCAAGATTTACCAAACCTTTGAAAATTAGACTGAAATTCTTGATGGTTTTGTTTTTAAAAACAGGCAAGTGACTCTCTTTAAAATTATTAATACTCCTTTAAGTGGTGGTGTGCTTGTATTTGATCCTGGATGTTCCCGTTTTCTGCTTAGAACACACTTTTTGCAGCTGAGCAGCATTCCCATTAAAATGAGGGTTTCAATGGAAATGCTGACGTACTGCAGCAGAAAAGCCGGTGCTCTTGAAATCATGCAGGATATATCAGGTGGGATATATTCTTTCATACAAATCATGTTCTTATAATTATGTCACTCTCCTTCTGCAGTGCCGAGGTGCTGATGGGCTTGGCTTATGTTTTTTGGAAATGTTACACCAGGTAACATTTGGAAATGTTACACCAGGAAGTGTTTCCGACTTCAGCTGTTCAGAAATCAGAGAGTATTAAATCAGACAAGCCCTCTGCTCAAATGTGGGTATCAGTCCTGACCTTCCTCCCACATTGTCAACTGCTTTTACTTTTAATTGGCAGATCAATTTAGTGTTTGTGACAGCAGCACCTCACAGTTTATTAAAGGGAAGTGACCACACTCATAAGGGAAGTGACCACAGCTCATCAGGCGACCACTGGCAGACACAGAAGTGGACCCAGGTGTCCTGTACCTGCCTGAAATTCCCTCCTAGCTGGAGATCACTTTTTCCTTTAGAACATAAAAGTTGGGATGGTGAAAGTGCCACCATCAATGGCTTCAATTTGACTTTCAGTCCCGGTGTTATACACATATTCCTGGCACATTATATTCATAGATTGTGTTGGAGGACAGAGTCAACTAAATAATGTGTTCCAAAAAGGGATTTTTCTCTCATTCTCCTTTCTTTCCTTCTTCTTAACACCACTACAGTTGGGAAGAGCATCTGATAATTCCACCCTTGCTAATCCTGATTCAATATCTAAGAATGAAAACAGGAAAAGTGTTCCAAGGTTAGAGAACACAACTATGCCCTGCATGTTTGGAGAGCTGTTTGGGGAGTTATTTTACTTGGAACTCTGAGGTTTCCACAGTGTCTCTGGGGAAAAGCAGGACTGGTGTTTCCGTGACTTTGAATACAAAGAGCACAACTTCAGTGTGGAAACCCTGATCAAACCAGACGGCTGAATCCATCAGATCCTAATCCCCCATGGATCCAAGAGACAGGAGGTGGTTTCTAGCCTCCCAAAACTCAATACCAATGCTAACAAGGTTAGAAAGACTCGAAGTAGAAAAAGTGTTCCAGAAAGCGCTTTAAAGGACATGTATTCAGATATTCAGAGGTGAAGGCTATGGGGCCTGTGTAACAAGGATGCCCCATGCTCAGCCAGGGCTGTGGCACAGCTGGAACAAAGTGAAAAATCATCCCGGCATAATTTCTGCACAAGTTTTAATTTTATAGAAAAAATGGCTGCTTTTAGAGTCCTTCAAATGTTTAAAAGGTTTGGAATAAGAGCTCGGGAGCTCTTCAGAGAAACAGAAAGCTTTTAGTTATCTGCTATGATGGTTAAAATTTATATTTCTAGTAGCATTATTGTGCGTATGAGGAGTGTGTGTTTCGGAGATACTCAAGGTTCTGACCTGTTTTTATGTTCGTTGCTGATCAGTCAGAGCTTGAATAACTTCTGCTGCTCTGAAAAAGCTTAAACTGAACCTGTGGGAGGAGCAGGGAGAGGAGGTGGGCTGAGGAGCTCGTTAATGAAAGGCTAAGCAACCACAGGAACTCAGTGTTTGGATGGCAAGGCATTTTCCCCCATCTAATTGGTCTTTTCCTTTTCTGTTCTGGCAGTTTGCATTTCCAAATAAGAGAAACAGAAATAATCCTATCAAATAAAAAGACTCACTGATAGAGAGACATATACTTTCCTAGATTTATTAATATAATTATGATAATTAATAAGCATATATTTTCCTCTTCAACAACTTCTGCAGGTTGCATACTAATCCTCACAGTGTTTTAATGACTTGCTCTAGAAAGCAGCATATAACTGGGGCTTCTCAGAAGTTGTACACATTTCCTCACTGCCCCTGCTTACTGCTCAAGGTATTGAAGGAGTGCAAAAATTCACCAAAAATGGAGTTGACTTCACAAGGTAACTCATCCCACAGGGTTTGTTTGCTGGGTGAAGCATCAGGAGAGCCTGTTTACCCCCACCTTGCTGACCTAAGGGTCACTGAGCTAAGAGAAATCAAAATGAATGCTTGCTTTGTGCTTAGAAGCATATTTTGGTTCTGATCTCCTGAAAGCAAAGGAGATTCTTCATGTGCACGTGTAAAGCTAACCTGACTAGCGAGGGCATCAATGGATGGAACACCTGCCCTGTGAGAAAAGGCTGGAAGAGGTGGGATTGTGCAGCCTGAAGAAGACTTTGGGGTAAACTTATTGAGGCCTTCCAGTGCCTGAAGGGGCCCCAAGAGAGCTGGAGAGCTTTGGTCAAGGGCTTGGAGTGGCAGGACAAGGGGAAAGAGCTTTAAGCTGGAAGAGGGCAGTTTTAAATGGGATATTAGGAAAAAATTGTTGCCCTGGAGGGCACAGGGTGCCCAGAGAAGCTGTGGCTGCCCCACCCCTGGCAGTGTCCAAGGCCAGGTTGAACGGGCTTGGAGCACCCTGGGATCGTGGAATGTGTCCCTGCCCATGGCAGGGGGTGGAATGGGATGAGCTTTAATGTCCCTTCCACCCAAATCGTTCCATGATCCTATGATATCCCAAAGCATATGGCTACAGTTATGACATTAACATTCCAGGAAGAGGCATAAGTGCCTACAAGATTTAGTCAAACACCCGAATCCGTCAGTTTCCCATTTGTATTCCCAAAGCTTTGGCACAGGCTTTGCTGCCGTTTTCAGACTCCCAGGCTGCAGAGGACACACAGACACCTCGATATCTCCTCATGGACTCTCCGCCCCCAAGTGTCTCCTTGGTGAGAGCTGGGTGCTCGTGCTGTGACCCCACAGCAGACCCCGAGGGGCAGGCAGGGGGTCCCTTCTGCAGGGTGGCAGCCCTAAACCTCTTCCATTGTGACCACCACTGAGTTGTTTTGTTCAGCTTCCTCAGCACTCTCTCCCCCAGCTGTGCTGTGGCTGAATGGGGCTGTGACGCTTCGGGGAATTATGAATTCTGTTCACTTTTGTGAACGCTGTTTGTAATTGCAATAACCACAGTGGATTAAATCACCTTTTTTTTTTTCTTCTGTGCAAAATTGCTACACATTGTGGGGAGAGAGCCTGAAAGAGTGTGACAAAGAAATCCAATTTTATCAGCACGGAATGACTCTTCCCAGCTTGAATAATGGTGCTACTGTCAGCAAGGCTTTTAATTGAAATGGATTTTATACAGAAAACTAAACCAAGCCTGGCCTGGCCTGAGACATCCAGAGTCCTCCAAGTTCCAGCTCACCCAGTGACTCAGAGGACTGATTTATACCTCTTGGCTGAGAAGTCTTGGGAACTTTGCCTGTTACCCTGCAATAGAGGTGGTAATACTTTGAACAAGTGAATGCTGTACACAAGCATTAAAAACTAAAATAGTATATTATATTTTGTTTAAAAAAATTGTAGGAGAGGCTGGAGCACTTCTGCTATGGACGTAGATTTAGTTGGGGCTGCTCAGCTTGGAAATGAGAAGGCTCCAAGGAAGAAATTGTTCCCTGTGAGGGTGGGGAGGCCCTGGCACAGGGTGCCCAGAGAAGATGTGGCTGCCCCATCCCTGGCAGTGTCCAAGGCCAGGTTGGACGGCGCTTGGAGCAGCCTGGGATAGTGGAAGGTGTCTCTGCCCATGGCAGGGGGTGGGACTGGATGGGCTTTAAGGTCCCTCCCACCCAAACCATTCTGGGATGTTATGATTCTATGACTCTATATTGCAACGTGATAATACAGACAGTGCTGTAAATGACTGTGAGCAGCCTTCAGCAGCTCCTGGGCCTGTGAAAGCAGAGGTTTTGCAGGAGTGGGCACCTTTTAAGAGCAGCATCCTGGTTATGAGGAGCAGTATGGCTGCACTACATGAATTACTCCACGTCACAGAAGCCAAAGTGCTGCCTGTCAGCTGAGGCCCTGGAGTAGGAAAAGACTCGGAATGCAGTTGTTTCCCATTAACAGTTGATGTTAAACCGCCTGCTGTGATGAGCTGTCTGAACCAGGCTGTCCTACCACAATCCTTCCACCTCACATTCAATCATGTTTAGTCCCAATAAGCCACAACAATAAATGGAGAAGAATCACACACATGGCAATGCAGTTCTGTCCATGTCTTTCCTTTCAATGCTCCACTACATTTATTAAAGAGTGCAATGCCAGTTTTAGAGTAGTTTCACTCACTAATTACTAGTTCCAAGATGTAGTCAGGCTGTGATTTTTATTTTTTTTTCTGCTGAGTTCAGTGCGTTTTGGATTCCATCCCACATCAGCAATTTGGGTCTCTTAGTATGAAAATTAAATGCATTCCAAAAGCAGTGTTAAAACTAAGAGAATTTAATAGCTGTCAAAGCTGTATACACGGATACAAATTGGCCAAAGCACAGGTAGGAGGATGGTCACCATCTGGACGACTTTCGTGTGGTAACTACATATTTCTCACGTTAGAGATTTGGCAATTCATTCCTTCTGAGTGTACTGCCAGGCACAAGGCACCTGAGCAGAACTCAGATTTGAAGCTTCTCAGAGGTCCAGGCCTCCTTTCTACAGCGTCGGGTTCAACACCTTTTATTTTCTGAACTATTGCTGAAACCTGCCCTTGTGAGACTCGGCTCGCTGTTTGTGCATCGAGGCACAGGACCCCACGGGGGCATCAGCCAAAGCTCAGGGCTTGGCAGTGCAGTTCGTGCCTGTTGATCTGAGAGCCCAAGGAAACAGGAGACCGACATTCCAGCTGGGGAAATTTCAGGGCGAAATCTGCCGTGGCAGCCGGATATTCCCGGTGTTCACACAGGTACCAGGCGTTTGTGGAGTTGCTGGTTACAAGCTCATTGCAAAACCTCCCGTGATCGGTATCTGGGACATGTCAGGGATGTTTTCATGCCAAGGAAGACTGATGTGAATCCCTGGCAGTGTGCACCGAGGTGAAGGTCCCTGGGAGGCCTCTGCAGGCGGGATGGAGGTGACAGCAGGGGCCTGCATTAAACTCCTGGCTCAGCACCCGTTCTTGATGGGATGCTGAGCGTACACAGGTTTCTGTGAGGTCAAAGGAACAGTATCCATAGATTGCTGGGATGACAGGGAATGTGCTGCAAGCTAATGGCTCAACCACTGCTGCTGAGAGGCAACAAGCCACAGCCCCCGTGAGCTCATTAATCCAAGGCTGTCCTTGTGGGAATTCAGTGTCAAGAAGCTCCAAGGCGTTGTCTTTCAGGGTTGATCCTGAAGGTTAGATATGTGGTTTGCAAATTATTGATTGTACAGTATCTCTGGAGTTGCAGATTGTACATTTGAGCCTTTTTGATCAGGTGTTTGGTCACGTTGAGGTCATTGACTCTTCGGCTTTGATATGACAGAACAAGGTTTGGGGGGCCATGTATCCAGGTTTTTTCTGGATGTGGCTTAAGATATGCATATGGATAAGCCAAAGTATGTGGCTTTTGTAGAACCACCGAGGTATCACATTTAGCTGCGTGGTCTAGTAATGTGCTTATTCCCATGTCAGCCAGGATGGACAGCACACACAGAGGGCTTTGTCCATTTTTAAATCAATTTGTCATGTATTGACTGTGTATGATGGCAATTGCACACAATATGATCGATATTTTACCAGATTCATGAATGTTCCTTAAGCAAAAGAAAGTAACTTCTGGTTTATATTCTTAGGAGACATGTTTTTCTCAGCCTCCTGGCGTAGCAGTTCCGAGGTTTGGGACAGCACGAGACTCTAACGAGGATGAAAATCAAACTGGGCTTATCCAAATATTTTCCTCTAACTGTGTCAAATTAGACTTCTTAAATATTTCTGGTAAGTGCCTCACTGTGCAATAAAGGAAAAAAAAGAGATACTAAAATTTAATAATAATTTTAACTTTCAGTTTTTCTTCTAATTTTACAGCTTTTTAACCTGAGGTTTTCCGAGAGTCTGGAGCATTGGGCACGTGGTGTAAGAGGCAGGCAGGTGCAGGGCCAGGCCCTGACCTGAGCAGCGAACAGACCCTGTGGAGAGCTGGAGGGAAGGGGCTAAGGAAGGAGCCTGGGAGTGTTTGTGCCCAGCTGGGTCCAGGTGTGCCAGTGCCTCTGCACCCCTGGAATAGGTGCTGAGCCAGCAGGGCAGCCAGCAAGGGGGAAGGGGCCCTCCCCCGCGTCCTGAAGCCCGGAATTCCTACGGAATTTCAACAGACTGAGATTTCATTGCGAAAGTCTCAATATTTCCCTTAAGAAACTGCTTGCATCATTTACAGTGTTAATGACAAGGTAGGAAAATGGCACCTCCTGATACTTTTCGGGGGATTTTTCACAAAGAAACTGAAAACGTATTTAGAAAAGATCATAATTTATGCCTGCTTTTTAGAGTAAAACACTGAAATCCCTTTATACCCCGTGCAGACTGCATATAAAGTCAGTTTTTTCTGATTACCACTCTGTTTCCCTAGGTGCATAAATAATAATTCTTCGGTCATTTTAGAAGCTTTATGAAGCTTAGTCATACAAATAATTGCTCAGTCACCTGTTTGAAAGGTGCTACAGGTTTTATAAATTGAAAAAAAAAATCTAGGGAGACTAAAAGCAAGGATCAAACAGAAGTAGATTTTAAAAAGCTCTTTATTTTGAGGGTTTTTTGCAGTGTGGGGAGTAGGGGCTTTATTTTTCTTCTACATGTCTGAAGAACAGGATATGTAAGCTTTGATTGATCTGTGTTTACTGTAACAACAATACCAAATTTTTCTACAAATGCATTATTTTACCCTTGTTTTTAAAGAGGAACAACCCCCTATACCTTTTTAAGTCTGGTATTCAAGGATGATTTAAATAATGTTGTGTCTCTGCTTCTTCATACATATAATCCTACAGAGTTCTCCCCTCATTTGCTCAGTTTTTCCTTGAAGTTTTCTGTATTTTCTATCATAACATTATTTTCATTTTATATAAAAAATTCAGGATAAGCTCCTAAAATGTATCTGTTTTCTGGTTTGCTCTCTTGAATATGCTTTTTTATTGCATGGTCTTATTTTTATTCTCCTGATCCAGCAATAGCAATGTTACTATTTATTGGCTGTACTTTCCTCCCAAGGACTCATTTTTTTCTATAGATGCTATTTCACTTTTTGATGAGGGACAGGAGAGTATTTCTGTCTGTGTCAGATTAAAGCTCCCTTGATCAGCTGTAGAATACCTGGAAATTAGAGGTGTATATTTATTACTTGTATATTTATCACTGTTGTTTAGCCATTGCACCACCGATATCGATCCTGAATGCATCCTGACAGTCACCTGTTTAGCATTAATAGACTTTTTCAATTCCAAATTGATTTGAACCTCATGAAACCACTTTTGGCTTACAAGAGGCACCTGTGTCACTGTTGCACCAGGTGCTCTGAAGCTCATGGGGTTGGTTGAATGGGGCAAAAATAAAATCAGTATGATAGCTAATGGTTAATCTTTCTCTCAGGGTCTTCCTTTCCTCACCCAAGTGGGTTTTTTTAATTCTTAAGGCTATGGGGTTTTTTTTCCTCTTGGAAGAGTAGTGCTTCTGATGGTGGGCTGGACATGGATTTTTGTCAAAGGCTTTCTTTTAGATTTCCTACTAAGCAGGGTTGAAGCCAGTCATCCTCAACTTCTGCCTTTTCTTAGTGTCCTTTAAAACACCTTCTCCGGGTTTGGATGTGCCTCACTCTTCTCCTAACACTGGAGGAAGTGTACTGTGCTATTAAATTTAGCTCAGAAATTAAACTTCTTCCTAAAATACTTCAAACCAATCCTGTTTCAGGAACTTATTTATGATGTTTGTGTTATTCAGTGTTTTCCCAGCCCCAAAAGCCTTTTCTTTGCTTTGCTTCATAACTTCACACTGTAGAAAAGGGATTCATTAACCTCTTTGTTCAAGCAGTCCATAAACCCGCAGCTACAACTCCACTTCGCTCACCACGTTCATTTTTACTACTGTCATTTGAAAATGTCAGGAGCCAGAGAGCTAAACAGTCTGAGGACTAAATGAACAATTTGTTTGAGGCACAAATAAATGTTTCCAGGCTGCTGGACAGCTCCCAGCACCCACACTTCAGACTTCCCAGTGTGTGACCTTGACAGATCCCATCAGCTTCTTCTCAAAAGGAAAAAAAAACAAGGGTGGGAGGAAAGGGGTGGAGGGTGAAATTGCATCTTTGTTTATCTGAAAGCATTATTGCCATATTTTTTTAGGCAACTGAATGGAGGATGGCACACTGAGGTGTCCGTGCCAGGGAGAAGATGAGAAGCCATCTGTAGGTCACACTGGACGCGTTTTAGGGCAGGCAGTGCAAATCATTTGTTCCATTTGTTGGTTGAGTTTTTCGGGGGGGCAGTTGAAAATGCTGCACTCCCAGGATGCCCAAAAAGCAGAATGAAAGGTGGATTCCTTCCATCAGATGCAGATTCCTTCCATCCACCCCCCACCCCGAGCAGCCCCAGGAGACAGGAGCACGCCTGGCTCCAGGGCACCCTTTGCCTCTGGATCTCTGACTGCAGGGAGTGCAAACTGTGCTGGAGTTAATTCTGGTGGTTTAAGAGACTCCAGTGCCATAACTCCTGTCCCTGGGATTCCTCCAGGAAGGAGAATAAGCACAACAAGAGAGACAGGAGTGTTAAGCAGCTGCATAATTCCACGCCCATGGAAACGGCTGTGGCTCCAATTTTAGAGCCATGAAAAGGAGGGAAGAATCTTATGGCAGGATCAAATGAAAGTCTGCATGAATAAAAATGCACAGGCAGAAAATTTATCCCACAAGCAAGAAATAAGATCAGAAATTTATAACTCTGCATACAAATAAATAGGAGGAAGAACCACATAACTCTTGGAGGAGTAGAAGGTATTGTGAGCAACGAGATTATCACCAAGCCAGGCACCTGCACTAACATTTGTTCACAACATCTTTACATGAGCTCATTCATTTTATCTCCTCACCTAAACTGCCTGTCTTGTGCATCCAAGTTGCTACCTGAAGGCCCAAGTTGGCCATTTGGGGCATCTACTCTTGGGAAGCCAAGACAATCCAATCACAGCTACCAAGGGCAATTCAGCTTTTTTTAGACTCCCAGATTGTCTTGCTTTAAGCTGAAGGATTATAAGTCTTATGTTTCTCCAGAGGGAAAGGCCAACAACTGTTGTTGCTCAAGAATTTTCAAGAGCTGGAAGGAAAAGAACTGTTGGAGGATTTTTTTTTTTTTTTGTATGGAGAAGTTTGATAGTGAGAGAGAGGAGAAAAGAAAAAAAGAATGGAACAGACCACGCACGAGATTGAAGCACGGGGTTTTTGAACAAAACAGTAAAATCTTCTCAGAAAACTGTCTCAGAGATTTTGTCTCTGTTTTTCACTTTCCTACTCTCATTTAATTGACAATAAATGAAATTAATTTCCCCTATTTAGTCAGGTAGTCGGTACGTGGTCTCCCTGTCTGTATCTCAACCCTTGAGCTTTTCCATCTTATTCTCACCCCCTGTCCTGTTGGGCAGGGAGACTCTGACAGTGGCTGGGAGCTGGCAAAGGTCAACCAACTACAGCATAAAAACTCCCACATTTTTAAGGAGAATTTAACATGGAGTGTTTAAGAGAGTCACAAATTTCCTGTCTTTCCTAATCCTTCCTGCTTTTTTAATATCCCACTTTCTTACCTGGAAAAAGTTTTCATTCCCCTAATTCCTGTTTTCTTGTATTTCAATGACCTGTAGCAAGTTGGCTGATTCTCAGACAGTGTCACTAAACAACATCCCTGCTGTGCTCAACCTTTTTATTGGCACTTTCTGTTGTCATTTATCCTTTGTGTCCTTTTCCCTGTGCAGGCTGCTACAGTTCTAAATTAACATTTTACTCATCTTTGGCACTTGCCGAGATAGCACGGATTAAAATACTTAACAATAGCAATTCATAATAAACAATAATAATTTGGTTTTGTATAGGAAATTATTTTTTAATTCAAATTTTATAAAGAATGTATTAAGTGCATTGCAATTTCTAAATGTCTGATTTTCTAATTGTGAAGTACACATAACACAGTGGGCCTTATAAAATATTACTGTAGCACACACCACTCACAGAAAAAAACCAACTATGTAAGCTTCTAAAAAATCCTTACTATTTAAAAGAATAAGAAGTTTGCATTCTACTACACAACTTCTCCAGCTCCGAGCAAGGGACTGCTCTGTTCCCGTGAATTGCTACTTGAAATAATAATATTTTACAGGCTGTTTTTGTGAGGAGGTTTGTAAAAAGAACAATACCTACTGGTGATTTAGTAAACATGAGGAGCTCTTAGGAAACAAGGGCAGTATTTTCAGCTGGAAGTTATTAAAAAGGTGCATTAGAGGCTAAAAAAAAAAAAAAGTATTATAGCCGTGGAAGTGTTGCTAAATAACCACTTTTTATTGTGTTCTGTGAGCTACTAGCCTTCAGAAAGTGCAGCACAATAACATCTGCAGAGAATACAGGAAAGAAAATGCAGCGGTAAAGAAACCCTTTTGTGTGTACATCACCTCTGCAAATACCAGCCAAGAAGCCACAAGGTCTAAAGGCAAGCTTGGTAATTTCTCACTGCTTAAGCTGTAAATAATTGCTGCCTGTATGCTGAAATGTTTACTACAGGCATTAAATGTCAGCATCTCCACTGACCTTGCATCCTCGCTGTCAGGGCTGCACAGAGCTTTGCTGCAGGGGAAATAAGGCAACAAACACAGAATCTGATCTGGAGCACATTTTTTTTAAAGCTATTTGTTTACTATGAGGTCCAATTTATCAGTTTTTTAGTCAATCACACGTGTGGACACGCAATTAAAGTATAAAGATATAGTTTGGTGACCCTGATGCTGTACTTGATCACAGCACGGGTGAAAAAAATTGAGCAAAGCACTTTAGCAAGTGCAACTGCTCATTAAATTGATGGTTCCTATCATTTTCAAGGCAGAAGCTCCACAAAATTTATCTCAATCACTAAAACAGCCTAGAAAGCATCAAATTCCACTGTCCCAGGAAAAGGCAAATTCATGCTCAGCCATCATTCTAAGGAGTTTCAAGTTCAGAATGCTCGAGCTTGCAGATGGGCTGCAGGGGATTTTGGGAACAGGTGACTCAGGGAATAGGAAATTCTTGGGAAACAGAAGCTCCTGAAAATGATTAAACTAATGGCTATGAATGCCTTTCTTTCCATCACTATGGATAAAAGCTAAAAAAGCGAAAAACTGGCAGCTAGGTATAAATAAATTAAATAATTCTCAATGGTCCTAACCTTTGTGCTTGAGGGTTGGAGCAAATCTGGTATCTAAGTTTATTCTTACTTCTTTCTGCTCTGCTGGCAAAAATGGACCATGTCATAGTTCCATGGCATTTGTATTTCACCTGAGCACCTATCAGTGCCCATCAGAATGGCCTCTGCTGGTCCCCCTTTCTCTAAAGTGATAACGAAGGAACAAAGTCTTATAAAAAGGTGTGAGTGGGTTTGCTCTTCACTGGTGGCACCATGGCAGCTTTAATTTCAGCTGGGCTTTGAGCAAGTGTTGCCAGTTGTTGGCAGAGCATCGTTAATGGTTTATAAAACATTCTTTTAATTGATGAAATGCACCCAGAGGCCTCTTAGGGAAAATAAGCCAGAGTGTATTTATATGCAAGAAAGCCTAAAGTGGGTACTATTGAAAAGCAGAACGTGGAGCCAAAATATCCCAGTCACTTATGGCAAAGCACTTTTCAAACACTTTACTGACTCTAAACTTCCTCCCTTGAGTAGGATAAGGGACTACATAAGTGACATTATTTTTATTTTCATTCTGTGGGCTGGGGTTGCCATGATTGCTCCCTAGGTCAGCTACATCCTCGTAGACAATCACGTTCAAGTGTTTTTAAGTGTTAATTCCTCCAAAGGATCATAGTCAAGCCGAGATAGATTATTTTCATGAATAATTCTTGTGAACTATGATATCAAATTCTTTACTAAGTTCAGATATTAATCTAATGCATTCTACTGTTCTCCCAGAATATGGAAATTAGAGTCAGTGGTTCAGAAAATTCCTCAGCGAGGCTGGAGGTCCTTGTGGCTGAAGCTATGAAATATAATATCTTTTGCTTCGAGGATGGATGGATCAATGAATAAAAATGGGATAAGTAGCCCACATATTTCCAAAGCTCCTGGAGGGATATGAAGCCTTATTACAGTGCATGTGGATGAATTTGCTCGCACACACACTCTGCTTAGACAGATCTGCATCAGGGCATAATGTGAATGAAATAGGTGTTGGGTTTGAACATCCCATAAATCATTTGGGATGATTGCTAAGGCCATTTCCTTTGTGCAGGATCTTCCAGAATGTAACTGTAGGGATGAACTCAGTGGAAAGTGCCTGGACTGAGAAGAAAATCAGCCATGAAAAAGCCCCATTCTTATACCAAGCAAGGCCAGGTTGTGGCTGAGATTTACTTTTAAGTGTGCAGAAGTGGAAGGGATTTTTTTTTTTTTTTGAAGCTCTGTGGTGCTTGAGGAGTCAGGTTGGGTTCTCTTTTTGCAAACTTGCAAACATTGGGATCCTGAGGAACAGCTTGTTCCTCATACACTGCACAGGTATCATACATGGCTTGCTGGAGTGCACGTGAATTCACATATTTTGCTAAAGTGGAATTATGTAACTTATAACTAACCCATTCAAATATGTCCAAAGAAATACTCTTTGTGAATAGCCCTGTTGTTAATTTTGCAATGAAACATCTTGCTCAGAATTTTAAAGTTCTGGGGAAACAAATAAGGGGTGTTTTTAACAGCGTAGAATTTATTTTAAATTGCATCACTGAAAGTTGGTTTACGTATGAAACTCTAGGTTTGCTTGCAGGAAGGCTTTTTCTCCCTTTTGAACTTTAGTTTAGATATAACTCTACAAAATCAACAGAGGCTCATTTCCCTCTTTTCAAACAAGGATTACAGAGAATTGTACCAAACAGACATCTCTGTGTGCTAAAAAAATGGGATCCCAGTTTCTCTTCCTAATGAAGATCAGCTTGTGCCCCACACCGCCAGGGACATCTTCATGAATATAATCCCAAATCTTCTGTTATGAGGAACAAAGTCAAAAGGAAAGTTCAAAGAAAGCCACAATCTGAGATGAGCCACTGGAGATGAAGGCTCTGAGGATAAAACCCAAAGCAGAGGAAAATTAGAAAGAAGGACAAGAGAAGCAGAGGCAGTGAATTTTTGTACTGAGCAATCAAATCAGCTGAGATGTGGGCAATGGGGAGGGAAGGCAGTGGAAGCAGAAATGGATAAGACAAGTGTCAGAACCACAGAAAGGTTTGGGGTGGGAGGGGACTTAAAGCCCATCCAGTCCCACCCCTGCCATGGGCAGGGACACCTTCCACTATCCCAGGCTGCTCCAAGCCCCATCCAGCCTGGCCTTGGACACTTCCAGGGACGGGGCAGTCACAGCTTCTCTGGGCACCCTGTGCCAGGGCCTCCCCACCCTCACAGGGAAGGATTTCTTCCTACTATCTAAAATAAAGCTGCTCTCTCTCAGTTGCTAAAGGCAAAAAAACCAAAAAAGACTAAATCCATAGCAAAAATTTGGCATCATAAAAATCTGCCTTTTCACTCCTCTGTTATCACATTAAATTAAAAGGACTATTGGGGAATTTTTATGGTACCCCTCGAGGTAATTAAAACACATGTTTGTGCTTAAATATTAACAAAAAGACAACTAAACCCAAACACATGACTTAACAAACAATATGTTGGGCAGAGTCCTACTGCCTTAAGTCCACAAGGAGCCTACAGAGCTGTGTCACCAGCCAATTCCTTATAAACACTGCTGAACGTGTACAATTTTAATTTTCCTTCACTGTAAAATGCCGACAACTTAAATATTCTGCAATATAGTTTAACCCTGTCTCATTTGCACACACCTGGGAATTGCCTGGGAAGCAAGCAGAACTTCCTCTGGCTCAAAAAACCTGAAAAGCTCACGTGGGATCCTTCAGCAGCCGAAAATTAGAGCGCTGATACCCTCATGCATGCATATTTCTGATGGCATTTCCACAGTTTTTGCATTCCAGAAGCACTTTTAGAGCTGATGTAACACCTTCTGTTTCACACATGAGCAGAACCGGCTCTGGCCAGTTACTCAAGATCAAGCAGAAAGTAAATTATCTCAGACAACAGGGGAATACTGTGAAAGTTCTGTGCAAGTGTGGCTTGAATAAAACATGGCACACAGCACTGAGGAAAAGAAAGCTGTTCTTGGCCCAGCCAGCTGGGCAAAGCTTTGAACTTATGGAATTCTCCCTTTGGAGAAACGCTGTCTGCTTGTATCCTAAACTATGGATTTGTCTCTCTGTACTCGCATGCGAGCGTTAATCAATTTTAAACAGGGTCAGACGCGTCTATCCTGCCAAAAGCATCGGCTCGGGCTGCGTTCATGACATTCACACGCGGAAAATGCACGCTCAGGAATGCTGAGCGCTTCGCAGGGGGGAAGAAATATTTTATGGTGACGGGAAAAATACGCTTTTAATTTTGGATTCCGAGAAACAGCTGCCTCGTTGCCATATTCCATAGAATTGTTAGGGTTGGGAAAGACCTCCGAGATCATCAAGTCCAACTTTCACCTGAACCCCACCATGCCCACTAAACCAGACCATGGAGATCCATTTCAATGTTCTTGCAGTCCTGTATCCAAAAGCGAGCTCACACATTTGCAGCAATTACCTTAAGGACCTGTTTCGAGGGCCTCTTTTACCTTCTGGAAGCTTAGAGTTTTGATCTGGGTGTTTCTCGCAGAAAAATGTTTACAGTGAGAACATTTCTACGCACCAGATTGTTCCATAAACATTCCAGGCTGGTTCTGCTTGTCAGTGTAAGTGAAAACAGCTTTTCAACTCAACTAGGTCAACCCTGTAACAAATAAACTGATAATTAAGATGTGCCTTCCGTCACTGGCAGATAATGAAAAAGTGGTTTGGATTTGGGGGGATGGGTGTTTGGGCATTGACAGAAATCTGTAGCAGGGAGAAATTAAACCAAACTGAAGCTTCCTGTCTCTCTCAATGAGCCACAATAATAAAATAAAGCACAATACTTGGGATCAGCTCCTTTTCCGTTCTGTTTCAATTCCCTTTTACCCTTTCTGGCAGCAGCAGAAAGTCAGCTGTAAAACTGTTTCCTTAAGCAGCATAAACTGGCAAGAAGCCACTGCTTGTAGCCCCTCAGTCGAGTGCAGCCCTGGGATTCTGGGTGTTGGAAAAGGAGCTGTGGAAGATATTGTGGTCTGACCCCTAAGCCTCAGCTGCATCTCTCACCCTCATGCCATATTTCTGTGCTGTGCCCAGAGGTGTAGGAATGCCCAGAATTACAGATTCTCCTTTGGATTGCAAGAGAATGCTCCATGATACAATTTCTCAGGAATGTGGATCAGACTTCAGCCAGCTTTAATACTCCAGGTGGATTCTTCCCGTTCTTGTGACCAGCCTTTATTACAGACACAAGATCTCAACACATAAATTGATTTTTTACAAAAGTGACCTTCAGCTGCAAGAGGTGAGTCGTGTGCTTTTGGAGACGGACCAAGTACTGGAATAGAGGTGCCCAGGTCAAGAAAAAGATGTGATAAATGCTAATGACTCACTGTAGGAATTCAAGGATGACAAAATGCAGAGAAAAAGAGGTTGTTGCTGCGTGTGCCATCCCCTGTGCACATCACAGGGCATGAAAAGCTGTAATCCTTCCTTTCTGATTCGCAGTTCTGCAAACATTTGCCTTAGCTGGAGCAGTCAATATTGGGATCACTTTGTTAGACATCTGTTTGAAAAAGGGCCAAAACTGTAATCCATCTATTCACCAGGAGACATGATAGCACTTCTGGGACCTTCTGATAGTCTCTTAACGCTACACAGCTAATATTCAATCATAGCATAGCAGCAACAGCAAACTTGGGCATTGAAATGTCCTTTTTTTTAGAAAACTTGTTCTAAATTTGTGCTTTCACTATCCATCTGTCTTGGTGAGTGATGGGACTTCAGCAGTTAATTGTACGTCCCCTTTTTATGTAGGCAGAAATATTCTTTTCTGCTGGCAATTTATAGGAAAGTGTTACGTATATTTTGCTTTATTTCACTAGCCTTGCATCAGCTTTCAAAATCTATGATGTTTCAGGAAAAGCTATGAAGCAATTATTAATGCAAATTATTTCCCTCTGTACAGCCCTCCATACAGCTGGTTCCTGGCATGGATCTTGTCTCTCCTGACAGAGTTCCTCTCCTGTTTTCCCTCTCTTCTGAGCAAATGTGTGGTAACACATAGCCCCATACTTGAAACAACAAAGCCTTAGAATAACTCTAGTTCAGCCCAGTTTTCAGGGCTTAGTGACCCAACATGACAATCACATTGGTGGCACTTGGTGTTGACGTTCCTCTTGCGGGGTGGAAGGGAAATAGGAAGGAAAAAGTGATAGAAATCAGAAGGATGAAATTCCAAGGCTGTCAGTTCTGACAAAGAGTTCCTGCCAATCCAAACTTCAAATGTAAATAAAAACCAAAAAGAAAGTGACTTCTCTGTGTTTCCTCAGCTGTCTCGAGGACCAGGCTGTCTATATTCTTTGTCGCCGCATGAGACTGAGTTATTTTCTCTTTTTATTTCCTTTCTTTTTTTTAGCTGGTTTTAGCAATAAACAATTTCATTTATATCAAGCATAGCAGTGCCAGTCAATCACTGCCTGTCCCTTCCTAACAGTACCCTCTTTGCCAGAGCAGTAAGGGCATGTCTGCATTAAAGACTGAGAGATGCTGCAGTAACGGGCATGCTTTTAATTTCTGTCATAAAAAGAACACTTAGTTTTCAATTATTCAGAGGTTTAGCTAGTCATTCCTTAGGACAGTTGGGGTAGTAGCAGTAGCTGCAGGGGGAATGCTGGAGGGCACAAACAGAACTTCAGGGACTAATTCTTCATTTTGATAACCCCTTCATGAGGCAAAGATGTAAAAACAAGACTAACAGTTGTCAAGGTAACTCAGAGTGTCAGGGAACATGGACTCAGTCCTGAGAATGACACTTCTGCTAATGTGAGAACAACCTATTTTCCAGGCTAGCTGAGCACTTGGTTTCTGCATGGAACAATGACAGGATTCACAACTATGAAGCTCAGTATTTTTACCATGTACTTTTCCCTTTCTGTAAAAGAAAAAAGGGAAGACAGCTTCATTCAGACAAGTAATTCTCTGAAGACATATGACATCTTTAGAGTTTTACCTTCAAGGTCTTAACAACTGTTTGATCCTGAGATCATACTGTGTATAGAAGGTTAATTCGGTGACACTAGAACAAGAATGGAAAGTGGCAAACTCAGAAATACACTTGAGATAAGACTTGACATGCTTTAATGGAGAAAGATATGCTATTCTTGAAAACCCTGTTGCTTTTACAGGGTTTTTCTTTTCAGAAGAATTTGCTGTTAAAGTCTTGCCTGCGGAACTTGAACAAGAATACAAAATAGCCACATCTATATACAGACCTGAATTAATATTTCTCCCTCTTATTACGGGACTTGTACTTGAGAAGCTGAACAACAAAACCAAACACAGAATTTTTTCTTAAATGTCAGTCTCTACAGTCACCAAAACTGTAAAGAAATCAGAAAAAAAACCCAAAGACAGTATAAAATGAATGAGGTGATAAACTGGAAAAATCATGGTGGGTATTTTTTAGAAGCAGAGCAGGATGACTTTTTCTGATTTCAAGGAACATTTATTTACAAAATGGACAGCTCACCAAGCACAGGCTTTGTATCACGGATGTTCAGCTGTTGATACAGCAGCAAGAGGTGAAGACAGGACAAGGTCCTAAACAAAACCTTCCACAGTTCCCACAATCAAAACCAGCAGTTTGAGCTGCTGGATGCCAACTGTGAAGCGCACAGACTGGACTGAATCACCTGTAAAAATGTATGCAGTCATATTGCTGTCTTTGGAACTAATCCTGGCTCAGTGGACCAGCCTCACCAATAATCGAGCATAAAACGATTACAATAATTGAGTTCTGAGCTTGCAGCAGTGTCAGTCTTTCCTGGATTGTCAGCAGATAACTGCATGTCTGAGCAGAGTCCCAAAACCTGCTAAAAAGTCGTTCAATAGTAAGCACAATTGAAAACTGAGGGCAGCCTTTAACTTTTGCTTAATCTGCTTCTCAAGCTTTCAGGCAAGTTTTCTCTAGGAGAGAATCCAAGAAAGGATTATTTCATGAAAATAATCCTTGTCCATCCCATCAGTTAATGTTTTTTTTTCCTCTTGGAATGAATGAAATCTGCTGCCTCCAATTCACCACCGTTTGGACAATTTTCAGTCTGGGAATGTCCTTCTGGCACAAACAGTGCAACCCCTGATGGCACCAACATACTGATGTGCCCAACCCCGTGACATCAGCGGCAGCTTTGAAGATATGGCCAATTTTGGGTGTTTCCTAAGTCACAGCTGGGTCAGTCCCTAATCAGGAACTCATTGCCAATGATTTCCCAAAGCATGATTAGGTGCTTCAGACCTTTCAGCAACACCCATTAGCCCCCGAGGCAGGAGAACAGGCTTGGTTGTACCAAAGAAGTGTAACTAATCAAGTGTGCATAATCCCAGCCTCGAGCTGAAGCCCAGTTCTGCTGGAATCAGGTGCACGGATAAAAGCAAGGTTGGAGAATAGGACAAAACTATCCAGGAGGCCTTTTATCAGCATCCTCTGACTGAAGAGCTCCTCTCAGGCACTTTCCTCCCACCAGTGAAATTTGTGAACAGATTACAAATGTTACAAAGAGATTGCAAACAGATTACAAACAGGAATCACTTCTGGGAACCGAGCAGGCTGCAGATAATTCAGCTGAGTAGTCCAGCACTTTCTTTCCCCACCAAGGGGATGGCAATGGCAATCAAAACTAAACATATTATTTCATCAGCTGACCCCAGCAGTTTAAGCAGTGTAAGGTCGTAACTACAGCTGAGCAGCCCCAAGAACCCAGTGCACTCCAGCCATGCCATCAGGGGCTAAATTAAACCCTGATGTTAGGGGACAGTGGTCTGCTGGGATACCAGGACTCCTAAAAGCCAATCCTAAAACGTTGAGGAATGTACCTAAAAGCAAATGTTTCCCTTCCACAGAGAAAACAATTCCAAATGAATGTAATTTGAGCAAGTCTGGAATCCAAATAGATTCTGGTAAGTTTGCTCTTGGAAAACAAATGGTGTCCAGTCTATATTCTATTTACTTTTTATATGTTGTCAATAACTTCAGCTTGCTTTTAATCCAAACCAGGATAGTTTTCCCACACAAATCCATGTATCGATCCTCCTCACTTCTCCTGAAGCCTTAAACAACCATGAACCCACTCCATGTGTGTCTGTTTACTGCAGAAGCAGATGCTGCTCTATTCTATGTATATTTTGAATTAGAAGATCTTCATAAGGCATCCAGCTGGGGGATATGTGTTTCAAAGAGAAGGAGCAAGGTTTCCACGGCTCTTTCAGCATCATAAAAGATATTTGTGTCTCTGTCTATTGGGTTTGGCTGGGATGGAGTTAATTGTTTTCATTGTAGATGGGATGGGACTGTGTTTGGATATGTGACAAAAACAGTGTTGCTATCACAGGCTTAAGATTTTGTAGAAAGCTGGTAGACACTTCCTGGTGCTTTTTTTCACTGCCATCAAATATATCACATTTACACTACGTGTCTCAGCAGAGTTTTGGTTTAAATACCGTATGTGTTTGTAGGTGGGAGAGACACCTATGAAATAAACAATTATTTGTTATGAATTTGGGGATCAAAATCTAGCTCTTAGCAGAAATTTCTGGGATGGTATGCAGAAAAAAAAGAATTTTGGGTGTGTGCTACTGTTGGGAAGTAGAGAATAAAATTTTGTCTTTTTGTTGCTTGCATGCACAGCCTTTGGCTTTTCCGTTGGTAAACTGACTTGTCTTGACCAGTGAGGGTTTTCCTTAACTTTCCCAGGGAATGAAGAAAGATGGATACCTACTTTCCTCATTCCTACTTTAAGCCCTTCTTGTAGACAGGGGTGACATTACCATTTTTCCTGTCTTCTGGGACATCCCCTGACCTCCGCAACTCCCCAAAGATTGTGGAGAGCAGCCTCACGCTGATGTCAGCAGCATCTGACAACTGTGTGAGGGAGCAGCCCTCCAGGCATTCCAGGAACTTCATGGATGACAGGGGAGCTGCTGTATTGTTCTTCCAGTAAGTGTCAGCACAGCTGAAGTCACCCATGAGAAGCAGGTCCTGTTGGCCCAAAGCTGGTTTAAGTGACTTGGTTGTCCTTCTCGTCTCAGTTTGGAGGTCAGTGGCAGATTCCTACTGCGAGATTCCTCCTTGGAGAGGATCCCACTGATCCTGACCCAGAGTCATAGGGTAGGGTGATACCAGCACTATGAGACAGCCAACAATTGCCACAGTTGACTTCTCTGTTTTCTGACTAACACAGAGCAATGGCCTGAGTGCTGCCACTTTGACCCCTGCCCTTCAAGACCTTCAGTTTAGAGTCCACCTCACCGAGCTGGCCAATCTACTACCAAATATTCTACTGGCAAAATATTCACAAAAACTTTTATTGGCATATTTATGCTGTAGCACAGAACACTTCCAAGTCATCATAGCCTCTGCAAGCTCATGATTTACTCCTGGGTTACTACATCCCTGTTCACAATCTCTAAACTAAAGCTAAACCAAACAGTGACTTGTTCAACACTGTTTTATTTTGCAGTTTTTTGATGGGCCAATTTTAAAATAAAAGCGATGCTGAAACGAAAATAATTATTCATTTTAGGAAGATTTCTGTGAAAATTACAGCTTTTCCGTGTTGATTTTGAGGGTGTCATTAATGGTTTGGAAATCTGGATGCATCAATGATTTTGTTTTTAAGGTAACTTGTGTCCCAAAGGGTTGTGTATAAATATTCTTTGCCAGTTTATTTTATGACCACGTGAATTCATGGTTTAAGCTCCAGTTATCTGACTTCATGACTCGTTTTCTGCTTACCTTTTCAGGTGTTTCATCCAGAATTATTAGGACAGCATGTCCATCCCTCACTATCCTTGGAAAATGGCAAATCTGATGAAACAGAAATGACACCAAAAAAGAATGCTTTTTCTCTTTCATCTTTACTTCAATTCCAGATTTGTGTGAACTCAAGCAACTCTAAGTTACCTAAAAGCTTAAATTGCTGATTTTGCTGTTATTCTAGCTTGGATTCTTTGAATCCTTATTGTAGAAAGAAAAAAAAAGAATTTTTAATCTCTGCATTGGTAATGAACCAGTTGTGCACAACCTGCAGTATCTGAATTTTATTTAGCTATTCTTACTGAGCTAAAGCTTGGTCAGCATTCCTACATACACAAATGTACTTCCATCTCTGTTATCCTATCGCTCTAAATGGACCATTTTCCCCAAGTATGCAGAAGAGTGCCCAAATATTCAGGTAAGCATTATTCCTAGCGAGCAATGATGCAAAACTGTCCTTAAATAAAGCCGCTTTTATGGCCTGCAAAACTATAGAGCATTTTGTGAATTTAAATTGGCTGTTTGCACACTCCTCAAATGAACACAGTTAAATCAGGTGCTCACATGGCAGGCACAGTGCACCATTTCTAACAGGGAAATACATTGTACTTGGAGGTGTTCATGTGATTCCCTGTCCAGTGTCTGCTCCTGTCGCTGGTTTAAAGGCTCTAAATATCCTTATTGAACTGAAGAAAAGATGTCGTGCTGGTAAAGCATTAAATTCAACATATGGCCTATGGGAGCTCAGCATTTTTATCCCCAGAGAGCTTCTCTATGAACTTTGTGCTCATTGCAACCATCTAAGAAACAGAGGTGATAAATGCATCTTTTCCCAACTCCCTTTCAACCTCCCGTTTTATTACTTAAACAGACATATTTTTATAGATACAAGTAATTATCCGTATTTTTTTTATACAAGTCAATGAACCTTCTCAAAAGATGTGAAGTTTTGAGGCCGATCTCGGAGTTGTGCCCTTTGTGCAGAACCTCCCCTCCATCAGAGAAGAAATGCCATGGATCAATAAAGCTATTTTCCCCATATTTATTCTACTATTGTCAACCCACACGATTTTCTCCCCCTTTTCTTCTTGGCTGCCTGAGCTATTCTTCCTTACCCCACTCGGAAGAAATTTCTTTTCCCTGAACAGAAGGAGAGCCTTTGGTAGAGAACAAAAGGCTTTTTAGGAGGTTAAACTGCAGGAAACTTCTAACAGGAAATAGGAAGGGGAAAAAGAGAAATTGATTCAAGGGAAATTATCAGATGGATTCAAATTCTCCTCTTGTGTTCTGTTAAAATGACATTTTCAAGGAAACCACCCTGATCTCCCATGAGCTGTAAAGGAGCAGACACCACGGGAACACACATTCCTGGGAAATACAGGAAATTCTTCAAGTGCCTTCCTTTAGGTATGAGCCAACACAGCCTTTTGATCACTTGTTAGGATCTTGTTTCATCTGTTCAGCTCACTGATCTTGCCTGGATTTGTCAAGCTTTTCATGCTTTTCCCCCTCCACGGGCTGTCCATCAGTGGCATTTCCCCAGGAAGCTCTGCCAGTGCAGTCTGGCTAAATATCTGCTGGTACTAGAAGCTAATAAATCCTTTCAGGACAGGCAGACCCGAGAATGTTCCCAATTTAAACTCTGGTTTATGTCCTTGGCTCGGCAGAAAGATCCCCTCTGTGAGAACAAAAGCTCCGGCACTTAAGTAGAGCTGGAAATTCTTGAAGTGGCAAAATATTCCTTAAGTCTGGGCTGAAGTTTAACTCTGGATAACCAGTCACAGCCTGGCACTTTCTGAGAAGCTAAACCTTAACTGGCCTGGCTTTTACTTCACTTTTACTTTTACTTACTGAAAGCTGCTCTAACTGCCTGTTCTATTTCCCTTCACTGAGTAAAACAAATTGCTGCTTCGAGTGGGGCTCCAGATTGGTTCATGGCAAAAATCATTCAAATCACTTGAAGGTTAGAAATCAATAAAATAAAGTGTCAGTGAATAAAAGCCCATCAAGGAAGGAGAAACCCATTTCTAAACTCATTTTTTTTCCCTACCTTCTCTTTGGACAGTCTGATAGAAAAGTGATTGTGGTAGGTTTGGAAAGATTTTGTTGTGTCTTTCCTCCTCTAGATCTGGATTGTGTTGGAGCATCAAATAAAGAATATCCTGTTCCTGCCCAGTAAGCACTGCTGGTTTTCTTGCTTTTTGGGAGAATTTAGAGCACAGTAGGGAAAGAGGATCTGAAATTTACCACAAGGAGACCTCCAATGTACTGAAGAGTCATGGCTCAAACAGGAAATAAAATCATCACGCCAGTATTATATGTATTATTGTAACATCCAAATGGATTTAATATGCTTTGTCTGTATGAGGATTTCAAATAGTTACAAAAGATGATTGCTTTCCATGCTAGGCTTTCTAAAGCTCAGAGTTCTCGCACTCTCTGACACATATTATCCTTTCCCTTGATGAAATATGAGATTTACAATAAGCTCTATGTCTAACATTGTTCTTTACACTGTGATGAATGTTACACTTATTCCTAAATTTACAAGCAAATGTAAAACTTTTACAGCTATGGAATAGAAAACAGAAAATAGTTTTCTCATTTTAATAACTTTAATTAAATTTTTCTATGTACTGTAATTTTAACAATCACGAACAGGAATAGATACACCAGCAAGTAATAAATCAGCCTTGCCATTCCTCTGTTATTTCCCGCCATGAGTGAATGTTATAGATTTATGTTCTGGTAATTCATCACTTTCCATCCATTATCCTGTGAATAATTTGTTGTGTTTATAATAACAGGTTCTAAAACTCATTATATTTAAATCCTCAGAAGCTAGAAAGTGTATAAAATCGAAGGCTGAAAAACCTTCTGAATGTGAAATCAGCTGCTTTGGTAAAATACAGATCCAAAGTCACAATTTTTTAATTTCAGGGGTAATAAAGCAGTATTTACCTGCTGCAGCAGAGCGAGGGATGGTGGGTAAAGCATCTCTCATGACAACGGGGAGCATATTGGGAAGCAGAGATCAGCTACAAACTACAAGCCCAGTCCTCTAATGGTTGTAGCCTCACTGTCATTAAATTAAATACATTACTTCATTTGGTGTATTTCTGTGATGTGAAAACCTAATCAGTTTTGCTAAGATCTTTACAATCTTTTATCTGTCTCTTATTGTCTCTTATTTAATCTATCTCATGGCATGACTCTGGTGATCACTCAAAGGTTGGACTGGATGATCTTAGGGTTATTTTCCAGCCTTAATGATCCTGTGATTCATGTTACATATTGCATTAAATGTTGGGATTTTTTTATTATCTAATTATTATAACAGTGGAACTCTGACACCATTCACGTTGGGAAATGTATGCTGGAATGAATACCTGAATGGAGAACTTTAAAACTCTGCACAAGGGCTTGGAGCTGTGTCAGGGGTGGTTTAGGTGGATATCAGGAAAAGATTCTTCCCCCAGAGGGTGATGAGGCACTGGAACAGTGACTTTCCCCAAGTTCAGACCTTTCACATCTTACATCTGAGTTCCCCTTTTTTTTGGCTAGGTGTAAATAAGTTGTAGTTTTCCTCCCTATTCCAGCTGTGAAAAATAGACACAATAAAACACAAAACTAAAGCAGTCTAATTAAACTGTGTGCTGGGAAGCAAATCATCACCTGGTGGAACTACTTTGGGACCCAAAATTCCACACTGGGCTTGCTTTGGGAATTGAAGATGGTACAGGCACTTGAGAAACAACAATTTGTCCCAGAGATGTATTTCTTTTGGATGAAAATCCCAAAATGGCAGTGTCACAGTTGCAATTGTGTTTTCCTGAAGATAGATTCCTTAAAATTTCATGCAGGTAAATGTCATGTAATGACACCATTCCAAAGCAGGAATTCTAAGAGCAGGGCACCACATGGCTGCCATGTGCTCAGACCCTTCACACCCACTCAGGACATGGGAATGGAGAGAGCCTGAAAAAGCAGATATCAGAATCTCAGAAGGAAAAGGATACAGCCAAAATAACAAGCATAAAATAGAAGAAGTAAATTTAAAAAATAAATTCTATTAATGGAAAAAAAAAAGTAATTGATGACCACAGCACAAAACTCATGAATCTTGTAAAGCAAAAGCTGTTTTATACATTAATTCTGAATCCTGCTTCCAAGTGAGCAGTGGTGGGTGGACAGGCTGCAGAAGAAGAGATCCTGAAGCTTACCCAGGCTAGCTGAGAGTTCGCTGCCTGAGACACCTTCTGATGACAACCTCTGAACAAATACAAGTCCAGGACATGGCAACACTGTCTTTACAGTGGTTTTTGCAATCGATTTTTTATTGTCACAATCAGGTCAGTTTTCATTTCTCTGCTTAATTTAAAATTGTTCAAATGGGAGGATTTTGTGGGACTTGGGAACAATTTTGAGTATGAACACACTACACACCTTCCACCACATTTGTAACGAAAGCTTCATGCAAAATTCATCACACCTTCTATGCAGGTGGGTAATCCATGAATGGAAGACTGACCAAAAGACCTGAGGAAAATGAAGACCTTAATATGCAGTCTACAAAAATTGGGGGAAAAAATATATTCCTACCAAAAAAAAAAAAGAGTTACAGAGATAAATGTGAAAATTTTCAAATAACTCAAGTGTTAAACTCTTGAAGAGCATTTATAATTTAATATTTTTTTGTGATTAAAAAACCCAACAAATCCACAACATTTTTTTATGAGCAGTTGCTGATTGTGTCAGTAGGATCACAGGGACCTCAGGACTTCTCTAGTCCAACTTCTGCCCCAAGCAGGGGCAGCTCTGAGGTCAGACCAGATTGCTCAGAGCTTTATCCAGCTGAGTGCTGAAAACCATCCAGGATGGGGATACCAGATTTATCTGCTTTCATTCCTGAATTATTGCAGGGCCATGAAGACAAGCAATTTTTCCAGACAAATTTTCAGTCATAGGATGAATCAAAATAATTCAGTGGGCCATGCCTGAAGCAAGGTCCTACTCACTGTGGGTCTCTCACAATAATTTAAATTATATCAAGTGAAAAGTGTATAGAAAGCAAGAGATCCCTTCTAAATGAGTCCGTGAAAAAGAACAACTATTTGCAATGAAGAGTGGCCAACAAAACCCTTGGAGTGTTTGCAACTAGACGCCTATGAGACGAATTTATAAAAATTAGGATGTTGTAAAAGCAAATCAGCTGCTCTAGGAAAAAAATAAATGTTTAGGGGAAACAAGGGATTGAGGGAACTTGAACTCTGCTAAGGATATTTATAGTCCATGCAGGCAGAAAGCAAATGGATAGGAATGTCCTCTAAAAACTATTTAACAGCAATAAATGTCCAGAGAACTTGTATTGCTACAAATAATTAGAAGTTTACATGATAAGTACTGGAAATTGTACAGAAAAGAGAGGTTTAGTATTTATTCATTTATCAAAACAGAGATTGGCTTAAAAAGTGATAAGGAGCTAGTACAGGGCTTGTTCTTGAAATAAAACCTTACTGCCATAAATGCTGCCTGTGAAAAATTCGTGTATTTTCTGGAGCACAGGCAAAGCACTTGCAGAAAAAGAAAATTAATATAAATTACATGAGGCTAATGTCAGCTTGCTGAAAATCCCCCTTTTTATGGTTTGATGACACAAGTAGATAGAGTGCTGTTTTAGACCTTGAAAGTAGTAAAATTCTGCTCTTTTCTTCTGTTTGCATTTCATAGAATCACAGAGTTGTTAAGGTTGGAAAAGCCCTTAAGATGCTCGAGTCCAACCATCAACCCAGCACCACCACCGTGTTCACCACTAAACCTTGTCCCCGAGTGCCACATCCACTCATTTCCTGACCTCTCCCAGGGATGGTGGCCCCACCACCGCCCTGGGCAGCCCGTTCCAATGCCTGACCACCCTTTCCATGAGGGAATTTTACCGGATATCTGATCTAAACCTTTGGCACAGCTTAAAGCCGTTTGCTCTTGTCGTGGCAGTTTGCTGGAGGATGGCTTTTCATTGCTGGTTATTCCACCTCTGAGAAGGCCCTGTCGGTCCAGCCCACGCCGGCACAGCCTGGGCCGTTGCTCACATCCAGAAAGAGATGTTAGCTGCACTTGCCAAAAAAAACAGAATCCCTGCGATGTTCCAATTCAGCCTGAAAATTAATGGTGTCTTTCAGCAGGAGCCCAAGCAGTTGCTTGAGCCCGAGCCTGCCTTCAGAGCAGGCCATCCCGCAGCAGTGGGATCAGCTGAGTGTCGTGGGAGCCCGAGCTGCACAGAGCTCTGAGGCCGAGCTGTGTTTGTCTCTTCTTCATCTGACTGACCTCAAGAGACCAAACTCCTGCTCCTAATCACCAGCTAAACATTTAGTAGGTAAGTATTATTAAGCCCTCCAAATTTTAAAACACACAAAACTCAAAACAACTGGAAAAGGCAAGATATAAATTAAAATCTCACGCATTGCTTTCTATCTGTCCATTCCTGACTTGACTTTTACCAGTTTAAGGGGTACGTTGATACCCTGAGCCACAGCCCTTCAGAAATCCCCTAGGATCTTCAAGACATTGCCCTCACCTCCAGTCTGCTTCAGGTTTCTACCTTCCCACTATGGAATCACAGAATCCCAGGCTGGTTTGTGGGGGAAGGGACCTTAAAGCTCATCTCAATCCAAGCCCTGCCATGGGGAGGGACACCTCCCACCAGAAGTCACATAAGTCTATAAGTCACTTATTTGTTCCCTCTGAAAGAAACTTTTTCCTGGCTTTCTCAGTCTCTTCCTCCCCTCTAAGGGTTCAGCTTATATATTTTTTATAAAAGTACAGCACAAAGAGGGAGTTGGGGAATAAGAAAAAGGAAAAATCAGCACCAGCAGCATCGTGAGATGGCATCCACCAAGCAGAGGTTGGTCTTGGCTATCTTTTATAAAGAAACCAAATGTCTTTCTACTTACAGGTGCAGTAGGATGTGACAGTGTTGGTACAGAAAAAAGTTCCTAATTAAAAATAAATAACTTTTTTTAAAAAAAGTAGGAAACTTATTTAATACTAATTTTTCAGTTTTAATTTTTCTTGACTAGAATCACCGTATGACTTTAAGGATTCTGGACCTTCAAAATAAAACACGGCAGACTCTAGTAAAAGCAAACATTAAAATCTCCCTCTCAGAAAAAAGGTATAAAAATCTTTAGAATTAACTTGTAATTAATATATAGAATCTTTAGAATCTTCAAATAAAATATCCAAACTGTGCCTGACGTATCATTGGACGTCTAAAGGGACACCAAACAAATTCATAACCAACCATCAAGCAGAGAAATTTATAACAAAGTTCTCTGCTTCCAAATACAAAAATATTATTCAAGAAAGGTTGGAGTTTGATAGAACAGACCACAAAGTATAGAAATAAAGCCTTGTACCTTTATATAGGATGGGAAGTACTATGTGTGGCTCATGGAGAATTTAATGTGCATTCAAGGAGGATTTCTGCATTAATGAACACCCCACTAAAGTTTGTGTTGTCACCTCAGTGCACAGAAATGAGCTACACAGGCAGAAGTCTCAGTGCCAGCACTGATCACCATCCTGGAGGGCTCAGACAGCAAACTCCAAACACTCCAAAGACTCCAAACACGGGAGGGAAGAAAACCTTTCCAAATTCATCAGTTGGTTCTCCCTAACCAAGGCACAACATTTAGGAAGAAAGGGATATTTGTTACTGAAGATTTGACTGATAAAAGCATTTCTGACGTTATTCTGTTCTCTGCAAAACCCTGTACAATCCACTCCAGCAAAATGCCCAGACTCGGAGGCATTTGGGGGCTGCTGCAGTGCAGGTTCCAGAGGCTGAGCCCAGTCCTAAGGAGTCCATCAGATATCACTCGAAAGCACAGTGCTACAGCACAGCTTGTGACAGGAGTTTCTGCTACACAGCACTACTCATGCTTTTCATACCTTTCTACCAGAGAAGCAAGCATGACTCTGGGATGTATTAGCAAAGACAAAGCAGAATTCAGATTTCTGGCACCAGAGGGCTTGATGTGTCACCACTTCCAGCCCTTCTTTCCCTGAAACAGTGACACATTTACAAATATATTTCTATTTTCTATGTGTTCCACTATACCTGAACTCCCATGAATAGAAATACAGAACCACAGACTCACAGAATGGCTTGGGTTGGAAGGGACATTAAAACCATCCAGTGCCACCCCTGCCATGGGCAGGGGCACCTTCCACTATCCCAGGTGGCTCCAAGCCCCGTCCAGCCTGGCCTTGGACACTTCCAGGGATCCAGGGGCAGCCACAGCTTCTCTGGGCACCCTGTGCCAGGGCCTGCCCACCCTCACAGGGAAGGATTTCTAAGATATTTAATCTAAATCTAAATATCTTACTGCAATTAGTCCAAAAAATGCCAGCACAGGCTCTTCACTTCCCAAGCTGTGACCCAGGTAATTGTCAGAGCTCTTCAGTACCAAAACAAGGAGTTATCTTTCATCCTGGGCAAATGACATTATGTGCTGTGTAGAAAGGTATCTGCTGTAGTTTCAGAATTTCTTTAAGCTCCATTATTAAGGTCACACAAACTGTGGAAAGACCTTTGTATCCAAAGATGGAGCCCTCAAAATTATCGCATATCAAAAACTTGCTTTGCAATACTGCAGATATCAGATAGCAAAGGTTATTCTTCAAAGAACTTGATTTCTTTTCTGAAAATGAAAATTGCTTCATTAAGGAGAATACAATTAAAATTTTTTTCAATAACATTGACTTTTGCTGATATTTTTTCACATTTTTTCCTAATAGTAATTCTCTTTCCAAGTGAGAATATCTGTAGAACAACAAACACCAAAAGCAGAATCCTTTGCATTTCTATTGTCACAAAACAAATTGTTTTATCTTATCAGCACATTTATAATAATAAACCTTTGTTTTTTCTTGTTAAATACTCTAGTTCTATAGTATCACCCATTAGTTACTATACCGAGAGAGATTAAACCATAAAAATAACTGAAGTCTAACAGAGGATGAAAAAATTAAATACATAATGCAATTAAATGAAAAAACATGCAACAGTCCTTCCACGCTTTGCATTTTACATCCCTATTGTCCACTCTCCAGTAATTTCTTCTCTTTGTTTTATACTGCCTGGAATACATTTTGTCTGGTATATTATAGCTGTATATTGCACCTTTCCTGTAACCTCCTTAGACCAAAGGAAATTTCCATTATCAAGAGCTGTCCCTGCCATCATCTGGTTTGGTCACAGCTATAACTTGTCCTACAGCAGAATAAAATGTCATATACAATGTCCAATGTAATATCTGGTGATTTTACTGGAACTGGAGAGAGGAAAAAGATGTGTTTCCTACATCTTTTTTTTAATGCAAGTAAAGAAAAATCTTTTAAGAAAAAATTTAGAATAAAATCCGCATCACAGATATGTGCACTGTCTTCTTAAAATAAAACATTGGAAGACTGAACTTACAAAAACTGTACACAGTTTTATTAAAATAAAGGTCATTGTTGTTCACATTTCTTCAATATTTCCATTCATTCAGTCCCATTAAAATAATTTTAGCCAATAAGCTAAAGTTACTCATTTGCCTAAAGATAAATCCCAAGTTAACTGAAATACTGCAGGATCCCACTGATTAATTCTGAGAATCCCCTCAGGTAGGTGACTGAAACCCAGCTAGTCCAAAATTCTCAAAATATTCATGTTTCAGAGCAGATTACTGGCAGCCATGCATTCTTTTCTTCCTTAATGTGGCCCTCTTTAACCTGAACAGTGAGATATTCTGCAAGATACACTGAAAATACTGTAACACCCAAGATACTTCATTTTAACCTGTGTAGATATTAAAAGGAAAAGGAAAATCCAATCTTTTTCTGCTCTGTTAATATGGAATATCAAGAGATTTCTCTTCCCCTTTTGTACCAGGTACAATTTAACCTTATAACCCTCTTATGTATTATTCTTTCAATTAATCTATACTGGAAACTAAAATAATTTTCATTACTTCTTAAAACAAGCAGCATTTTTATTTCTAATTTTCTAGAGTCTAGAAACAAAGGGAACCATCCTTTACTGATTGCCTGAACTTGGATCAAGCTAATTTAATGATACAGGCAGTGATGGTGCTATTCTGGGATGGTGCTATTATGGGATGGTACATTGAAATGTGAAGAAAAGAGACAAAGAGAAAAACAGAACACCTTGATATAGACACCATGGGTTTGGTTCACTATTTAAAGTTTTCACTGTTTGTGGTTTCTCCACTGAGAATAAAGCAACTCAATATTCTGACTTTGATTAGCATGGAATGACAATTATCATTTATGTAGTGGCTTTTTAAATCCGAAACAGCATTAAGGTCTTAGAAAAGCTTTCAGGTGTAAATAGGCCCCAGAGCTGAATCACTTCATCCACTGCTGGAGTGAAACCACTGCTGGTGTGAAATATGACAAGTGTTTCAGTTCCTGGCAGCACAGCCAGGCACAGGAAAGGAACCAAAGAACGGCTGCTTCACCATGGAGAGCTGAAGGGAAAGCAAACTTCATGAATGGAAAGGGAGCCAGGCTTTGGGGCTCCCATCCCTTTCCTTTAACATTTCTGTGCCCTTTGGGTCAAGCAGTGTTAAAGGAACCCTTTGGCCAACACACTCAGACGGATTATGGGTCATAATCTGTCAATCATGTGTGACTGTTCCCATGGATAGATATTTTCCAACTATACAAACACTTTTTTCTCTCTGTCTCTAACAAGAAATAACTGCAGTGTTCACAACTATTACAGCAATGGTTCAATGCTACTGATTTTTACCCCATCTCCTGCAATTTGGCTTATTGGAATCTTTATTCATCAACCCACACTGAGTGACTTGCTGAATTGTTATCAGTTCCTGGTCTCTCAGGTACCAGTTCTCTGCAGAGCCTCTGGCCCACTGCAGAACTACATTTTCTCACCAAGAAGAACATTAAGTCCTTCCTCTGCATTTCAGGGAGATGTTCCTCCCCGCTGGCACGTGGAAGAAGTGGGCTGTCCAGGCTGCTCTCTCTTCCCAGGAGCAGCAGCTGGGACTGTCCAGGTGGTCAGATGCTTCTTTCATCTCTTCTATTCCAGATCCTTCCATCCCAGCAGGTACACTGGGCTCTTTTGCGCTCAAGTCCAGCGTCTCAGCTTATATTTTTTAGTCTGCACACGGAGGGAACCTATTAAAACACATTTTGTTTAATGTCTTAAATGTGCTAGAGTGGTGGTAGTTTAAAGAAATGGCAGCTGCATGGCCCCAGGACTATTTTATATGTCCTGCCCCTGTGATGCAAATGGCATAAGTGCCTAAAAAGGCAGGGCCCAGCTGGGCCCGTTGAGAGGCACGAGCGCTCCGTGGTTTAATAAAGACCCAGTTCTATTACTGGCACCAAAGGCGAGGTCAATTCGGGAGACGCTGTCGCTGATTCACAACCTACTTCTTGCTCCTTGCTTTAATGAGGAAACACAGTGTGGCTGAAACTGAAAGTGAGACCTTGCAGTGCAGCTCACATTGCATTTTCTGATAGTGTTTATATGGTTCCTGGCCATACCTGCTGAAAACAGGCTTCAACTTCTTGTGATGTCCACTGTTTGTTGCCTATTTCCTAAACAAATATCTGTTTTGCATCTGAAAGCTAAAGAAATGTTTTTAAAGGTCTAATGTGACATATTTCTATTCTGCAATCTATGCCAGGTAGCCTTTCTAATCCCAGAGAGGCACAGAGAAATGCATAAATGCTTCTGAAAGACACAAAACCCAAGTGGCTTCCAAACCACAGAGCCTTTAATGAAGAATGCCCTGCTTTGAACTGTCAGAATGTCCTGAAGTATAGGAGGTTTTATATGGAAAAGCAGCAGCTAAAGCTCTACCTGGCTAGAAAGTAAAATATGATTGTTGAGACTTTTCAGCAGTGTATGTAGGAAAAGGCTGGTTAAATCCTCTTCCAGGGAATGGGAGGCTGATTTAGAGGCAGCAGAGTCACAGGCAGCTGAATTCTACATCTCATTCAAATTATTATTGTGGTTATACATCTCTCCGGTTACATATTTCCCAGGTTTCATTTCCTTGCTTTACTTACTGGCAATGAACAAGCCTTCAAACCAGAGGCACTGAGGTCACCGGGAATTGTTAGTAAGGGAGGTGACAGTGCTCCCTGTCAGGAGCTGATTTGCAGCCTGCCACTCTCAGGGCTAAGGAGATGACTGGAAAGGAGGGTCACAAAAACAGCCTTTGCATAAAACACTTGAGGCACTTGTAGGTACCCAAGCTAAAGCAATTTGAGTAAAAAAGAGCAAAAACCCCCATTTTATTTGCAGTGTAATAACTTTGGGACGAGGAGAAAGGGTCGTGCTTCAATGGGCAAAGTCCTTGAATGTTGCAGGCTGTGATCATCTCCCAAAGAACTAAAAAAAAATGCCTTTGCATGAGTACAAGGGGTTGATGTTGATGTGCCTGGTTGACCTCAGAGGTATTTGTGGGATGTTGGAAAAGGCAGTACGGTGCAGAGGATTCAGAGAATTGGAGATTCATGAAATCATGAGATTCCACAGAGTATGGAATCACTAAGGTTGGAAAAATCCTTTAAAATAAAGTCCAACCACCAGCCTGGCATCACCACCATGGTTGCTGCTAACCGTGCCCTTGGGTGCCATATCCACATTTTTTGAACGCTTCCAGGGATGGTGACTCCACCATCTCCCTGGGCAACATGTTCCAGTGCCTTAACACCCTTTCTATGAAAAAAATTTCCCTAACAACTGATCTAAACCTCTCCTGATGCAACCTGAGGCTGTTCAAAGAACTGCAGCTGCTTGCAAGCGAAGCAAAAACTTCTGCCATGGTATCAAGCTTCATTATCCCTTGCACAATAGAGGGGACTTGAAAACAGAATGAATATAAAAAACAAGCTAATGGAAACTTACTGTAGCAAGAGTCATTAACTGCTTAAATAAATGCAGTTTCTAAGCTTATTACATTAGAACAAGTGTCACTTTTACTGGCTTCCAAGTGTGTGGAGCTGCTGCAAACTACGGCTGCATCCCCATAAAAGATAAAGGGAGAGGGATTTTACAGGCTCACAATTGTGTTTACCAGAGGCGAGAAGAAGGAAAAAGAGCTGGTCAGATAAAAAAAAAAATATTATGTATGCATGTTTGGGGTAAAGAAAAGGAATCATCTGCTATGAAGATAAGAAATTGAAAGCCTGTTCAAATTCCTCTACTGCAAATGTCCTTATTCATCAGTTTGTTTATTTCCATTTTTCATGGGAAGATACCGATAATTACCCAAAGGCTCTCCCGCCTGTCAAAAACACATAGACGCTTGTTTTCACTTATGAGACCAATTTTTTATGGAGTAAGGTGATGCACCACTTTTCCTCCTTTCCCACTGTGGGGTCAGTTCTGCAGGATGAGAGATCTTTGCTCTAGTCCAGCATCATTTGAAAGGAAACCAAAGGGACGAGGTTGTTTAGTTATGGCTCTGCTCAGTGTCCTGGCAGAGTGCTAAGGCCCCTCTTTTTCTTCACCATGTCCCACATGTAAAAATTATGGGAATGTGTTCCCCCTCCTGTTTTCCAAACGGTCTGGATCAGAGCTCTCAGCTGGAAAGGGTAGAGCAGCAACTTTACCCAGTATCTGATAAGCATTCAACAAACTGCTAGGGGGACATGTGTATTGTGTAATTCTCAGAAGGGGCAAGAAATGGAATGGAAAAATAATGGAAAAACAATGAAGTTATTTACAGCGGTGATGAGCTGCAAGACTTACAGACATTAAAGTATATAACCTATTACACCATTTCTCAATTCCTACTGAGGAAAAAGGAAAACATCATATGAATTTCTTTGCTTGACTGGGGAGAATTATTAGTGAGCTGTGACAGTACTCTGTAAAAGGCAATTTGAATATGTTTTTAATCATGACCTCATTGACAGGTGCAAAACTGCTTTAAATGGAGGTGAGATGTCCAAGGCAAATGGTGTTTTATATTTTGAGTAAGCTTCATTGCTTTCTGCAGCACAGATTGGAAACCAAGGGAAATCTAAAGCCTGTAAACAGATTTTCTTCTCATTTAAAATCTGTGTATTTTCCTCTTAACACCCAGATAAAATATTAAGTTTAGCTAAAGGAGGACAGATATCAAATTCTAAAGCTTCAGAGGAAGAGAGTGAAAGGAGAGAGGAAAAATATATTAAAACCTGGTTTCTGCAGAAAGCATAAATGTTACCAGTTGAACAGTGGAAGTCTTATGCTTTACTGATATATTCATTTCTCCAAGGTCAAGGGCTCTTTTACCATACCTCCTACTGTGTCATAAGGTAATTTGAAGGAAATTTAATACTAGTGAAAGGTTGGAAGTTGATGATGATTCAAAGTCAAAATATTTTATCTGTGAAATATTCTACTGAAATTTGGTGGCTGATAGACCCTTGACTTGCTTTCTTCCTGCTGGAGCTAAAACTGCAAGGTGAAACTCACCTCACACAGGCTGCAACTTGAAACCCACCACGAGCTGGGTAAGAAATACAATAATTTTTGATTTCTGACTCTTCAGTTTCAGTTTCTCAGTAAGAGCCCCGAATTACCTCTGGCTGGGATTCTTACAGGGACAGAAAGCCTTTTGGGAGTCCAGGATGACTGGTACTCTTCCTTGTACTCTGTTCACTCTTCCCCAAAGCCCCTCTCTCAGCAGTGCCCTTCAAGCACAGCAAACAGACCCAGAGGAAGGAGTCTGCATGTGTGCCCAAGCTTGCTCTTTTAATAAACAGAATGATTTTTTTCAGTAGTCCGTCCCTTTCAAAAGTTCCAAATGAGCGAAATAAAATCAAGAAATACACAGTAAATTAATATTAGGAGGGGAAAATAGAAATAAATTACATGTTACTCTTAAATACCCATCCTCGCTCTGTTCTGCCACACATTTCAGAGCAAGTGTAGGAAATGACCATGGTTTAACAGGCTATTTTCCCTGTGTTTTCTGTATCCCACCTCCAGCTGGGGTAGAGTGGATGGTTCACAGATGGGTGGATTAACATCTACAGAGCAGCTGGCAGGGAATGCAAGCCTGTGAGGTATTCAGCTTCCCTGGAAGCTGGAGGCATTCAGCACTCAACCGAGAAGCCTTAATTGTGCAATGCTTTCCCATGGAAGCAAATTTCTCCATTGCCCCGTCGGTTACCAGTTTAAAAACCAAAATATGAGCACTCGCAGCCTTGTCAAGTTTGTGCCCAAACAAAATGCCCAGCTGTTGTGGTTACTCCCAGAAACAGTTCTCCTTCGACCGTCCTGTGACAGAGTATTCCACAGATCTAGCTGCGTGTTATCACTTGCACTTCTGAATACCCTGCCTTCTTTTTGTCATCGAAGGACTTGGAATCCTGGAAGCGTTCAAGGATGAGGCTTGGAGCTACCTGGTCTAGTGGAAGGTGTCCCTGCCCATGGCAGAGGATTGGAATGAGATGGGCTTTAAGGTCCCTTCCAACCCCAACGATTCCACGATCCCATAATACGATTCTGAGACTTACACGAGAAGCATGCGGAGTGCTCCAATGAATCTGGCAGTGCTTCCCCATTGGAGCAAGAAGGGCAGAAGGCTGAAAGACTGATGGAGCTGCACCTTGATGTGCATGGGATGTACAGGCAGCATTTTCCATGCTCAGCAAACCAGCCAGGACTGCTCCTGTCTTCCTTATGATTTTTGTCATTGATCCTGTGCCCCAGAGCTATGAAAACATTATTGTACAGAATCACAGTGCAGAATCTCGGCACCAATGGTTTGTGTCGGAAGGGACCATAAAGCCCATCCAGTTCCAGCCCCTGCCATGGGCAGGGACACCTTCCACCACACCAGCTTGCCCAGGGTCCTGTCCAGTATGACCCTGAACAGTTTAAGAATAGTTTAATTGATTTTGGCAAGCAAACAGAGAATAGAGAATATCATAACACCACTCCCTGGTGGAGACATCACATTCTTCAACTTGAGGGAGCCCTGCTGCTTTCCAGGTGAAATATTAATTTCCCACGAGATCGCTGGGTCACACTTTCTTTCCCTTTCTTTACCCTTCTCTTGCCTCCTGACTCTGTGATACCTTAAATAGATGTCTAACTTATTGCCACAATTACCCCCTTGGAGGCAGCAAAAGGCATGAGACAGCCACAACGTGAGCTTTGTCACAGCTTGTGCCAAACTACAGCTTTCCTTTATAAATCCAGGAGCTGGACTACATTTCTATTCAGCGAGATCATTGTGTACCATATGAATAATATTCTGACTGAGGAGAACACGCAAAATAAAAACCAACTGGCATTTTGATACAACACAAGCAAATGCTTTGCTTTGGAGAAAATGCACAGCCTCCCAAGGATAAATTTGGCATCAAAATTGGGGTTTAGCTGACTCGTTTTTAAAAGAGATTTCAAAGTCTATGGCTTAAAAATGCAAGAATAATTCAGTCTTTATAAATAGTCTGTATAAATTGTCATAATACAATTTTTTCACAATATTGTGGAAAACCTATATGCCAGCATTTACCCAGGATCAAAGGTACACGGAAATATTTGGATGTTTTTCACTACACCTTCTCGCAGTTGTCCAGTGTACTTTCTTTGTATTATCCAAGGCTACTTGCAGGAAATTTCCCAGAGAAGAAAGACACACCACCTCCCGTGTAAGCTCTTTTGATTTCTTTCTCTGTTCACAGTTGGTACCACTGTTGGTATTCCAAGGGTCATGCAGATTTCTGTGCACCATAAATGGGACTGGAAAGGTACTGAGACCTGTTTTATTGTGCATCTGCTACCGAGCCTACAGGCAACCTGGCCTGCCTACTGAGTAACACCAGAAATTCAATTTTCACTTTTCATTTACAGCTGAAATCTTATACAGCTACAAATGAAATGAGACAGATGTGATCAGAGGGGGTTGTGAGGACACATGCTCACCTAGCTCTGACTCCTCAGCTTGGTTCAGGATCTAAACCCAGGAATTTGGATCGTGCGGGCTCAGCCGATAAAGGTTTATTACTGCTCAGGGTGTGAGCTGTGATGAAAGGCACTGGGAAAACAGGAGCAGGGTCTGATCAACAGCAGCAGGGAGTGTTGGGCAAAATAACTCTGGTGAGGCACAAATAGTTGCTCTGCCTGTGGCAGGATTTGTCCCAGAATACCACTGCAGTATGGAAAGAAAAATGGGCAGGCTTTGATGATTTTGCTGCAGTAACGGCACTGGCTGTGCTTGGTCCCTTTACAGCTCTTCTGGAGGGGATTTCCAGAGGGAGGGTGTTCCTTCCTCTATCCAAACAGAAGCAGCTTCACTTTCATCTCAGAGCACTCAGCTTTCCAAAGGCATTAGAGGAGTTTCCCAGCCAAAATCTCCTAAAGAAGCCATGGTGCAATGGGACAAGAAAGAAGATCCTCTAGTGGATTAGTAACATGTTAAAAGACAGGAAACAAAAATAGGGGGGAAAATGACGGGTTGTGCACAAGGGAGAATATTATCATATCCCACATGGACCTCTCTTGTTCAGCATGTTCCTAAATTATCTGAAAAATGGGGTGAGTAATGAGGTGAAAAAGTCAAAATTCAACACTTTAAAAATGTAATAAAGACCTTCAGCTGAACTGAATAATTCCTCAATGGATTGTTCATTCACAAACACTTTTGTATTTAAAGTGTTCACTCCAGTATTTGAAATCTATTTTTAACATGGGAGAATATTTTCTTACCCGACTCCATTCCTGCACATCCACTGGGTTTGCTGAAGAAATAGTCAAATATTGAAGGCAATTACAAAACCCACTTGCCAGTCTTCCCCACCTTCCTGAAGAACTACCTTCCTATCTTACCCCTCATGCACATTTTTTCCCTTTCACTGACTGTCTCCAAAGTTGTTGAAAGCTTGTGCTGCAAAATCTTGATCCTTGCAGTCCAAGTAGATCGATGAGAGAAACTTTCCTGGAGTGACTTTATGACAGTTGCCATCGCCTTGGCTGGGTCTAACAAACAGGTATTCAAACGGTGAACACACCGAAAATGCTGGATGTGAATTGTTAGAATTAGTCTTGCTTGTAGAGCTTTATACATATTTGTTGACTCCCATATTTTAACACACCAAAATAAAAATATCTGGTGGCAGACCCCAGTTGTCTCAAAGTGTCTCAAATGATTCAGACAGAAAAAGTGAGCATCAGATAACCCCTATATGGTGCTTCTAGTGAGGAATGCAGTGGAAATAGTGGAGGGAAGGTAAGTGCAACGTGCTCTGTAATAAGATACGGAAAGTGGAGCAGCTGGTCTTGTTGCACGGACTGTCCCCTCATTTCCAGTGACATGGTGATGATCTGTGGGCAAGATGCATCACTCTTTAGAGAGACTCTTATATTTATATGCTTTAAGGTCAGAAGAGAGTGTGGAATTCAGCTGATGTGACCCACTCCAGTGTAGGGCAGTGAGTGGTGCCTCACAATTTGTCCATTAAAGATTCCTCCTTCCCCTGTGAGTGAATGACATTATCCCAGGAACCATGACTGAACAGCAGGCTCTCTCCTAAGTACATCCAATCATAAATTAAGCACCCTGAATCTAATTCTTATTTACAGTGCTAAAAGACATTTAAGATATGGATGGAGTCCAATAAGTGCCTACAAATTCTTCAGTGACCAGGTTATGTTGGAAATTCATGCCTATTGGATAATCCACAGTAATCTTTTGTCCCTTGCAGCTTCCAATTTTTGGGATATACCTTCCTTGTTCCCCCTTCTAGTCCAGGTAAACCTCTAATCAGCCTTCTCTGATATATGTGTTTGTCCCTGTGACCTGTACTTCATCATCTTCAGGTGCAAGAGCTTGAGCAAGGGGTCTGTGTGGGGCTGTGTTTCAAACACAACTGCAGCTCACATCTCACAGAGCCATCACATGGAAACCAGATCCTGCCTCTTGGTGGGTGAAAGGCTTGGGAAATTTGTCCTTAAATCTTTCATCTGTCACTTTGCTTTTCCTTCTGCAAAGAGCAAACAACACCTCAAGTAGAAATCACACCTACAATACACATAAGACCTCACAGTACACTGAAAATCCCAACAGTGCTGTAACACCAAGGTCTAAACCGTGCAACATGCTGGAAAAGTGAAATTCCTCCCTCTGTGCTAACAGAAGTGAAACTTGTTCATCATAAACTCAATTTGTAATCGCTATTACTGCCTCCTACTACGTTTTCCATTTCCAGAGGATTCAGATGAGAAGATACGCATAAACACATGTGGGAAATGATCCCCTTACACCCACAAAAGAACTAAATTCTAAATGAGAAAGGTCAAACGAGTTCAGATTGAGCAAAAGTGGTGCTCAGTTAATTTCCACACCCCCTACCCTGGCCATAGCACCTGGGCACATTTACATGTATTCCTTCTGACAGGTTCCTGTGAGGCAGGAAATTGGTTTTATCTGTGGAAAAGCAGGCTAAAGGATTTGTGCATGGTAGCACAGTGAATCTAGAAGGAAAAAGGGATTGGGGCATAAGTTTTCTAAGTTGCAAAATGCACTCTAAGCCCTGGACTCTGAATCTCTTTCAAACAAAGGTATATAAGCTTAGTCACCCATATTTTCTCAGGTAGCAGCTAGTTCTGAGTCCCTTAATGAGGTGTATAAATCAGCATTTTTCTAGAACTTAATGAGGAAAGACCAGAGCCTACTCTTTTAAACCCGCAGGGCTAAATCTCCCAGAATACATACATCTACCACTGCCTATTTTTTCATCCTATAAAGCAGATATGTTTGAGCCGTACAAAAAGAAAATACAATGGAATATCCAAAAGAAAATACAATGGAGTTGCCTTTCTCTGCAAGAAATGAACAGTGAAGCTGGACAAGGGTTTTTCTGCTTTTAAACACTTTTCAATAGGAAAATGCTTTTCATCAGTGAGAAGTATATATAGAGTGTGTGTCTTCCTCACAGAGTTACATTTTTCCTTCTTTCATGAAAAGTTATGTCTTTGTAAAGACAGAAATGGTGTTCATTGTGTTTTGGGATGGGGTGAGGGGAGAAGTTCCTCCATGTTCTGCCAAAACTGAGAGCACTTTCAGTTGGAAACAGCATCACGGAACTTTGTGAAGGATTCAGTGTTCTCCCCTCACACTCAGTGTGCTCTGGTGATGAATACGTCACCTCTCCCTGGGCGGGGCTGCCATCGTAGCTCTGCACTGCCCTGACCAACAAACAATGTAAGAAAGATCTAGAGCTCTTAGAGAGTGTCCAAAGGGGGGACATGGAGATAGTAGAGGGTCTTGAGGGGAAGTCATATGAGGAACAGCTGAGGTTTCCATTCTCTTACTGAAAAGCTGACATTTGACACAAAAATATTCCCTGAACGCTTGTGGTAGTCGGTGCCATCTCACCAGCTCAGCAACTTTATGAGTCACAGAATCACAGGCTCAAGGGCTGCAAGGGACCTCAGAAGGTCACTGGTCCAACGTCCTGCTGAAATCAGACAAAGGTGGAGACTGCACAATCTCTCTGGGTAACCTCTTCAGTTCTCAACTGTCCTCATGGATAAAAAGTTTCTCCCTACATATGACCTGAACCACTCTTGTTTCAATTTACAGCTGTTGTCTCTTGGACTCTCTTGTGTCTCATCCTCCATGGATAAGATGTTAAACAGGGCGGGTTCCACAGCAGAGCCCTGTTATTTTATGCTTATGAACTTGTGGTAGAGTGAGACCCCTTATCATTGACATTCTGAAAGCAGTCCAGCTCTGCTTGTTGCCCATGTGGTTGTCCTCCCCTCTGGGCTGCAATATCAAAGTTGAACTCAAGCACATTGTGAGACTGACAAAAGCCTCAGTACAGTGGAGGTCAAGGGCAGTCAGTGCCCTCCTCCACTCATCCAGTCTCTTCCCTACAGGGTAATCAGGTGCTTCAGACTTGATTTAACCTTGGTCAACCCATGTTGCTCCCAGCCACTTTATGTGGCCATCATGGCCCAAGAAGTGTGCTCCTAGAGGTCTCGCTCCATGATTTTTCCATGGATCTTAACAAAGGGGATCAGCTTCTTAGATCATTCTTTGGGCCTGTTTAGAGGATGAGTTCAACTTGTTCTTCTCCAGTTGTCACGGAACTTCCTCAGTCTCCATGATCTTTGAAGGGCAGTGGAAAGGGGCCTTACAAGGACACCATCCAGCCCATTGAGCACCCTTGGATGTGTGCTAGGTCCCGTGGGCTTGCTCTCTCACCCATGAGAGAGCCAGTTTCTCTCATGTAATTCCTGACTCAACCCTCATTCTCTCTTCATAGCTCTTCTCTAAATCGCTTCTCCCATACAGCAATGGGTCCAAACACGCCTTGTGCAGCATTTTATTTATTTATTTATTTATAAATTTATTTATAAATTTATTTATAAATATGAAGCCCATTTATTTAAAAGGGCTTACATAACTGTATGAGCCCTTTTTGTTGTCCTTGCTGTCCCTTGCAAGTCTCAATTCCATTTAATCTCTCGTTTTCCTAACACCATTGTTTCACGTTCAGGGAAGTTTCTGAGTTTCTCACTGGCAGCCTGTCCCTGTTCCCACCTCCTGTTTGCTCTGTCACGGCTCTGCTTAGCCAAGCTGGTCCCCTGATGCATCTTCTCATTTTCCCAACTGTGCCTGGAGGATGCTTAGAGCATGCTCTTCTTTCAGCCTTGCCAACTTTACAGAGCTCTGTTGCCTTCCAACAAGCTTTCCAGTTCCCTGAATACCCCATAGTTTCCTCCTAAGGCACAAGGCCTGTAATCTCCTGTTCTCTGTTCTTATTCCTCTCCAGACCCTGACTATCACCACTCCATGGCCATTAAGGCCATGAATTCTCACACTGCCATAGAGCACATTCTGATTTGTTAACAGCGCTGCCTGCAGCCACGTCTGTTTATCCACCTCTATCAGAAAGTTATTCCCAACAACCTCCAAAAGCCTCCTCGACTGCTTGTGTCCCACCACGTGGGCAGATGTCAGGAGGGTTAAGGCATGCCTTGAGAACCAGGCTCTGTGAGGCCCTGGCACAGGTTGCCCAGAGAAGCTGTGGCTGCCCCATCCCTGCAAGTGTCCAAGGCCAGGCTGGATGGGGCTTGGAGCACTCTGGGATAGTGGAAGGTGTCCCTGCCCATGGCAGGGGTGGGATTGGATGGGTTTTAGGGTCGCTTGCAACCCAAACCGTTCTGGAATTCTATGGCATAAGCAAAGACGTTCTGGTCGGAAATATTCCTTAGCCATAATTTGGAACCTTTGCAGCATCTCTGCATGCTTAATCTCTTTTAAAGAGAAAAAAAAAAATCCCAAAATATCCCAAAGACCTTTCTAACACGGAGATTAACACATTCCTTTTCCAGGTTGTTTGGAACACTACTCAGCTTTCAGTGGAAGACAAAACAATCAGAAATATGTATGTTCGTGCCAAGCCTTTGATTGCATGTGTTAGCCAAAGTGGTAGCATGGAATCTCATTTTCGGGAATGCTGCAGTTTCTCCAAGATTCATTGGAGTGCAGACATATCTGGAATGCAGAGCTGTAATAAAGTGCAAATGCACATTACAGCAGCTATTGCACAGGATAACCCAGCAGCACTGCTGCCCCAAGACACGCACACAATATGAGGAGAAACATTTGCCAGCGTCATTCAAAGAAACCTTTCTATGACCTTAAAGAACTGCACTAGTTAAGAATCATTGCCTAAACAGTGACTTCTGGGCACAAACATCGTTAATTTGGAGCTCTGCTTGTTGTGACTCTATTTATTACCTTTACTGAAAGGTGAAGGGTTGGCAAATGGGAAACAGTAGAAATTGCAAGAGCTGTCATGCTGTCCCTTTAGTGGGTGGCCTCTATGCTTTGCATTCTTGAGGAGAGAGGAAACCTTAAAAACAGCACAATTTTATTTGCAATGTGCAAGAAGTTTGGGGGTTTTTTAAAATATATATATATGGTGCTTCATCTGTTTGGGATATTGGGGGGGTTGTTTGTGAGGTTTAGTGGGTTTTGCAGGGGGTTTTATGGGTTTAGTTTGTTGGTTTGGGTGGGGTTTTTTAAGAAGAGTGTGACAAAAGACCTTTGATCTACAGTTAACAACTACTGTGTTTCCCTTTTATTTTCTGATTTTTATTTCACCTCTCCACATTCTTTCTTTGCTTCTGACCAGACTGGGGGAAAAAAGAACATAAAAGAAGGGCATGATTAAACAGCAAAGTGGTACCAGAGTTTGTATCAACACATAAAAACTTCAAAATGGTTCTGAAATACATAAACATTTTGTAAAATAAAGGGGAAAAAAATATTTCAAAATTATAGAATCATAGCATTGTTTAGGTTGGAAGGGATCTTTAAAAATCAACTAATCTGTCCTTCTAACATGGGCAGGGACATTCTACATTGAAATAGAGACAGCACCCTGAAATTCCAATGCAGATTTTCATTATGAAAAAGATGTGCTGCAAAGTTTTTCTCCATTTTAGTGTACAAAATCATTTGCCAGATACAATTCTAATTTGAATAAGGTCTATTTCCCCAAAATGATATTGAAATTATATATTAGAGGAAGAGAAGGAGGGAAGGAGGGAGGGAGGGAGGGAGGGAGGGAGAGAGGGAGAAAGGAAGGAAGCAAGAAAGGCAAAGTCTGTCTCTATTTAGCAAATTCAGTAGACCAGACTAGAGCAGAGCAGTTCAGTCAGAAAGTGACCTACAACAATCACCTTTTTTCTTCCCAAATATCACCGTAATTACCTCACTCCCAGGAACAACAGGGATGAATATAGCACTGAGTAGTGCTAATTACTGACTCATGCATTAACATTCAGACATGTGTTAATATTTCAACAATACAAAGAATTAATAGCAAAAAGCTTCCTTAAAATTAAGGAAATTTTCAATATGTAAGACTTGAGTTTTATATTTCATTGATCTATAACTTTAGAAAGAAAAGGGAAGAGCCTGAACGTTATTTTTTAGTTTTCTCTCTAGATATTAATACAAGAGATTATTTGGATGATGTGATTTTTTTAATTCTTAAATAAATCAAACTCTAGGAGTTTTACAAAATGAAAATCTGAACTAATGCAAGCAGGTGGAATACTTGTCTCTCTGGAGGGCAGCTGAAATTAGGATTTTAATTACTTTTTGATCAGAATTGTGACTACTTCTCACAATGAAAACCTCCACAGAATCACGAAACATCTTTCATATACGCGTTCACTTTGCTTAGTCATTACGCCATATTAAGTTCACACTTCTTGATGCTTTTATAGTGAATTAGATAATTCCCAAAACTACCATGAAGAACAATGGGAAAAATATTTAGGCTAGAGTTATGTTTAGTTCATGCAGAAATATTTAGCTCTCAACAAGTCAGTGTTTCAATTGAGCACCTAAATGAAATAATTTTGAGAAAATTTTCATGTGGTTTCAGAGTTAAAAGTTGTGAACAGACTGGTTTGGGTTGGAAGAGATCTCAAAGCCCATCCAGTGCCACCCCCTGCCATGAGCAGGGACACCTTCCACTAGCCCAGGGTGCTCCAAGCCCCGTCCAGCCTGGCCTTGGGCACTTCCAGGGATGGGGCAGCCACAGCTTCCCTGGGCAACCTCTTCCATCCAACCTGCACGAGGGATTTGTTGTAGGGCTGCTGTGATGACTTAGCGAAACCTGGCAATGCTCCTTCTGTCACACGAGCAGCGTCCCTCTGACAGAGACTCTTGGATCAGCTCTCTCTGCTAAAAGCCAGTTCTTGTAAGGAAACCATAGTGATAAGAAGCAGATAGGAAAAAAGATTGCTTTAGAAGAGAAGATAGATGGGAAACCAAAGGCTGTCTTGGGTCAAAGCTGGCCTTTCACCTCTTGTTGCTAAGGGGGTTGTGAGATGTGGAGGCCAGATGGGCAAGCACAACTATGAGCCTTGCCCAGAGGGGTCCCTCTGCTCAAAGCACTCTCTTTTCATCCAAGGCTGCAGTTTGAAAGAGCTGCTCGCTAATTGTAGTGACAGTCTCATCCAATAATTACATATGCCAACACACCAGAGCTTTGAATCATTTTTCTTTCCTGTCCAAAGACACCTTTTGTCCACTCCAAAAGTGTCAAATATAGACATAAATACCAGAATACTGGCAGGTGAGAAAGGAGCCCCAAAGCACTGCAGAAACTCTGCAGTTTATCTTGGAGTTGTGCAGCAGCTTCCTGACAGCTTGGCTCCCACTCCAGCTTCCTTTCTCCCTGCGCCAGGCACCATATGCTGAGTGTTACACTGAGATGACACCTAACCCTCGAGCCTGCAACAGGGAGGCTATATTTAAATTCAACTGTGAGGTGAAAGTGTGTTTGAGAAAAACCTCCAGGAAGCTGCATCCAGATGGTTGCAGAGAAGAATCTATATCTAGGGATTTGGGGGAGGATGCCAGGTTACAGCAGTATCACTTCTGGAGTTGTGGCTGTATAGTGACTATTCCCTTTCCTTTCAGGTGGAACTAAAACTGTTGCATAATGCAGTGTTTGGCATTCATCAGCTTGACTATTTGGAAGAAAGAAAATTTTAATAAACTTGGTTTCTTTGGGATTTTCTGTATCTATTTCTGTCTGCCTGTTATCAGCCTCAACTTCTTACTTGAAGTTAACCTAACAAACTAAAGAGAAATGTTAATACAATTATTTCAGCATTTTCTCAGTATAACTTTACTTTTAAATGGCAGAAAGACACCGGGGGAAAGCTCTATAACTGCTGGAATTATCAGCATTGAATATTTGACATTCTGAATGAGATCATTCCAAGCATTGTAGCCTGTTCCATAAAGGGAGAGATGGCAGTCAGGGAGCTGATTATGTTTTCCAGATTTTCAAAGCAAATGTCAGTCCTGACAGTACCTAAAGCAGTTCAACAAAGCTGTGACATTGGCACAGTTTTTGACTTCATTTTTTTTTGAGGAAATGCTTTAGAGTAGCTGAGGGTATTTATGAATTAATGTCAAAGAGTTCTTTAGTCTGCCTAATGACCCACCTTGCTTTGCAAATCAGTTTTGGAAACTGAGAACAGATGAACACACAAAAATCTGCAGGATGACCATTCACTCTTTAGACAAGGGGAAGGTCTGGGCTCCAGCCTCTGATGTGACACCACATATTTTCCTTCTACATGTCTTGTTGGAAGCAAACAGGTGAGACAGATGTAAATCAATATTGTTTTCTGAGATGTTTCCAGAGCAGTTACTTCCCAAAGTGAGCTCACATTTCATCTGGTTGTGTTTAACATGCTGTTGATGTTATCATAGTGATTGCATGAAGTCATCAGTCTAAGTTCATGTAAAATATCCCTCAAAATTGCTTCTCTTTATGCCTCTCTGCACACACAAACGTGATTTGAATACATGCATATGTGGTTACTACTAAGGGTATTGCAGGAATATCAGCTAATTTCAGTTAATATAAAGGCAGGATGGTCTCAATGCCCACATAAATCACCCTACAAAGGTGAGATCATGAAAAATTGTATGTATGTGTCTGCAGATACACACACGTGTATACACTCAAAGTAGCAAACTAATTTCAGAATGAGTACGTTAAAAAGTATTGTGATTGGGAAGCTATCAGTATGCTTCTCACAGGGAAAATCATGAAAGCCTGTCAATAGACAGTGAAATAAGACTACCTTGAAAGAATAAAGTTACACCTCTAAAGCTTGATTGAATTGACCAACATTTCTGTTTGATCTGGTTGGGCGCCAGCACAGCACCAACCTCCACAAATCAAAAAAAGCTGTTTGTCCACACATTTTCTTAGCAAAAGCCTGGGACACCTCAGTTCTGCTCTTCCCAAAAGGTCTGACCTGCAAAATTCAGTTTAAGAAAGCTCAAGATAAATATTTTGTGATTGGTGTTGGTCAATGAGGCGTAGCAGGTTGGCAGAGCACTTTGTCTATGGCCCACATTGGCCTTGTGAGACACATCCTGCGCAGAGGAGGACAGGTTTCCTCGTATCTGCTTAGGCTCCAGTGGCAGGCAACCCCCGAGTTTGCCATTAATGCACCCAGTTATTTAGCTGTGCTAGGAATTCATCTCTAACCTAATCTACAAATGAGTATCCATGTAAGGAATAGCCCAGTTCACTTTCACTCGTAATTGTAACAGAGATCGACTTTTAAATGACAATTACAACCAATCAGAAGAAGAAAAATGTCCCATACGAGGAAATTTTACTGTGAAATTTCCAGTCAGGCTATTCACAGTCCCATCTACAACTAACACAGCTGAATCCAGCTCTAGAACTCATTTGCCAAAAGCTAAAAGCCTAAACCATCCCCATTTGAACACATGTCCACTGACACATATAAAAAAGACTGTTACTCTGTCTTTTAGCTGTCATTATTCTTGGGATTTTTTAATCCCTCATTCCCACGTGGCAATTTCTTCTAGAGAACAGAGCAAGAGGTGCATGACTTTCTCCTGCCTCTGTGTTCCTGCACTGTTAATGCAGAATGCTCTCTACCCCCTTGGTATGGGATGCATTACAGACCACTGCCCCTAAAATATAGGATCATAGAATCATGGAACCATTAAGGCTGGAAAAGCCCTCTGAGATCATCGAGTCCAACCATTAACACTGCCAGGTCCATCATTGAACCGTGTCTCTAAGTGCCACATTTAATATTTTCTGAACACTTCCAGGAATGGCCACTCCAGCACTTCCCTGGGCAGCCTGTTCCAATGCTTTACAACCCTTCCAGTGAAGGAATTTTTCTTGAGATCCATCTATAACATGGAAGTAAACGAGGCACAGATTTAGTAAGTAGATAACAGTAAAATTTCAGCCAAAATGTTTTTCTCCTCTCCAAAACTTGACCTGTCCAGAATGTTTGAGAAACAAACCAGTCCCCGAAAAAAGTAAGGAACCAAAGACATTATTACACAACCGAAGTGCTTTTGTGGTTGGATTGGGATTTTTTAAATAAAATAAGTACAAGTCATAACATTTATAATAGGTAATATATAATAATAAAATCTATAGTAACTATGAGTTCATATCTTTGAAGGACATTTAATTTGCAATTCCAGCTGCTCAAACGTAGGGCATGGCATTAGGAACCAGACTGAATAGGAATTCTGCTTTCTTCCACATCTGACATTGGGTCAGGACATCTCTCTGCACATAAGCCAAGTACATCGCTGTCAGTGTCACTGGCAGAAGCCAATACCAAAGGGTCAGAGGCTTTAGGGAAGGTGGAAGGAAATATTATCTCCTAATTCCATGGCAAAATGTGGTTAATGGCAACACAGAAGGCAACATTTTAGCAATTTATAAAAGAAAACCATTTGGGATTAGGTAGTGATATATTGTCATCCAGTGCCACAACAGGTGGCAAAATTTACTCAAGGCAGGATGACATAAACAATATAAAATTATGTTGAACCAATACACTTCATGTTATGCAAAAATACACAGCAAAACCCCTTTTGAATTCAATTATAGATCTACTATCTGAGCTTATCACCCGTAAGTTCTCCCTCGCTTTTGTTTAAGAACCTCTGAATTTCACTGCTCTGTATCAATGCTGCTGTTCTGCAAACTCCTTTCCTGCTCCTAATCATCAAAGCCACAGTACTTCATCATCTCCTGTGAGTAATTCGGTCCCATGTATTAAACTCTAACTCACAAACCCACCAAGGCTTCCTCCTGTTAGACTGAGCTTTTTGCTTTTATTTTTATAGCCTCACATCAAGAATTTATTTTGTCCCTCTTTCATTCTCTGTCCCAAAGTTTTTGCACTCAGGATCTGAACCTACTAATCCAAGGCAGGGGGTATAATCTGGTTAAACACATCAACTATTCACACAATTTTCCACTGATGACAGTGGAACCATCATAGTTATTAATATGAAACTGGTAAGCCATCTTCTTCAGCACAGCAATTACTCTCCTTAGGTACCCAAATAAATAAATGTCACACCAAGGACTAAAGTCTTTTGAAAATATGAGGTACTTTTGAAAATCTGTTTCTGAATGCTAATGCTAAGCTGTATAGAAAATTTTGGTGATGGACTAGTGAAAAAAATAGTACTTAAACAGCACATTTAATTGATATGGCATTAGCTTCAATGACATTTAGAGAACATCAAAGCCAGAACATATCTGTATCATGAGGAATACGGAGCAAAAATGGAACTTCAGCAGAATGATCAAATTTAATTCAATGAGCAACAATAGTTAGGATAACAAAATATTCTATGCAGCAAGTTTACTCATCCTCTTAACTTTATTTGTGCAGCCTGAAATTGGATTCCATAGAAATGCAAAGTTTTTCAGATTGCTGATCTGAACCTTTATCTTTCCCTGCAGGCTATTTGTATTAATCTACTTTTCTTTGAAGCACAGAGCTGTTAAACTGTTAAAGCTCATTTAAAATGTGACTATATTTCTATCAATGGACCCAGATAGTTGAATTATAGATTTTAATTATGCTTTTTGTGCTTTGGAGATGCTTACTTAGAAATATGTGCAACAAAAAAATATGCAATTAAAGAGCCTTTATTGCTGCTGATGGGTGAATTGTGTCTAAATTGACAGCAAGAGGTGGCTTAGCATATAGAGGAATTTACATGGGCCACTTTCTATTAGTGATTAATACAAAAATCAGAGCCAGCTTTGTTACCCTACCATTATTAGCACCTTATCATAAAATCAAAGCATGTAAAAATGTAAAACTCCTTGTGCTTTAGGAGTGAGGTACAAGAATATGTCACACTTAAGTAGCACCCAGGCTACAGAACCAGTTAAATACATAAGTGGGAAATCAGAATTTATGCTGTTCATCTGACATGTCTGACTAACTTCTCCAGTTTAGCAAAAGCAGAACTGGGCAGTTTACCTCCTGCAATTGTCAATCACTTTTCCCATTGTAAACTGCAGCTGTGGGATGGCCACAGCTCTGGGGAAAATTAAAAAAAAGAAAACATAACTGAAAAAAAACATAATTAAAAAAATAAGTAGGAACAAGCACTAAATTAAAATGGCAAAGGTGGATTCCATTTTCTTTTCAGGGTGTTGTTGGATGGCAAGGCATGTGTTATGCTGTGCTTTGCCAGATTTGGAATTTAAAAAATCACCTTGTACCATCGAATACCCCCAGCACCAGAGTGAAAAGAGATACAGAATAAACCTGATCCTTTCACATTTGCTGCCAACTTGACAAGATTTACAGAGCACGACATGAGCACATTAGAAAAAAATGGCAAAAAGGAGGTGTTTGTAATGGACACTTGTTTTCTTCCTGCAACTCCTCATTTAATGTTATCAGCATTAAAAAAATGGCTGAAAACAGAAATGATTACAAACTGCTTCAGAGGGAACGCAGTGTGTGTCTGTGTGTGTGTCTAATATCCTATCTGCCTCAAGATGGGTTCCAAAACCTGCACACATACATTCACACATATTCTCAAAGTTTTATTTCTTTTTAGTAAAAAATTATATCACTGACTTCAGTGAAACTGATGGTTTAAAATTTTATTCGGTATGAAAAAACCATTCGACCAACCTGGAAATACCTTAGAGAAATCATAGAGTCATAGCATTGTTAATGGGGGAAAAGACCTCTCAGCCCATCGAGTCCAACCATCAACAACTGCACCGTGTTGACCTTTAAACCGTGTCCTCATGTGCCACATCTACACACCCTGGGAATACTTCCAGGGATGGCAACTCCAGCACTGCCTTGAGCAGCCTGTGCCAGGGCCTGATCACTCTTTCAGTACAGAAATTTTCTGCAATATCCAGCCTGACCCTCCCCTGGCACAGCCTGAGGCCGTTCCCTCTCCTCCTGTCCCCGTTCCCTGGGAGCATAGCCCGACCCCCCCGGCTGCCCCCTCCTGTCAGGAGCTGTGCAGAGCCAGAAGGGCCCCCCTGAGCCTCCTTTTCTCCAGGCTGAGCCCCTTTCCCAGCTCCCTCAGCCGCTCCTGGTGCTCCAGCCCCTTCCCAGCTCTGTTCCCTTCCCTGGACATGCTCCAGCCCCTCCAGGTCTCTCTGGCTGCGAGGGCCCAGAGCTGGACACGGCACCCGAGGTTCCTCAGCAGGGCCAGCACGGGGGACAGGCACTGCCCTGGGGCTGTGGCCGCCGCATGGCTGGGACAGCCCTTGGCCTCCTGCCCCCCTGGGCACCCCTGGGCTCCAGTCCAGCCACTGGCACCAGCACCCCAGGGCCTTTTCCAATGGGCCTTTTCCAGCCCCTCTGCCCCAGCCTGGAGCTGCAGGGGGTTATTGTGGACAAAGTGTAGGGATCCAGCACTTGTCCCTGTTGACCCTCACACCATGGGCCTCGGCCTGTCAATCCGGCCTGTCTGGGTCCCTCTGCAGGACCTTCCTGCCCTCCAGCACCTCAACACTCTCGTCCTGCACTCAGTAGTAGTTGAAGACCTCATAAAAAGTAAATGTGTAGGCCCTGAACACGCTGGTTGTGGAGGCTTCTGCCTTCACCTTCTGCTTCTGCCTGTGAGGAGCGTGACTGTTCCTCATTTCACAGCACGGGAATTAAATCTCCATACTGCTGTTCCAAATGCCACCATTTGCTATCAGTGACAAAAACATCATCACTCTTTATGTTAGAAAGGAGTTAAATAAATCCCAAATCCTAATCCTTTTGCTGGATTAGTCTCAGCATCAAGTCCACAGTGGACACATTTATACTTTTATATATTTCCCTCTGTGTATGCCTGTCAATTTACAATGAAGATGAACATACCATTTCATGCTAGTCTAGACCCAGAAATTTCTGTAGTTTGTCAGTTCAACCCCCCTGCTTTAACTGCAAGTGGATTACTTCATCTGAGATCGAGAGCTCAATACCCCACAATGCTAATTCACAGGTCATGTCATTTTTGCATAACATTGTTACAGAGATAGAATGATCCCTGATTTTCAAGACCTGGTTACAGCCAGAGGGTAAATAATAAGAGTGTCTTTGCCTAAGGCATCTGTAATGTGAAGTCATTCATTTTGCTCCTTTATTACTTTTCAGCATTGACTAAAAGGTATTACCAAGCCTTGTGGCAGAAGAATAATTTAGTTATTTTTTTCAGTGAGCAGAAAACATAGGGACTGTTTTGCTTCTGAGTTATATGTTGTTGGCTACCTTCCATAGAACATTTTGCTGAGACCAAGCTGAGATATTCAGTGATATGTCTCATGAAATGATAAACTGTGGAGAGCTATAGTGATTAGTAGTAAAGGCACAGAGGAAAACTGGTGATGTCGTCTCATTGCCTGAATAATGAAAGCCACCCAGCCTCTTGCATTCTTTCTCAGAATCCTAAAATCACAGAATGGTTTGGGTAGGAAAACCTTTGAAGCTCATCTCATTCCAACCCCCTGCGACGGGCAGGGACACCTCCCACTATCCCAGGTTGCTCCAAACCCTGTCCATTATGGCCTTGGACACTTTCAGGGATGGGGCAGTCACAGGATCTCTGTGCAACCTGTACCAGGGCCTCCCCAATTCCTTTCCAATATCTCATCTATCCCTGCCCTCTGGCAGTGGAAAGATGTTACCCCTTGTCCTGTCACTCCAGACCTGTGTCCCAAGTCCCTCTCCAGCTCTCTTGGAGCCCCTTTAGGCCCTGGAAGGGGCTCTAAGGTCTCCCTGGATCCTTCTCTTCTCCAGATGAACACCCCGAGCTCTCCCAGCATCCTTCTCTTCTCCAGGTGAACACCCCCAGCTCTCCCACCTTGGCTCCAGAGCAGAGGGGCTCCAGCCCTTGGAGCATTTCCATAGCCCCCTCTGGACCAGCTATAACAGGTCCGTGTCTTTCTCAGGCCAAGGACCCCAGAACGCAGTGGCAGGTGGGGTCTCACGAGAGAAGATTAGAGGGGGTGAATGTCCTTGGTGCTTTGATTTGGCAAAACCAAAGGAGTCAATGAATGTAATACATCCCAGCAGCAACACAGGGTGCAATAGTGATGTTCCTCCATAAGAAAATAGTAAAATATCATATGGATTTTGGATGCAATACCCACTGCCCCAAACTTTAATATAAATGTTTTTACCAAACATAAACCCCTTTGTACTCTGTGGTCTACTTTTGTGAGCTGTTTATAGTGCTGTTAGAAGTCTCCATGCACCACAGGTCATTAGACAGTCCCTAGGGCAAAAATGATGAGATATCACTAAATTTGTGTTCCATTTCTCTAATTAGAAACAAATCTCTTTTTGGGGGGAGGGAATATTTAGAGCTGTATATGTAAAAAACAAAGTTCAGGCTATGTAGCTGGGACATTACTTGTCAAGAATATGAATGTCCCACAAATGTCCCCGCTCCTAAAAGAGAGTAGGTTTAGATCAGATATTAAAAGGAAATTCTTCCCTGTGAGGGTGGTGAGGCGCTGGCACAGAGTGCCCAGAGAAGCTGTGGCTGCCCCATCCCTGGAAGTGTCCCAGGGCTTGGAGCAACCTGGGATAGTTGAAGGTGTCCCTGCTCATGGCAGGGGTGGAACTGGATGGGCTTTCATGTCCTTTCACACCCAAACCATTCTGGGATACTGTGATTCTGTGGTGCTTTTTCAAGTCAGTAGTGTTAATCAAGAATACAATCTTTCCATTTTAGTCTGATTCTAGATTTGATTTAACCTGGTTTCTTAAAAAGTGGACATTGTGCATCAGCATTTTGGTAGCAGATATAGGGAGGTGTTACAGGCTGTAACACCTGTATCTGTATCTAATAGATACAGATGACTGTATCTATTTCTGAACTTACTGTACAACTTCAAACAAATTTCACCATTTCCAGAGATTTTAAGCCACAAATCACTTTAAAACTATTTTCACATTATATGACCTTATGTCATAATGGGCAAAATAATGTGATCACAAAGGCACACCCGAAAATGACCCTGCAGAGTTGAATGTTGACTGCCAAAAAATGACCCTCTTTTAAATGCCTTGACTGCAAGATAAGCTGCAGTCAGACCCAGCCATCACCCAGGGGGCAGGAAGTTATGGAAAAGCAATCTGTGTTCATTCCAGCACTTGGAGAACAGCCGGCTCCCTGGAACTGCCCTGTGGGTATTAAGTTGGAGCCACTTTCCTCTCCCCTGCACTCAGCAGGCAGTCACTCCGGTGGCCTTTCCACTCCTGGGATTGTTACCATCATCTTCCTTCATTTTCTGGCTTTAAAGGGTGTTTCTGGCCAGACTAGCTCCTTCTGAAATTACTGATTTGTTAGCACGTTTCAGGATGATCTCACATCACAACAGAGAAGCAAAGCACAAGGTTTTTTTCAGCACAGCTGGGAAATGGAGACTTCCCAAGGATAAAACCACTTCATCTCAGGTACACACTGTTTAGACATAGCTATCAGCCACAAATTCATTTGATAATGAGTAGCTGGACCTTTCTCTGTTCCACCCTATGCTCTCAAAAGTTCTGTTCCCTGACTAAATTCTGAGATATTACCAATTTTACTTAACAAAAATTGACATTTCCCTACTGTTTTATTCCAGTTACTATGACAGAACCAGTACTTCTCAGGGAGAGAGGAATGTTGACTCATGCATATCAACCTTACACAAGAATTTCCAAAGACTCAAGATGAATTAGAAACAGGAGTCCCATGACCTCAGGTTTTGTTGTGTAGAAACTTGCCAAATCTCTCTTTGTTTAAGCATAAATACTACATGAAAACTATTTTATTGCTGTCAACAACCATATAACATCTTGCAAACCCACTCACGGTTTGGAATTCTCATGTTTTAATTGTGAAGATGAGAGAAAAGGAGCAAAATAAGTGTGACTGCTGTATATATAACTTTGTCTCCCCATAAATATAGAATTGGTACATGGAGACATTTTTTAAAAGTAGAAGTACAATTCTTTTTCTTTCTTTTTAATGTCCTACTTCACAAACCTTTTAAGTTTAAATGTTCTTGTTAATTATCTTTAAATTCCAATAAATGTCTATGGTTAAAATTCCTTTTTAAGTTTATTAACTCTATCCAGAATCACATGGAAAGAGAGAGACAAAAACGGAGCAAAGTCATAATGGCCCCTGTATGAAAAAGAAGTTTCATGTTAATGTGTCTCAGTTACAGGTTCTCAGAAGTCTTCTATAGTAGCCATAGCTAAAGTTTAATGGATAATAAGTTTAATGCATAATCTAGAAGTGACCAAAAGCATGAGAAAATGCAGCAAGATCTGACAGAATGTTTCTGCATTAGGCATTTTAATACAAGGATCTAATCAGGAAATATCTTTTGGCATTGCCAAAGAATTTCTGGATGTCTGATTCATGAGCAAGTGTCCGTAGCAAACTTCATTAATGTCTGCAGAGCACATAAGCTTCTCTTTCTAAGGAGCAGTATTCTTCTCACTGCAAAAATGTGAATCATTAAACTAATTTATTTTCACTCATTCGTATCTATATTTATATCTATGTAAGTATGTATACACATATCTATGCATGCACACACATATATGTATACATATATATATATATTCATGAATATATAAAAATGCACATGCATTTGTATTAATACCAATTTGTTCTCAAACTAATCACCACTAACTGGGTTCTAGACATCAGTAAATGAACAAGCACCCCAGTCTACGTGTTTTCCACTTATTCTAATTTATCAAGTCTTGCGATTTGCTACCAAAAGCATCATTACAGAATCACAGAATAACAGAATATGCCAGTTTGGAAGGGACCCAAAAGGATCATTGAATACAACTCCTGGCCCGGCACAGACACCCCAACAATCCCACCCTGTGCATCCCTGAGAGTGGTGTCCAAACGCTCCTGGAGCTCTGGCAGCCTTGGGATGTGACCATTCCCCTGGGGAGCCTGTTCAGTGCCCCAACACCCTCTGGGGGAAGAACCTTTTCCCGCTATCCAACCTATTGTGTCCCCTGACACAATTTCAGGCCATTCCCTTGGGTCCTGCCCCTGGTCACAGGGAGCAGAGGTCAGAACTGCCCCTCCTCTCCCCCTCAGGAGGAAGCTGTAACTGCAGTGAGGTCTCCCCTCACTCTCCCCTTCTCCAGCTGAACACACCAAGTGCCCCCAGCCCCTCCTCATACAGCCTTACTTCAGATGCTCTCTAACACTTTAATATCTTTCTTACATTGTGGCAGCCAAAGCTGCCCCCAGCACTGGAGCTGAGGCTGCCCCAGCCCAGAGCAGGGCAGGACAATCCCTCCCTGGCCCGGCCGGCGCTGCTGGGCCTGATCCCCCCAGGACAGGCTGTCCCTCCTGGCTCCGGGGCACTGCTGACTCAGATCCAACTGGCCACGGACCAGGAATCCCAGGGCCCTTCCGCAGCTACTCTCCAGCCCCTCCTTCCCCAGGCCATACACAGAGCCAGGTTCAGCACCTTCCCTTGTTAAAGTCCGTAAGGTTGGTGATTGCCCATCCCTCTGATTTCTCGAGGGAGTCAACAACTTCTCCCAGAGCTGCATCAACTGTGAACTTGCTCAGTGTCCCTTCCAGTCTTATGTCCAGGTCATTAATGAGGATGTTGAAGAGCACAGGGCCGAGGATGGAGCCCTGTGGAACCCCACTAGTGATGGGCTGCAGTCTGATGTCACCCCAGTCACTGTCACCCTTTGTGCCCAACCTGTGTGAGCCAGTTGCTCACCCATCCCGTGGTGTGTTTATCCGGCTGCGGGATGGACATTTGGTGCAGAACGATCCTGGAAGAAACAGTCTGGAAAGCTTTACTGAAATCCAAAACGTTTACACCAACTGGCTTTCCTTGATAATCCAGGTGGGTCACCTTGTCATAAAAAGAAATCAGATTCCACAAGCAGGACTTTCCCCTCCTGAAGCCATGCTGTCTGTGACTAGGGACTGCATTGTCCTCCAGCTCTTTTTCAATACCTCCAACTTGCTAAAACTACCACACTCCCAAAATAATCTTCTCCATAACTTTACCAGGCCCCGAAGTGAGATTGACAGGCCTGTAGTTTCCGGGTCCTCCTTCTTGCCCTTCTTCAAAATCAGGACAACATTCGTCACCTTCCTGTCAGCTGGGACCTCTCCAGAATCCCAAAATAGCTCAAAAATCATCAAGAGAGGTTTTGCAATGACATCAGCAGGTCTTTGAGGATTCGTGGATGAATGCCACCAGCCCCACAGATTTGTAGGGATCCAGCTGGAGCAGCAGATCCTGCAAAAGTTCAGGGTCAACTGGTAGCTGATCATTCTCACTGCCGTGGTCCTCCGCCTCAGGGCACTGAAACCTCCCGGGTCCGTCATCCATGTTGGAGACAGAGGCAAAGAATGCGTTAAACAGCTCTGCCTTGTCCCTGTCCCTGGTTGTGAGGTGACCATCCTCATCCTGGAATGTGCCACTGTTATTTTTGCTCTGCCTTTTGCCATTAATATATTAGAAAAAACTCTTTTTATTGTCCCCCACAGTTCAACTCCAGTTGAGCTGTGGCTGCACGAATTTTCGCCCCACAATGGGAAGCAGCATCTCTGTATTCTTCCCATGTCACCTGACCTTCCTTCCACGGGCCATACACCTTCCTTTTTAGCCTTATTTCCAAGAGAAGAACCCTGTTCAGCCAAGACAGCCTTCTGCCTCATTTGTTTGACTTCCAACATTTGGGAATTGCTGCTCCTGTGCCCTTAGGAGGTGATGTTTAAAAACTGACCAGCACTGATGGACCCCAGCACCTGCAAAAACATTTTCCCAGTGGACTTCGCTCACTAATTCCCTGAGCAGCCTGAAGTCTGCTCTTCTCATTTCCAGAGTTGAGGTTTTGTCAGCACTTTTCCTCCTTCCACCAGAGATTTTAAACTCAGTGGCTCTCTGGTCACTGTGGCCAAGACACCCCCAATCTCCACTTCACTGACGAGATCCAAACTGTTGACAAGCAACAAATCCAGGAGGGCATCTTTCCAAGTCGGCTCCCTTAGGACCTGTTCCATAAAGCTGTCGTTCAGGATTTTTAGGAATCTTCTGGCCTGGGTTGTACCCGCTATGTAATACTCCCAGTTAATTTCTGGCAAGTGGAAGTCCCCCATAAGGACAAGGGCAGCTGACTTGGGAGTGTCCCTTAGTTCCTCAAAGAATCCATTGGCATCACTGTCCTGGCTGAGGGGTCCAGAGCAGATTCCCACAGTGGCTCCCACATTATCTGTTTGCCCCTTGATTCTTATCCAGAGGCTCTCAATGTGCTGTTGCCAACTGTGATCTTCAGACATTCCAACACAGTGTCACCCCTCCAGCTCTCCTGCCCAGCCTATCCCTCCTGAAGAGCCTGGAACCTTCCATCAGGGCACTCCAGTCACAGGACTCATCCCACCGGGTTTCACTTATGCCAATGATGCCAAATCTCTGGCACCAGGCCCAAGCCTCGAGCTCCTCTTGTTTGCTCCTCATGCTGCGTGTGCTGGTATAGAAACATTTTGGGTGAGGTTCATTGCAGCCAACACCCCGTGGAGCAGATTGAGGGGTCCCATTCGCGCTCGTTTCCTCAAGTTTTGGCACTCCATCCCGTGGCTCATCACTGGCCAGCCTGCCTTTGTCCCCTTCTCCCTTCCAAGCTCCCTTAAAGCTCTGCCAGCGAGCCCTGCTGGCTCCTGTGCGAGAGCTCTTTTTCCCCTCTGAGAAAGGTGCGTCCCCTCAGGTGTCAGCAGAGCAGGTGTTGAGTAGATCCTCCCATGGTTAACAAATCCAAAATTTTTCCACTGACCCCAACTCCAGAGCCATGAGTCGGCCTGATAGATCTGCCTATTCCTATCAATGTTATTCCTTATTACCTGAAGGATTGAGGAAGCCACTGCCTGTGCTCCTGATCCTTCTACCGTTCATCCCAGGGCCCTGGAGTCTCTTTTGATTGCCCCCAGACTTCTCTTTGTTATTTCGTCGCTGCCAGTTTGAGCAACTGACAGCAGACAGTAATCAGAGGGCCTCACTAGACCAGAGTTTTCCAGTGATGTCCCCTCCCCAAGCCCCTTCACAACAAGAGACCTCATTAAAAATCCTTCATTTTTAATCGGTTGAACTTATTAATTATTTTCTAAATTTATTTTGCATGGTTACATATGTGAAATATAGACAAAATGCTGCATTCTTTTTGTTAATGCAGGTTATCAGATTGCTTATGCTGTGTAAAGTTTAGCCTCAAGTATTGTTATGATAATCTGTATCTGGTATTTTATGTAAATGGCTAAAGATGTAGTTTAAATAAAATACAATTAGATGTGACTTGATAATAATGCTATGTCTTTGTTTACTTTCTATTAGTAGAGCATATTTATCAACAGGCAAAGCTGATATTGTATTTGAGTTCCTGGTAAAGCATCCACATCTACTGCTGGCAGTCAGGCTATAGGTAAGAAACCCATATTAGCTGAAGTTCAAGAACTGTAAGAATATAGTTCAGGACTAGCTGAAACACAAATATTTATTTTAAATTAATCAATTACATTTCCTCAGGTCTTGGATTCTGCTGATCTTTCTGAATATTAGGTAGAATGTCTCTTCTGTTTGGATTTTAAATTATGTTACTCCTATAAGTCAAAACCTCTATATGTGTTTTTCCCTTGAGAAATTCGCATTCACTCCTCAAAGCCAGACTCTGTCTCTCGGATGCGTGCAAGAGCTGCATACACAACTTCTAAATTGATGGTGGGCTCTGCGTGTGCATTTCTCTGAGCTCTGTATATATCAAATTGTCTGGTCAGTAACAATATCTTCTCTCCTCAAGCTGCATAAATAAAGTAGAAATTGAGAGTATCAGAAGATGAATAGAGATACAGAGCCATTAATGACCTTAAGAACACTGTTATCCATAACAATCATATTGGGATTCTAGGGAGAATCGAGCAACAAGACATTATTTTGAAGTATTGCTTTTCTTCACAAGGGTCTCTGCTGGAATGAATCTGTAGCTACACACAAAAAAAATTCACAACCAGCATAATGACTGTGAAAACCTGTAGAATCAATCAATCCCAGCTAGTAGACAACTACAATTTGGATTCAGAGATATTGACCATGACCTTAAGTCAACGATACCAGAAGAAAATAACAAAAATTCTTGAGCGAGCACATTCGGGGTCAGTTGTTCTTTTTCTGCATGGAAAAGGCACAACTGTTCTTCTGTACAAAGAATCACACATTCCAATCAAATCCACTGGCTTTTTATACAGAGAAGGTTTCTGTGCTGCTCAGTCACTTTTCTCTATATAATATATAATATGCCACCCATATAGACCCAACATATGGTCAAAAAGAAAAACCTGAAAGCCATTCTGTTTGGAGACAGCCACTGCCCTAGCAGCAGTAAGAGAAAACAACAACATGGGGGTTAAGACAAAAGCACAGAGAATTTGGTTCAAGTCATACAAAAAAGTCTTTTTTTCTTCAGTAACTAAAAGAAATTTTGGTAATTGTTTTTCCCTTTTATGAAAGTCATCAGCGTTTGATATCCTCTACATCTTGAACATCACTGATAGTACCAGCAGGGATACTGAAACAAAAATGAAAAGGAAGGGCAAATGAAAGAACAAAGACCAAACTAACGAAAAATCTTCAAAGAATTAATGAAAATGACCCGATTTCATGCCCAAAATCCTGGCAGACTACCCCGCTGACTGAGGAATGTATCTATTATTAGTGTTAAACAGCTTTTACACTACTTCAGTGATTGCATGAAACCATTAAGTTACAGCCTCTATTATCCTAATTTTTTTAGGGCAACTTAAATGATTTATGAACTCACTAACTGAAATGATGACACACCATATTCTCTAAATAAATGTTCTTTGTTCTAGGGAAACATATCAGTAGAAGGTTTGATCTAACAATTATCCTTAAAATATTAGATTTTGAGAGAGGGTATATTCTAGAAATAGATTATAATAATGTTTACAAAAAATAAGATTCACTCTCCTCCTTGCCATTTGGGTTTCTTTAGGATCTTTGATTAAATACACAGAACAAATAAGGAGAAATACAAAGAGAGATTGTCAAAACACGGACTCCTGCAGTGTATTATGAAAAAAAATGTACAGAAGGCAATCTTGGCATCAATATTCTCCGTTGTTGCCAAGCTGAAACACGCTCATGTTCTTGTCAAGCTGACTCCTGAGAACACTCCTAATGCTCCTGGCACAGCCAGCACTGCTCCCCAGCACCCTGCCCAGTGCTGCTGTGTCCCATGGGCAGAAACTCCTCCCTTGCTCCGAAACCCATACTGAGCCAACCAAGTGGAATGAGGGGGTGTGGGGGAGGTCTGAGTCTGGTCCCTGGCAAAACACCTTAGAGGCTTTTAAGTGCTGTAGAATTGAGCTCTCTGATAAACCAGTTGTTGTGTACTGAGAGTTCTGCAGGATTCTGTAGGAAGCCAGCATCACTTAAAAATACACGGTTTCTTCAGGGGCTGGTCATGTTTTCCATGGACTCACAGAATGGTTTGGGCTCAAAGGGACCTTAAAGGCCATCCAGTCCCACCCCCTGCCACAGGCAGGGACACCTTCTATAGACCAAGTTGCTCCAAGCCCCATCTGACCAGGCCTTGGACATTTCCAGGCATGTGGCCCTTTTTCCAAGATCTTCAAAGGTGCACTGAGGGCTGATCCTGTGGATCAGTCTCAAAAGTGAGCTTGATTTCTCCTTTGTTCTCGAGTGAAAAGTGCTTCCCTTTACCCAGAGCAGATGACTTCTCTGCCATGCTGGCTCAGAGAAGAGAGCTGGAAAGACAGGATCATTTTGGGAATCAGAACTGCCTCCTTCTCTTTGGTCCTTCCTGCCCATTTCTGAGCCACTCACTTCTGTCTGCCCTTTTCCTGGGCCTCAAGTACCCACAAGAGCTCAGACTCTTTCATCACTGCCCACGGAGATATCACTTGTCCTTTCCTGTGGAGATATTCCTGCCTGGGGCAGTCCTCTTACACAACTGGGATTGTGAGCACAGACCTCAACAAGTGTCCAGTCTGTATCTCCTGCACCTCTCATGTCTCTGATATCCATCTTAGGGCCCCCCTGATGCTCCCAGTGTCACTGGAAGTAGCCAAAGGCTCCTTCACCTTTGTGAACAGCCTATCCAGGGACTTGTCAGCCTCTTGATACTTTGGGTAAACTAAACTAGGCTCTGGTTGCAATTCATCTGAAAACATGCTCTTAAGTTTTCTGTTATGTATATATGGCTTCTCAGTTTAAATTATCTGTTCCTTTATTTCCACCCTTTCACAAGCACATCCCCTCCAGAGAATGCCCTGCATAAACAGATCAAGAAACTGACATTGTTTTGATAACAGGAATTGCTAATTTTAAAGTAATTAGGATTGCTTTAAATCAGGACCTGATATGTGTTTAGGCCCTAAAGTTAAAACAAAAATGCTTTCCTATTAAGGGGATTTGTATTTGGAAAGGATCGGAAATTCAATGATTTTGGAGAACATTATCCAGTTATTGCTAGACTTGGAAATATGGTCATTTAAAGCTTTTATTTAGTTTAAGTATGTCCTTATTCAAGCAGTTTCACCAAACCCAGTTATTTAACTGGTGTCATGTCTTTGTTATGCCCAGCTAACTAGAATAAGAGAGGCTGCTAAATCAGAAATTAAACTCATTGATGTTTTTCAGATCCAGACTTTCTCAAAAATGTACTGGGCCACAGATATTATTTTTCTGGTGGAAATTTATCAATTCACAATCCCAAAAACTCTCTTTGAGCTGCTTTTCCCTGTTACAAGCCCGTGAGCCACTGCATTTAGAAAGAGGACTTTGTGCATTCCCCAGTCTAGGCACTTGCAAACATTCTGGGAATGGTGATCCATCTGATTATCGTACATTTTACCCAGCTAGCTGAAAGGAAAATTCCCTAACGGAAGCTGACCAATTACAACACAGGCCAGAAGCAATTTACTGATGGAGTGAATGTCTGAAAAAGGCAGAGAGAACCATTCCTACTGTTTATTCCTTATTGGTATGGCCATTGTGGAAGACACACTTGCTCTTTGGTGTGTGTGTGTAACCCCAGTTCTGCAATGCCCAGCAGTGACACTGAGCACACAGAGGGTCTGGAAGCCACCCCGGTGTCACCCACTACAGCCCATTTCTTCCCTCAACAGTTCTAATCTGCCTCACTCCTCACCCTGACACATCCTGTTCCACCCCCTCACCTTCTCTGGGTTTTGTGAGTGATGCTTTCTGTTAAGGAAACTGAACTCCCAAGCAATGTCTGAGCAATGAGCTCCTATTTTAGTTTCCAAAGGAACAGTCTTACTGGAAAAAACCCAACAGCTCTAATGTTTGATCAGTACCAAATGGGCCTTTCCAAAAAATTGTCAGTGATGCTGATTTCTAGAGTGTGGCCAGATGTATGGGAAACAGCAGCACCAAGGAATCGCCCCCTTAGACTTTTGGAAGGTGTGATGCCAGACATCTCTCCTCAGCTCTCCATTTCACAAAACACTTCTTTTGAAAACCATTGTTGGAAGACCTTTCATTAGTTCTTCTCCAGGCTTTGAAATTCCAAATGAATCAGTTCAAATCCACCTTGGGAAGAGCACAAGGAACTGTTGTTCCAGGCGGTACACTGGGGTGAAAGCTGTAAATCAGGGCGTATTGACGTGTACCTCCACAACTGAACGCCCCAGGATTTTATTGACACTGTTTGTCACGTGTGTTGAGAAGCCTAGTGAGAACTGTGGGCTAAAATACATTGATAGGGAATAAAAAAATGACAAAACCAACTAATATTGTCTCTACTCAAGTTCACATTCAGCTGTTGAAACATCTTAGTGAATGTTCTGCTACAGTCTTGAGTCCTGCTCACTTCACCCTATGGGTTCAGTCACCAGAGGATTCAGAACATAGGAGAGGAACCCAGTGCAGTCTTATCTTTAATTAGATAGCATCATTTTCCAATACTTCTATTTTTGTAGCTTGAACACAATCCCTTTTAAAACAGCCTCAAAAGAAATCTACTTAAGCCACATGAATACTGCTCTGCAAAGAGCTACTCACTTTCTTAGGATTGGGAAGGTTCTGTAATTTTGTATGTCCCAGAATTACTTTAATGATTGGAAACCTATTTTTTGAGAGCCAACCTACATTTAGCCATAGCCAATTCATACCAATTTGGTTTTAAGACAGCGATGGCTTTTGGTTTAGATAGCTCATCTCACTTTATAATATGTATTATATTGAAAGGAATTGTATCCTCTTTTAGCTCACCTTTTTTTTTCCCCACCTAAATATTGCCAAATATCTCCATCTTAAAAGAAAAAGTGAGACTCTTTCTTCTCCTGATTTTTCACATCTGTTTCAGATTTTAAATCATTTTGCTTCAACAAAACTCCACAGTATCCCTGAGGAGATTTCCTCAGGACCTTATTTGATAGCATGAATACTTCCCTATCTCTGTAGAAATTACCTCTTCTGATACAATGTAGGCTCTTTGCATAATTTCACAATCACTCTTTCCATCCTGGTAACCTCTCATCTCATTCTGTTTGGATTTAAATTCCTTTGTCTGGGTAGTTGATTTACATAAGAGGCACAGCACTCCCTTTGTGTATTTAATAGCAAATTATAAACTTGGTTTTCCCTGCCAAAATACTTATTGATGCTAACTACAGGAGTCACCTTCCCTGAAATATTGACATAGCATTCCCATGAATCTAGAGGTTTTCAGCAGCCATCCAGGTGCTTTCTTGGAGATTTTCTTCATAGGTCAGTGATGATGAATGTCACCAAAAACTGTGGCAATTATTACATTTTGTGCAGGAGGATATTTCCTTTGAAGAATTAAAGGGAATAGAACACTGCCACATAATCAACACAACCAGTCCACCATTTCCAATTTATAACAATGTCAGTAACACCAGTTGTAATTATTTAGTGTTCCACAATACAAGATTAAAACATTATTTCATATATATTTGTCTCTTTCAGCTCTGTCCTGTAGCATTGAAAACTCCTGGCCTTGGGGAGAATCAGCTTGTTTGGCCATGCACATAACTGAACTTTAATGTATAGCACAAAATATGGGTGGCAGATGATTTTTCTACTGCTACCTTCCCATACTTCCTGCACCAGTTGGTTTTATCACGACTGTTTTATGCTACAAAAGCCAGATATGGAGATAAGAAAAAGTGTAGCTTCAATGTTTAAAAAAATATTATGCTGAAGTTAAGACCTCTCATTAGAAACTGGGCTCAGTTAATGAGTGTGTTCCTTGGTGCAAATCTTTGGCTTCATCTCTACAATTTATAACAGATTCATGGTCAGATGAACTCTTGTTTATAGTGACCAGAGGGTGTGGATACAAAGCAGTTGCTTTTTGCCTCACTGACATATGAACAGGGAGCTTGGCTTTAAGCTGAAAAAGGGTTAATTTAGATTGGATATTCTTCCTTGTGAGGGTGGTGAGGCCCTGGCACAGGGTGCCCAGAGAAGCTGTGGCTGCCCCATCCCTGCAAGTGTCCAAGGCCAGGTTGGACAGGGCTTGGAGCCACCTGGGATAGTGGAAGGTGTCCCTGCCCGTGGCAGGGAGGTGGCACTGGGTGATCTTTAAGGTCCCTTCCAACCCAAACCAGTCTGGGATTTCATGAAAATAGAAATGCTAGCACATAGTCCTCAGAGCAATCAATTTCCCTGTTTTAGGCTAGAAGACTGACTCCATCTATTTTAAATGGAAACAGGTTATGTAAAATAAAAACTGAACAAAGTAAGCCTGCTGGCTATTATTAAAAAAAATTGCCATACGTGAAATTAAACTTTAAAATCAGTCTGTCTCCTGCCATGCAAATTACAGAAATAAAACAATTAGCACAACATTGTTTTACTCAATAGCTGAGAAATAACCACAATGTTTCCCTCAAGTTTCAAGGCAACTCCATTTTAATATTATTTGTTATTCTATCTATTGGGTGCTTTTCAAGTTCTCTGTCTGATTATCTTATTTTAATCATTCTATATCTTTCATGGGACTGCAGTGTGTGACCTTGATCCCATTCAAACCAGTGTCAAACAACAGTGCAGGATAAAGGCCTTCGTACCTCAAACTTTGGTATTTACAGAAAAATGCACTACCTGATTTAACCAAACGCAGAATAACATGTATTCTCTGCTTTTTAATATGGTTTTGATTAAAATAGGGAATGTTATTAATGAGGAAATGAAATAAAATCTTTGGGATGTTACAGATTCCATTGAGATTTTTTTTTTTACATCATTACTGCCACTCCTGAAACAGCCAACGGAGGGGAAATCAAAATATCATGCTAGTCACTGAATAATTGTTCCATTGTTGAAAAGCAAAAATCAGACAATCTTGTGCTGAAATCTCCTCCAGCACACCTTAAAATACAACATGGAACACGTGCCACTCCTGCTGGGTTTGCGTTATTTTTACTGAGAGCGTTTCATTTCTGCTGTCATGGACACCCAGTCCCAGCCTTGGGTTGGTCATCCCGGGTCGGTTCCCATGGGCAGCAGGACTTGCTGAGTTTTGGCAGAGAGATACAATTGGCCATCTTTTGTGTAAGGCTTGGGTGCCATCAGTCTGGAGACACGGGAAGAGAGCTGCCCCTGCTCAAAGCCCCATCAGTCCTTCTGGAGCCATCCCCTTTCCCCAGAGGAGAGGCACACCTTTAGGTAGCCTGCAGCTACTTGACATACTTGTGCCATTAAAAACAAAAAGGGTCTTCAGTCATTTTCTGTCTGAAGGGTTCAAATGGGACACAAACCCCTGGAGCCCCTCACCCTACATGACTCACTCGTCCTCAGCCCCATGGATTTTGAGCTGGCATGGATTTAAAATGAAGGGAGAAGGCTTCCTTGTGCAGTTCAAGGGCTGGAGTGTAGAGCTCAGGGACTGGAGGGGCTCTCTGAGCAACTTTCTCCCGGGTTGATACTGCTGAGCCAGTGCAGCCTGGTGCTTTCCTCTTCCTTTCCTCTCCCTTCCCATCAGGACCTGTCCCTGAGGGATCGTTTCCATTAGGTAAGAGACAGGTGAGGGAATGAATAGACAATTAGGCTCCAGGTCCTATAGCCTGGGAAAGTTCATAGGAAAGCAACAGGGATAAATTTACAGTGTGTGGTTCATCACAAGGTCACGGTGTTCTGCACTACCTGCTAATGGGACCATATTTTACAAGGAAACTTTGCAATGAGGTTTGGTTTTGGAGGGCTAAATCAAAAAAAAGCAGCTTTTTTGATCCAAGTAGCCTGTGCCTCTTTTGACTTCCCAGCTCATTTCTTGAAGGGAATAGGCACAGAATGGAACTGAACATGAGAAACATTTTCTGTGGGATTGTGTAAATTAAAGTCAATTGAAACCTATGCACAAACCCAAATAAATATTAGCAATGTGATTACAGATCTGTGAAACTTAACAATGTTGCTGTAATGATGGCTGAGAGGAGAAAAATCCTCAAGGACCTGATTGAAAGAGCTGAAATGAAATACAATTCCATCTTTCATGTTTTAGCAAGATAATTTCGGTTCAGTGTTGACTAATACAGAATAATGGGAATAAAATATGCTGCCTCAGTCTCTGCATTATTGGCTTTACATTATTGGTCCTGACAGCTGGCTTTTAAAATGCAGTAAATATTGGGCAATGCTGTTCTGTTAAGACAAGCCACTTCATCAAGCATATTTCCAAATCACACTTTATTTTCAAAATGTGTTTAATTTCTCTGTATACGGCAAAGGAGCCCTCTGCAAAATTGACCTGCGACAGAGTGCCCTCTACTGCATGTATTTGGGATAGGGAAAAAAAAAAAGCAAATTCTTTAAAAATAAAACCTTTAGAGACTGAAGCCAGCACTTTTGTCACACACCACTGGACACTGAACTAAAGATAATATTCATGTAGGCATATATCACTCTTACCTTCCTCTAAAGGACTGGGTATCACTAGGGAACAATAACCTAAAATAGGCATGACATTTGCACAAACTCTTCCATGGTTTTCAGTGAAATCAGTGTGTCCTCTCATACCAAGATGGTGTGTGTTTATAGGATGGACAGTTATTAGGGACGCTGGAAATCTGTCCTGTATTGCCCTGCTGCTCCACTTCCTCTTGGCTGTTGGGAGGGATCTATCACAATATGGAGTGAAAAGTATCTCTGCTTATAGATTTGTTTCGTGAGTCCTCAGTCTCTCTTGGTCTCTTATTTCTCCCCTTCTGTCTGTTTGCTATTACATCACTCCCATTAGACTGAACTCTCCTTTTCCTTCCCATGTCCTTGATAATACTATTGGATGCTACTGAGCTACACCCTTAGCAAATGATTGAGAAGGTATTTCACCAGTGATGTCTCAAGAGAGAAGACACTCCCAGGTTACAAACATACCGTTGAAGCAATGCCCCAGCAAGGCCCAAATGCTCTACTTTTGAAATCTTCCCCTGTGTTTTTCTTTTCTCAGTCTGAATTGGGCCAGCCTAACGCTGAGATTTGGGAAGGATCAAACGACCGCAACCTCTGTTAAAATTCCGTGGCTCTTATCACTCAATCCCTCAGGGAAGAGAAAACCCCTTTTCAAAGCATTGGTATAAACTAACATTAAACTTTTTTTGAGTGGCTTTTGAAATGCCCTCATTTGCACCATGAAGTCTGTGCTGTCAGCAGAGACCCCGTTTCATTCTTAAAGCCTCAGCTTATGTCTTGATGAGCCACATGGAAAGCATTGAACTTGAGGCGTGACCAAAGGCGACCCCTCTGCACCCAAAGGCGGTGTTTGAACCCCTCGGACATTTTTGACTGTATCACTAGGACAGAGTAGAGGTAGGCAGGAAACAACAAAGTTGGAACATAATCAATGATCAAAAGTTCTTTAAACAACACAGAAACAACACAAGCAGCATTCCCATAGTACACAGTGGCCTTACATATATTTCAGCAATGAATATATGGGTGTCTATGGATTTGTTCCCACAACTGCACCTTTCCCTTAAGGAAACCCTTATTGACAATGTACAGCTTCTAAGGACGATATCTCTGTAATTGCTTTCCCTTTGCTTCATACCTGTAAATCTTGTATCTCGTGCTAAATCCCTGTCGACTTCTGTCCACAAAATCTGTGTATTCCTGTGAGCGATGGAAGGGTCCCTTATCAGAGAGGAGCCAGTCGAAGGGGCTTGTGGCATGCTGATCCGAGACAGCAGCAACCGCTAAAACCCAGCAATGAAGACTCAGTGCTATCCACTCCCATAGAGCCATCAGAGAGAACAATTCAGCACCAGCACTGCATCGCCATATCATGCTTCCACTGGGGACTTAGAGCCTTCATTCTCTTAGCTTTCCCTCAACACCTAGACAAAATACACAGGCAATTAGATAAGCGCACACTAGGCATCCCTGGGAAGCAGAAACAAGTTTCCTTTCTTTTCAGCTTAAAGAGATAGTGGCCTCTACTTTATTACATTTTACATTAGCATAAACCCCACTAGGCTAGTTAACAGTGGAGTGTTTCAGTACTTCAAATGCTGTGAAACTAATGTCTTCATTAACATCATCAGTGATAATATTTACTGTTGAAGGGAAACCTTCACAAATCATCAGGGAAGGGATTGTTGGGTTGTTGGGTTTTTTTTCCCATTCATGCTATTCATTAATGAAAAATAGGCAACATCAGATGCTTGTCTGTTAGCAGCAGCACAAAATCATTCAGCAATGTCTGTACATAAGCTCACAGTTCACACATTGGACAGAACACAGGTGAGATGCAGAAGACCCGGGCTGCTTTCTGTTTGAGTGTCCTTGGAAAAGTTACAGTGGCTTGTGTTCACTGCGAGGTGCAGCCAACAGACCCACGGTATTCCATGCAAACCAGCATCCCTGGACAGAGACACTGCCCTGATCAATAGCCCTGGAGCTGCCCACAGTGATGAGCTCAGTGAGTTGCTCCAACTCCAGATGCTGAAACCCCTGGCAGCAGCACTTGACTTTCTGTCCAAATCACTCCAACCCCACGGATCACCCTAGAAATGCTTTTTAAATGGTGCCTAAACCATCTTTTGTGAGCCCAATCACGAACCAAATATTGATTGCATCATGCAGGAACTCAGTGAAGACAAGCCACAGTTTCCCTCTATACCTCAGACCCATACCTGTGGAATGGGATAATGTTCCTAATATCCTGCAGAGATTTTGTAAAAACATCTCTGCAAGATCATGAGGTTCTCAGATATGCTGAAAGGTCATGTAGATTCTTAAATATACAGAAGCAATCAGCTCTAGTGTTCAGTCTGAGGTGAAACAGCACAGAATGAATTAAAATATATGAATGTGAGAGCTTTCATTTTTCTAGCTGATGAGTTTACAGGGAACAAAACGTTGGATTCACATTCACTCAAATCACCACTCACCATGACATTTTTACAGTGCTACTTGGTGGGAAATTTTTTCTTGCCATCTGTAATCTGATCTGTGAGTGCACCCTAAAAGAAGGATGCTCCCAACAGAACAGTCCTGCCACTGCACACTCAGCACCCCCGTCCATTGTAATGACAATTGTGTGCCTGAATAAATATGCTCTGTGCATGTGTGAGACATTCATATTCTCAAGGGACTGCAGGAAGCTGACTGCCTCTAGAAGAGCACAGGAGTTCTTGTGAACCAACAGGAATTTACAGCCTAAGAATATAATAATCTGTCTATACAACCAGATAAACACTCGAGCTCTGCGTGGTGTAATTGTTTGTAACATGATTTGGACATGATCCTGTGAACAATAAATGTGTAAAGAAAGACCCTGTTCATGTTTCATGCTGAGCATGTACCCAGGCACTGAGTTGTAACCATAAACAGCTACAGCCACGTGGTGCTTTCTGACCAGAAAACACAGATTGCATTAATTTTATAAATCCTTTTGAAATGAGATTCCAGGAGTCTACAACAGAAAGCTCTCTAACTTTTGCTTATCCTCCCAAGCCATCACTTCCATGTATTAAAAAAGTCTGCATATTTGTGTGTACAGTATGAAGTTTGAGTATCATCCTCCTAGACCAGTGGGGTTTTTTTTCCTTCACAGGCTGAAGTTCATGTATTTGAGGTTACAGCACTGTGTAACCTTCCTGCCACTGTATGAGAAAGTCTGCAGAGATCTGAAGCAAAACTGAAAAGCAGTAGATTGCTCTCCTGGCCCATAAACACCATGATGACCATTTGGTTGCCATTTTCTGTTAAAAAATAGCTCGGTGTAAATGAAGAAAACATTGCAGCCACTTCCAGACAGGCCAGGCCAGCCTTTGGATCACAACAGAGTGAAAATCCACAAATGCTTTTGTGTCTTCTTATCATTAATCAGGGAAAAAATTATTGCACAGCATATTCATTCCCCTTCATCATCCTTAGCACAGACAGAAGATCCTGGGCGTAATTTCTTGAAATTATGTGGAGCTACAGAGAGTGAGGGTAATGAGAATTTTAATTTTCATACCTGCTGGTGTTATAAAACTTCTAACTTTTCTATTGAAAAATTCACGTAATTGATTAAATGAGAAGAGGTAGGAGTTTGCTTTTCCAGGTACTTATTAACACTAAAGCGTTTCAGGCCATTAAACTGTAATGATGACTAATTGAGTCCCTTTTGAATTCAAAATGATAATATTAGGATTGGAAAATGAATTACTGTGTATATGTAGCATCTTCCTAAGACTGGACTAAATGAGCACTTGGAAAGGAATAGGGGAGAGCCAGGAGTTTATTTTTGCCTTAAAGCCGCACCTTGTGGTATGTCATAAATTAACCACTGGCAAAGCACCTGCAGAGAACCTGGGCAGGCATAGAAAAAAAACCCTTGTTTTAAAGATCTATGAAGGTATTTTCCAAAAGAGTATAAATATACAGGTAGTCCTGAAGTAGAGAAAAATCACATGTGCTTTTGTAACTGATACTTGTCTCCTTGACTCTGTTGTCCAGTCGCTGTGAAATGACTCTGCATGGCATTAATTCTCATAACACCCCTGAGAAGGTAACTTTTACCTCTGTTGCACAAACAAGGCACAGAAGCCTGAAAAGCCCAATGCTAAGGGAGGGGCTAAGCTGTTAGAGGGATCTAAATGTGTGTTTCCTATTAAAAGGTAATTTTAAAAATTCTAGCCAGAGGATTTTTGCAAAGGTTACAGTACGAGAAATACCTTAAAATTTTGAATACTCAAATTCTCTAATGAATGCAAATGCCCTGAAAACATTTTCTACAGACTGTTAGAGGCATATGGGACATACAAAGTTTGCAGTTACAAAGCCAGCACAGAACCCCAGGGAGGAACAATCTGTTTTAAATTTGTGGTGGATAAAGGGTGGGGAATGGCGACCGAAACACCTCTTAAGTCACAGAGATGGTGGATTTTCGAGTGGAGAAGGCATTCTGCAGAGAGCAAATAATGCAATATTTACTCTGTGATAAAAACTGCCATGTCAACACTGTCTCTGAAGTGCTGCTTTAGAGGACAATTCTCAGGTATAGGTGCTCTGCAGAATTACCTTCTGTCATCCCCATGGTTTCACCCAGCTACCACTTTTAAATGCTGTTAAGCTTCCAGTCCTCCTCCTTCTAAATTTTGAGTTTAAAGTGAGTTCCAGAAGCATAATAGGCTAAATTCTTCTTTGTTAGAAATCTATTGTCTCGCCACTGGCACAGGAATTGGACTCAGCATCTTCTGAGAATATGTAAAGGTGCTGGAGACTGGCAAAATCCATGTATTTATGAGTATAGAGCTGGCAAGTGCAGTGCAAACCTTGTGGCCACTGGGACAGATTTCCTCAAGCTTGAGCTGTGAGCAAGAGCAGAGGACATCTGTGGTCTTTTTGTTGTCATGGTATTGTAGGGAAAACCCCACCAAATCCAGTCTTCCTTTTCGAGGTAAATATTTTTTGAACATTAAAACTGTGTATCATTACATATGGTAGTTTATGAACTCACTAAGCTAAAATAGTGCAAATTGAAGTGTCTGCTTGATTTGCGGGTTGAGCTCTCTTGCTAACAGAACATCAATTGATAAACCCTGTATATTAAAATCTACAGAATGACAGAGAGCCAGCCCAGATGTGTGCACAGAATGTTCAAGAAAAAACAAATCGATAACTTTCAATCCTTTCTAAAATGGAAATTGTGGAAAAAATTCTCAGGGAAAGGAAAAAAGAAATCTATGGTCACCTCAGTGCACGTAACCTTTTACTTTCTAAGAGGTGAGAGTCATGTATAAAACAGATGTGCTAATACACAGGAGAGATATAGCTCCTAAATTGGTCATTACTGGTTCACTAGTGGAGCAACTTTTTCTGCAAGAGTCAATAAAATTGATGTTAGGCATTATCAGTAACTTTTTTGGGCCACATCTCCCTGCACTTCTCAAGAATCAAAATAAAATAACCGTACAATAAATGTACAGACATTTTTAATAAGATCAAGGTTGGGGTTTTTTCTAATATTTCTCTCCACTCTGCAGTCTGAGAGGTGTATCTGAAGCCTTCGTCTGAGATCCCACAGAGATCCCCTTTTGTCAGTGGAAATGCAGAAGACCAGGATCTCTCTGAAGTCCTTTGGGTTTTATGTTCACTTGAATTCCAAGAAAATGCTGAAACATCCCAGCTCACTGTGGAAAACTGAGAATCCTCTATGCTGAAGTGGGATTCTCCTGGCTGTAACTTCCCATAATGATGAAATAAAAATTTAAGACTGTTATTCTCACAGATGTCCTTTCAAAGGAAAGTAATAAATAACTTTCTGTAACATTCAGAAAATTAAAATGCCTAAGATGGTGCTTTTTTATGCAAAACACACAGCTTGGTTTTCTTTGAGCTAATCAAAATATTAAACAACGCTTATATATCCCTTTAAAAATAAAAAAAGAAAAAACTCTGAGAACAGATGGAGGGGAATACAACCAATTCTTTTTGTAGGCAGTTGGATTTCAGGAAGGTCATAATTTTACCATTTATGAGGGTTTTGGTACTCCATCCCTCCATCACTTAGAAGCCTGAGGGATTTCAAAGTTCTTGCTTTTGATCAAGTACAATACTTAGTGTAGCAGGGTACTCTTCATATTTCTTTTAGAGTACACATGGTGGAAAACAGGAATGAAGCAAATTGTTTGTTTTCCAGCTATTACACGACATTATCGGGAATGTTATGACTTTGAATCGATGGCGAGAAGCAACATTTTATTCGCTGCAGCTGCACGGGAAACAGCGAAGCTCGGAGAAGGCCAGATAAGTCAGCACCGTTTTTTTTTTTCAAAGGTATTTTGGCACGGAAAGATGGAAAGACATTTTGCATAAAGAATAAAGCGATAGTCTGTGTCTCAGAGATCGCTCTTATCTGCTGCGAGTCCTGGGTTTATCACTTGGTGTGTCTCTGCTCTCGCCTCCCCGAGTGCGGTGTGATGATCACGTTGCCCACCTTTGCCAAGCACCACGGCTCCTGCTGTGCTATCGTCAGTGATCCTCGTTCTTTTCTCAAGAAGAGACTTTTCTCACCCTAACAGTTTTAAAAGAATGAGCCCCGAGGAGGCCTCTGCCCGTGGAATGTTCACACAGCCCAGTGCAAAGGGAACAGCCCAGAAGCTGATGCTGTGCTGGGGGGGGAAGGTGCAGGAAGTGCTGCGGTCAGGATCAGCTACGGAGGGGGAGGGTAGAGCAGAGAGCAAAAAGCATCTCACTTGTGCTCTGCTCTGGTCCTGTTCTCCAAAGGAAGGCACTCAGATCCACAGAAAAAGAGTCTCCCAAGCTGAACTGGCTGAAGGATAACAAAAGGAGTTGTGAACTTGGGTGGGCTGTCCTGCCCTGTGGTCAGTCAGCTGCTGGACAGAGATGAGCTGGCTCCAGTTCGGAGTTCCAGCAGAGAGCTGGTGCACCAACGAGAGACCCAACAGGCACCTCGGGTAGAACAGAGACACAAACGGGCGTTTGGGGTTTGGAATCACAGAATCCTTGAGTCACAGAATGCTCTGGGTTGGAAGGGATCTTAAAGCTCCTCTCATTCCAATGGCAAGCCAGGTTGCTCAGAAGGAGCAGGGTGGAGGGTGGTGAAGCTCTCCCCACCACCAGATCTGACACACGTGAGCTGCAGGGCACAGAGGGTGCCACTATAAAAGGCGATGGATGGACAAAAGAAGTAGAAATAGAAGAAATAGAAGGCACCTGGATGGACAAAACATATTTGCCAACACAGTTTTCAGAAGGGGCATTGAATCAGCTTGTTCTCTGTTGTTCATTGTGAGCTACAATAAACTGAAAAAAAAATCTGAAAGGAGAAATTAATTCTATGTCTAACAACCTTAAGAGAGGTTTACATTGCAGGCTTAAAGATAAGTGGGTTCTTCCTGTCAGGTCCTGTCAGGTAGGAGCTTTGACTAAGTGCACCCTAAATCAGCATCTTTCCTTTATTCAAACAGAGCTTTATCCCCTGCCAGATTTCAGCTTTCTTCTCCCCTCTCTAACACAAGGACAAGACCCCTGTAATTATGTCCTCAACAGCTGAAATAAAGAACAAACAGGATGTCTCATTTTTAAATTTTTTTAAACAATCCTGCTATTTTTTCCTCATCCCTGCCTTCAGAGAAGAGGAGCAGACATAAAATGCATGCACAGAAAGAGGGAATATGTGTCAGCCCGTCCTCTGCAGCCGTCATCAGGTCTGTGTGCAGCATGAGAGCTGCTGGCTGAGTGTCAGAGCCCTTCCCACGGAGCCTGCCTCGCTGTTTGCTCTGCCCCTGTGGAATTTCACTCCTGCAGGTGCCTGTGAGCCTCTCACTGATGTCCCCACACGTTGTCTGTTGTTTCCCAGAGCAGCAAGTGCTGGTGTCCCCAGCCCGTGAAGCGTGTGCCGCCTGTCAGGCACACCGAGGGAATTGTTTCAATGCCTGATATTTGTAAAAGACCTACTTTTATCCTTTGCTGCCCAAATCATGGTGTATAAATTCCCCCGGGCACTTTTTAAATCTGTTAATCTGAGTTCATCCTCCTGTGCAAACGAGTCCTTATGTGTTTGAGCTGATGATGTAGAGCAGCATCCCCAAATTGCCATTGCAGTCTTGCTGCCTTAACGAGTAAATCTGTTCCTGCAAGGAGCCCACTGAGGGGAAGAAATCTGCTCTGAAGGCTCTGAGTGCACTAAAAGGCCTCAATAGCCCTGACCAGCCCCATATGGGTCCTCCCCCCACCTCTAGGGGCTGACCAGGACCTCCAGGATCTCCAGTCCCAGCTTGTGTGGTGCTGGTGGGACTGTGTAGGTGAATAACTGAAAGGGAGAAATCACTGAGCCACAGAATGGTTTGGGTTGGAAGGGACCTTAGAGCCCATCCAGTCCCAGCCCCTGCCGTGGGCAGGGACACCTTCCACTATCCCAGGCTGCTCCAAAGGGGATGGAAACCTTCATCTTTGCAAGTCCACAAGTGCACATGGACTGTCCCATGTGCAAAAACTCTTCACATGAAAACTCTGCATGACATTTCGGTCTTAAGTAACTCTTCTACCGCACAAGTTATGCTAAACATCCTCCCAAATTGTCCAAAAATTTTCAGCTAAACCATCTGATGGTATGAAAAACATTGGAAGGGAAAGAGAACAAGCTCTCTTGGAATAAGTTTGGGAGCAGTGCTACAGAAGAACAACAGCTTAGGGAGAGGTTCTGGTCCAGCATTTCCTCGGGCACAGACTGACGTGTATTGCTGTGACATACAATTTTGCGTACCGGAGCATTCGAGTTTGAAGAAAATCCCAACAGGAGACAGATCTTTAGAAGCCTTCATTCCAGCTTACTGGAATGTTTTTTTAAACTCAATGCTTAACTTCTAATCATTCAGCATTCTCTGCCCTGCTGATCTTGTTGGGGTGTGTTTGAACGGCAGTGAAGCTGGTCCTCGGGACTTGTAAAGCCTACATGCTACAATGAAATCGTAAATGATCACTGAACAGTCATGACATCCTCGTGCCAGCAGTATGTCTCCTTCCCACTCGTAACTCTGAGCCCCCAGACAAGTTTTCTGACCCAATTTGACAGCTAAATATCAGAGGGTTAGGAAGAGACTGACACATGTAAATCAGCTGAATCCAGTAAACCATTCCCGAGCAACAAACAGCCCTGTCCTCCTTTCGTTCATCCTTGTGCTAGTTTTCAAACCCAGGGCTCTTACAGCTGTTGCCATCTGGAATGGGAGGAAGCAGCAGTTTACATGTTGTACACTAAAGCTTTGGCTCTAGAGGCTTTCCAGCCTGAGGACAAATCCAAACGTAACTGATTAACGCAGAAGGGCTAAAATGGGATCAGATGAGGTGGGAGGAAACTTTGCTTGCCACCAGATCGTTGAACTGCAGAAGATTCAGGTTACAGAGAAGAAGGAGAGTGCTTGGAGCTGAGTTACCTTGAAGTATGGCTCTGGTTTTACTGTACAACCCTTGCCAAGTCCCTTAACCCTCTTTAATGACAGTTTCTGTTGTGAAGCCGGAACAATCAATGCTTACAGACTGCTTTCAAATTGTGGGATGGCAGAAGTGTTATAAAACAAGAAGGAAGTTGATCACTCCACGAACAGAGTGGCTGACTATTTTTGTTGCTGCTTAAAATTTCTGTTCCTGGAGATTTTGCAACAAATGCTCAGAAAAGGATGGAGAGGAAAGGAAATGTCAGTCTCAGGCAAAAATAGAAGTTCCTTTGAAGCTGTTGGAGTGCTAATATTGTTCGTGCAATAATGAAGGGCAAAAGTGACGGTGCATAGCTGTTCCCTGGGCTGAAGAAGAGGGCCAAAATAGCAGTGAACTGTCCTGATTGTGATGGGGACATTTACAAAATCCAGCCTAGCTTCATCTACTTCCATCCCCTCAGATATTACCTGACCTAATCCACAAATAATGTGGCTGGGGATTCTTTCATTTCTAAGAATGAATTTCTCAGTTTAGAGGCTCTGACTCAGGCATGGGACACAGCCCTTTAATTTTAGCTAAGCTGAATCTGATCAAGGATTTACACTCCTCTTGATTTTATTTTCCATGTGAAAACTTGTGGTTACAGCTTAGAGAGCAGTACTTAAGAACAACATCCATAAAGATCTAATGGCATGGAACTTTTCTTTCAATGCACCTTCCTGGATGCATTGCAAGAAGAATGGATTATTTCATATATTTTATTCCTTAACAATGATATCTAATAGAATGGTAATGTTTTTATTTTGCCCTTCTGTTATGTCTTTCAGAGAAAAGAGCTCCAGAACTCACAGCACATTTCACAGCTGATTTCACTGATGGTGTAGATGGCTTTCAGCTGATACAAATGGATGGTTAAAACTCCTTTCAGGTTCCTCTTCTTCAACCTATTTATCCCAGCAGGAAAAAACTAACAAACTCACACCACCTGTTGTGCCAGCTCCCTAGGCAGGACTCACAGAAGCTTCCAGAGACCATTGCTCTGCAGCTGATCCTCCTCAAAACTGTTGCATGACTTTTCCACAGTCCCTTTGCTGCAGCATTCCAAGCCTGTAGCCAGTGCATGGGCAGTAGCCAGATCCTCTTAAATGTTCATGTTAGAGCTATTAATTTTTTATAGCAAGAGTAGGGACTTTATGGCTGACTGAGCAAAGATTCGAGCTCCAACAAGCCAGTCTGGGTCTAATTGCAGCTCAGAATGGATAAAGCTTGATTGTACAAGTAATAATTATGTTATGTGTACTGGGCAGCCTGCTATCTCACATAAATCTAGCACCAAAGCTGCCTTGCAAGACTTGATTTTTGACAAGTTTAGAAGAAATTGCAAAATTAGAGGAGGAAAAAAAAGGTCTGTCTGCTAAAAGATGTCTCTGTTGTCAACATCATGCTGCAGGAAGAGAAAGTCTGAGTTCTCATCAGGAATTGCAATCTCTCTACTGTTTTCATTTAGATATGAGCCAGTGGAAAACCCCCCTAGTACCAAATTATCACTATTTCTTATTGTAGCACACATGCTTATTTGGTGGAAAGTTGTTAAACTAATGTTGAGGAGCTTTAAACTTTCAGTAGCACCTTTACAGTGTGGAATGAGAGACACACGAGGAATCACAGATCACTGCAGTCTCTCTAAGCATGAGGATCGTTGCTTTTCTTTATTACAGCTTTTTTTTTCTCTAGAAGGACAGAGAAAATGTTCTAGACTTTGCCTGGCCAAGACAAACCAGTATGAAGAAGTTAAGCCAGTTTATAAATAAGAGCGCCTTTCCAAAAAAAGCCACTACTGCCTCTTCAACCAACCTGAATCAATCTAATAAACTTAAGCTAACAGAGAGCTTAAAGGGTACTTAGGTAGTTACTAAAGCTTTTCCTTTTTAAGCCCATGAGTCAGAGTCACATCCCACAGGAGCAGTGACTTAAAAGGAGAACATCACCAACTAATGGCTTTCTGTGAAATAAATCCACAGTCTCCAGAGACTGGCAGCAGGATGAGTCTCGACCTGCATAAGCATTGCTGCTTTACCTCAACAAGCATCTTCCTTAGAAATGTTGGTACAGACCTAAGGAATAAGGGGATTAATCCAAGGAATGCTGAGCAGCTACACGTTCTGGAGGAAAAGAGGTGGGTATCATCTCTGCCCTAAAATATAGAAATTTTAACCTTTAGGGCAGCACATGAAGTACAAATAGAATTATCCAAGATAAATATTGCTGTGAAGTATGTATGTTCTCTCTGTTAATGAACAGGGATCAGTAATGTTTTAGGTGAAAAACAGTGAAATAAAAATGTCCACTTGGGCTGCCACCTCCATCCATGATAGCATTTCTCAGCACTGAGCAGTGTTTCCCACCAATGATGGTAAGCCTCCTTAGAAAGGGATTTGAAACAGAGAAAGGGAAAAAATACAAAAAGAAAATATTAAGAAGTAACATTAACTTCGATGGAAATATATATTATAATGGATTTTATATATATATATGGAGATATATATATAAAATATATATATGGAGAGATATATATATTATAATGATTCTAATAATCCCATTTGACTTCAGAGTGGTCATCCATGTTCGGTTAACCAGGTGTTTTTGTTATTTCCAGTAGCTTTATAAGTACTGAAAGGGCTAAACTGGCTCTACAGAACTCTCAGTAGTCATGAATAATATGGGATTACGGGTATAGAGCAATGCCCTGATTCCCCAGATTTGAGTCCTTTACTTGCCAGTGCCTAATAAATGCCTTACAAACCACTTTTCTCGTTAATCAAGAGCTGGTAGATGTGGCAGTGAAGGTGTTACTGCAAATGAGCAGGATTTTCTCATCACCATTAATGTAACTGTTACAGTAAAGGCACCTGACACACGAGCCTTACGATCTCACCTCATTATAGGAGAAACCACTGCAGTTTAATAGTCCTAATTTAGCTAACAATATATATTGCTTGGTCAATCTTCTTCAGAAGGTGGAACAAAATCCCTGGCCTCTGGAAGAGGCTCATTAGTCAAACTTGAAAAGCTCTGACATGGCAGAGTGTCCTTCTTCCCTCTTCGGGGCATCGTTTTGGGGCACACAGAGCAGGGGAAGACTTTCAGTGTGAGATGGGAAACAGACTAGGCTGAATTATTGATCCCATGGTAGGAGCCAAGGCAGAAAAGTGATTATACAGACCATGGGTGTGGAAGGATGTGCAGTGCATATCATGCATATTTATATCTATGTAGGCATATGTATATGGAAACTGTATTTGGGTATGCACACAAATTGTGGTACATATAAATCATTAACTTCAGAGCTAGAAGACCAAATTATTCACGTTACAGCTCTCAGCAGGCTGATGAGTTGAGTCACAAGGTGCTGATTACCTGCAGCTCAGTGGGGCTCTCTCAGTGTTCCTTGACTTCATCCAGAAAAATGTTGGTTTATCAATGATGAAAGAGTACTGAGGCCTAAGCCAATGTAAGATCAGGTTTCAAATTCTTCAGTTCTTCGGTATTTTAACTTTTGACTCAAGATGTGCGAAGCCTTACACTGCTCAGTATGCAGCATGTAACTTCATGATGCTGAGTTTTTTTCCCTTCTGAATCTGAAAGTTCATTTTGGTTCCAAAATATGGTTTTGGAAACCGATCTTGCTTTTGTTGAAGTTGATAGCAATGTTCTGATCTCCTATAATTGTCCGAGATCAGGCCCTCACTGAACACACACATGTGTTAAGCAACAGGAAAACAATGCTATGAAGAGAACGTGGCTGCAAATTTATTTTTAAAGAATGTTCTCCTATGTTATGGGATGAGATCAAGAAGAAGAGTAAGATGAGTTGCCCATGAAATAACTGGCTGTGATCTGCTACATGCAGCTCTAACAGGACAGTGTTCTTGAATGCAACCTTTATGAAGGAGCACTTGGGCTCTGTTTGTCAAAGAGTATTTCTGGTGATTTTGTTCCCATATGAGATTACTACTGTTTCAGGAGAGTAAAAAAATAAAATCAATGTCCACTTCAGGTTTTGAGGAGAGATGAAGCTTTGGGAGGATTAAGAAAGGGCTGCACTAGGCATGTCTCACAGCTGGAAAATGATGTTTCCAGCAACTATCATCTAATACTTCCCACCACTCTCTTTATTCTAAGGAAAACTTGGGTAAATGGTTTGATCATCCAATTTTCCATTTAGATTTTCAAAAACTGCTGAAGAAGCAAACTTGCTGGTGAAAAGATCTTCCTTTTGTTTCCAGTGGGTGTTGCATCTCAAACAAGAAATGTCTTTGATCACAGTTCAGATATGATTATTCAGTTTTGAGTTAATACAGATGAAGTAAAAATATTTTAGTCCCATAAATCATTGCCTGAGACTGAGAGGAGTGAAAAGTCACCGCAATCTGCATGGCTAAAAAATAACTTTTCAGACACAGGTTGGTGTAAACAATGAGTTGACTTCTCTAATGAGTTCTTCACAAAGGCATTCAGACAGTAGTAGAAAAAAATGGGAGAGGATGAGATGGGGTGATTACATCACTCGAAGATTCTCAAGTTGTTTTGTTGGCTTGTTGTACAAATGCTGCCTTCTGCAGCGAGCTCTGCAAAAACATTCAGCTGCTTGTTTTCATGTTTCCTCGTTAACGTTTTCACTCACAGGCTTTCAGCATTTCATGAACAAGCACCCCAAACACGACTCCAGTGAACTCAGCGTCTGTTGGGGAGGTTTGCTCTCACTGGAGGTGGATCAGCTTACAGAAAATATCACAGATCTTTTTTTATGTTCCTCCCCTGCTTAAATTATGTGCATGTCTCAGAGAGAAAAATGGTTGGAGGCAAGAATTTGTAGGTAGTTTCTTTCTGGAACTCTGCTGATTAGACAGCACTGCAACGGCATCTGAGACCCAGGGTCTGTTGCTATGCTCAGATATAGAGAGGAAGAGATCCAGTCAAACGTTTCTATTCCCAAAGCTGGTCTTATGGTAAAGCTGATAGAGCACCTATTTAAAATGAGTAACTCCTCGTAGGGATGGAGTTGAGCAGTGTGACAGCAGTCTGTAAGGTCTGATATCTAAACGGATTGCTCCTCTGAAGTTATTTCTTATATCTTGTAAATGTAAGTAGGGCCACTCCAGCTTTATCTCTGTACACCTAAAGTGTCAGAGTTGCTCATCTCTGAACATACAGAACTCTGTAAGGTTTTGACTTCACTTCTTTTTATAGCATTATTTTGTGATGTTGCATTTAAATAAAGTTAGATGTGGGTTTTCCTAGGAAAGAAGTTATTTCTGTTTCTTCTGTCAGACTTGCTTGTCAGATACATGTCTCTGAATTACTCTTTATATTTTTCCAAAATCAGGTCTATCTCACATTGGCCTTCATTTCGTATGGATCCACGACTGATTTTGGTGCTACAATAGAACATCCTTCTCTTACCGCATACATTACATTTTTCTGCCAGTCATGAATTCACTTTACTTCACATGCATTCACTTGCCTAATCTCTACACGAAACCATCACAACTCGAAGCTGACGTAGTCCCTCAGAGCGATTCCCGAACAGTAAATCATGCCACATTCCACTTTCTCCCCACTCCGCTCTACACAGTTTAGCACTTAATGAAAGGCACACCGAAAATGCACTCGAATTCGGCAGTGAATCACCGTACAGGCTGCTGGTGACAAAGCCCTTACCTTTTTAAACGCATGATGCTCTCCGAGCGGCACAGAAACCGCAGCCCGAGCAGCAGGTCTGCCTCGCGATGTGCGGCAGCAGTTTACACCCTGTTCCCTTCGCCTGCCTCCTCGCACCGCGCTACATCTCGTCCGTGCTGCCGCCGCCGGGATTGGCTGGTGCATCCCGGGGGCGCACGCAGGACTCCTGCCCGGAGCGCCCCGCAGCCCGCGTTAACCCTTTGCGGCGCAGCCTCCGCTCCGCTGCGGGCGGCTGCGGGGCGCTCTCCGCCCCCGGCCCGGGGATTCCTCCTTCCCCCTCGCCCGGCACCTGCCCCGGGGACGCGCTCGGCTCGGAGGAGCGGGGAGAGCCCGGGCGGCTGAGCAGGCGGGCTGGGGGCTGACAGGCGTCTTTAAAGGTGTTCCCTCTGCCAGAGACACCTCCCCGGCTGTCCGCCTGCCGCTGCCGGGAGGGGAAATTCCGAAATTCGCTCCCGGCCAAAAGGGAGTCCCAAAGCCACTCAGCTTCGGGGGAGATGGAGGTAATCCTTGGCAGTGAAGCAGACACGGGCAAGCAGGGAGCCTGGACATCTAAATGTTGGGAAGAGAGCTGTTTGGGAGCATTGTCTCGGGAATGGGCCGCGGGGCTAGGGGGTATTTCCACACCACCAATCTATTGTACAAAAAGCAAAAGAACCAAGTACGGCAAAGCAAAACGCGCCCGGCTGCTGCCCAGTATTCCTGTTTTTTCTGAGTCATCCTGCCCCATGTGAGCAGAAGGTATCCCTGGGCTGGGAGTGCGGAATGCTGGAAATCAAGGGTAATGGGAATCTTCTCTATCAACCATGCCTGACGCTCGCTTGTTGCAATCGCCCATTGAGCCCACATTACTTGCATTGATTTATTTGGTGTTGTATGCAAAGGGTTTGGTGTGTGTCCCCTCGCCTTCTGCTGAGTATGGAAATGCCACCCGGTCCAACCTGTGTCACCTGTACCTCCCAGACACCGTTTTACTGCCATCCGTCACGGTGCCTGGGAGCTGAACAACTCCGCTGCCCTCATCCTGTGTCCTACCGTCTCCCATCCCCGTCGGCAGAGGGAATATCGAGTGCTCTTAAACCCGGGAAATATTCTGCTGATGGGCACATAAATCGCTTCTGCAGAAGGGCAGCCTTTAGGCAGGGTGGCGAGGCGATGCTCACCGGCCGAGTTATTCCCACTACAAGTTAAATCCCTCAAGACTTGCTGTTTTGTTTTGGGGGGGTTTTTTCTTTGCTAAAGGTTTNGGTAATTCAGGAGAAATGTCTGGGATTTGGCTAATCACCCCGGGCTCGTGGAAAGGGCCGGGGCAGAAGGGGGTGGGGGCCTAGGGGCAGGTCAGCGGAAATGGGAAAACCTCCTGGAGGAGAGTCTCCGGGAGAAGGACGCTTAGCTGGAAGGAGAGAAGTGGGCATGGGGGCTTCGAGCTGGTGGGAGAAGAGCGGAGCCGGAGGAAGAGTGGGTTTTGGATTCCTCGCTGGAAGGGCTTTTTCACTGCTCCTTTCCAGACATCAGCCAGCAATTTGGCGGGCGAGGGGGTGGGGGGGGGAAGGAAGACCGAGGGGGAGCACACTCCGGCATTGAAGGGGCCATTGGTCTCTCCCATCTTCTGCTTGCCACCTGGCAATAAATTCGGATCTTGTTATTTCTCACGGGCATCTCTACCTGCTTGCAAGCCTTTGGCACCTTCCTTGTGATTTCTGCATGTACCGCTTTGGAGACACGACTGCGCACACACAGACACACACACGCACTTACCCCGCACCCAAATGACAGAGTTACACGGAGCCCAGGCAATACCTCCCCACCAGAGGTGACGTTCCCTCCCTACCTTCTGCTATTGACCGTGGGTGAACCTCTGCCGCTAATTAGAGACACTGAGATCCTGGCAGTATTAACCACAAATAGCACTCTGAAGGCACTTGTCTTTTTTTTTTAGCATAAAGTGTTTATTTCCCTTGGTTCTCCTCTATTTTTCTCCCGAGGAAGCCCCTACTTGATTCAAGAGACGCTCTGCGCCTCAGGTAGATGTATAGGTGGGTGTACGTTTTGTGAAGGTGATGCCTCGCTCCTCTCCTGCGCCCCTCAGGAGCCGATTTTTGGCCAGCCAAAAATACAGGTATGCCCGAAAACGGTGATAAATACAATCAGGTGCGGTGGGATGGAGAAATGTGGGAAGGGCGCGGAGCGAGCGGCGGCAGCGGCTGGACAGAAGCCCCGGCAGCAGCAGGGCAGGAGCCCCGGCAGCCC
>VZRJ01013147.1:0-67744 GCA_013397565.1 Ptilonorhynchus violaceus | reverse complement strand
GGGGACGGGGCTGGGCACGGGGGCAGCGTGCCCGCCGGCTGCGGGTGGCACCAGCCTCTCCTCCTCCACCGCCGCCTCCTCCTCCTCCTCCTCCCGCACCCGCAATCCAGCGAGCCACGGCGGCGATATCGACCGGGTAAGAGCATCCCAGCCTCCTGGCCGGCCCCCACCCTCGCACAGCCCTTTGTTTCACATTCCTTTTATTTCATTTTTTCTGCAGCCCGGCTCCCCGCCGGTGCCCCGCATCCCCCGCGGCCGGCGCCGCGCTCCCTCCGAGCCCTGCAGCGCAGGGAAGGGCTGCAGAGGGATCCTTGAGCTGGGAAGCGGCTCTGGGAGCGGCGCGGGGGCGCGACACGGCGGGGAGAGGGGAGAGAGGATGGGCGGGAGGGTCCCTGCTCATCCCCCGTGTCCCTCTCCCGCCGCGGGTGAGCGGAGCATCTCCTCTCCATTCCCCCGCTTCTCGACGCTTCCAGGATCTCGGTATGGACATCACGAGCTGGCTTGGTGGAAAAATCTCCCTTTTCCTAGCACAGTGGCTCCGGGATGTGTGCAGTCTCAAGGTGTGCGGGGGAGAGGGAGGCAGCGCCTGCATTTATGGAGCTGGATGTGTGTCTCCCCCTCTCCCGGTCCCTCTCCTGCACCCGCGCTGTGAGCAGACACGCGTTCGTGGCTAATAAAAACGCTTTTCCCTGGGTGTAGCTGGGCTGAGGGCTCGGTGCGAGTCAGGGAACAGCCTGCGGACCGACGAGGAGCTTTGGCATCCCTGCAGTGTAGCCCAGCTGTGTTCACCTCATGCTTCCCAGGATCGATGAGCACTGGAACCACACAGGTTGTGTGATGCATGTGTTAGGCAATATGGAGTGATCGCCAGCACTACTCCAGCACTCGTCTGCTGTGCTGGATGTGCTCTTCACAAGAGATGGTGGTTTCTGCTGCGTTTTTTTGATTAAGAATCTTTTTGTCTTCTCTCAATTATCCCTGCAAGCACCAGTGTGAAGCATTCGTGTCCGTTTTTCAGGCTGGCAGGTTTATGTTTCCAGAATCTGTTGTGAAATACCCGGAAACTGCAGAAACACAAGATTCCTGTGGCATCTCATTGGTTTGTTCCTGTCAGCGTGTTTAATCATTTTTACGCTAGAGAATCGTGGAGTGAGCTGATCTTAGCAATGATTTACCCTGCTTGGGTTTTCATTGACTTTTTCTTTAGCGAGGAGGTAAGAAAAGGAGGGAAGGAAGGATGTTATGGTTTCTAAAGAAAAAAATGCGGTGTCCATGCATAGATAGGATTCCTTATGCAGTTTTAAAAATGAAAGGTCTCTTTGTCTCAGAATATGATTTCTCTTACAGCAACAAGTAGCACAAGCTCTTCTGCCCCCTTCTCTCCACTTCTCTCCTCCCCTTCAGCCCCTCCTGACAAAATGCCACTTATGAAGGTCAGCCTGTTCATGCAGAGATCGTGTGTTTCTTGACAAAGGCTGCTGCACATCAAGCCTGCAATGGCTGTCCAATAGACTTGGCATTCCAGACACTCAGTAAGGGTACTGCCCATTTTCTAGGACTGATAAAATCTCTGAGAAAACAAAAGACAGACACAGAATGTGACTGGGATAGATCAACAGCGCCAGGGTGCACATGAGCAGCAGCACCTGTATGGCAGTGGTTGGTGCTGCAAAGACCAGCAAGATCCATTGGACTTTTATATGATGTGTGTGTGTGTGAATGTATAATTTGCCTGTATGCTAATGTTTTTCTGCTCTTTCCTTTAGGTTTCTTCCTCTCTCTACTGATGTCCTAGGCTGAACTTGCTTTGCAGCTCCTTCACACTAAAGGTAGCTTAAGTCAGCCAAGGAGGATTTTGAGTCTGACCAACCTCACCCTCCCAATAAAACAGACTGATTTCATTGCTCTTTGGCTCAGACACTTCACAATAAGGTGGAGTTTTCATTTCACAGCGTCCAGAGGTGCAGCGGACATTGATCTTTATTTCACTGTGCTCCCTTTCCCTCCCTGCCACCTTCTTTCCCCTGGAGAACAGGACAACTTGGTTTCCTCAACTAGTATCAATTCTTCTGGTTCTTTTCCACTTTAAATCTAATAAGAATTTTCTGATATTATTCACTTCATAGAACCATAGAACCACGGAATAGTTTGGACTGGAAGAAACCTTAAAGATGGTCTAGTTCCAGCCCCTTGCCATGGGTGGGGACACATGCCACTAAAACAGGCTGCTCAGAAAAGATTATGTCCAAAGCTAAAGGTTGAAAAAGGTTACTTTGGAACTACAACACAGATCTTACCCTGTGGTGAACTCCAAGGCATTGCCACCACAGTTCGATCTGAGCCCTTAAAATCCTCCTGAAGCAGAATTAAAGGGTTGTAGAGGACCATGATGCCTTTTGTTCACGGGTGTCAATAATCTATGGCCTTAGAATGTGATATTATAAAATCTCATCCTAGGGCAGAATGCTGAAGTCACAAACAATGGAACAAACGGTACTTGAACAGAGCAGAAACTTATATCACCACCAAAAATGCTAAATCCAAATTGGGACCCTGTCTGCAGCAGTATCATGTGAGAGGGGAGTGGCACATCAAGTCTGCCCTTCCTAAAAGCCTCCTGGCCCTGAATTATAGGTCATTAGATTCCTTTGTCCTGTAAATCAGCATTTGATAGCAGCATATCTCTGTGTTGGTAAACACGTTTTAACAGCTTAGCCCATAATATTTATTTTTTTTTACTTCATATAATCAGCCTTTTGACCTTCTTTCTTCCAGAACCTGCTGAGTGCTTCTCTTCAGCTACTGAAAAATGTATGTAATTTATTAAGGCAGTTCAGTAGTTACCCTTAGTTTGCAACACGCAAACCTATTATGCAAACAGTACTGTCACCTTCTTGCAGTGCCTTCCTTCTCCCATGAGGCCATAATGAATTCCCTGCATGCTACTCTGCTGTAAATTCTCCATCTAAAAATTCCATCCACTGCGTGTTTCGTCAAGGGAAACCGTACTTGACTTTTGAAACATTTGGGAGGAGCAAAATGATAACCTACTAAAGTGCCTTGCCCTTAAATGAAATTATGGCAAGTAATTAAAGTTAGAGCAAAAAGACTTAAACTTTGGACTGCTTATGTTCTTAGTGTTTTTACTTGGGTGAGATTTTTTTTTAGAAGTCTAATTTGAATGTCAAATTTGCATATTTATCCAGAAAACACAGGGAATGCTTAATTGCCTGTGTCCAGTGTTCATGTTTTGCTTGGAAAACAATGTTTCACACATTCATGAGTTTCCTTTCTAGTTACTGTTTGCACCCATAAATCGAGCTGCGTATCTAAACAAGTCCTGTATTTGCTCATTATAGAAACAAATATGCTGTATTTAGAATTTTGCTTTATAATCATATCAGAGACACCTGGGATCACAGAACAGCCCAGGTTGGAAGGGACCTCACCTGATGCTCTTGCAGAGCTTCGTGCCTGTTATCCATAAGCCCCTGGGAAGGTGGAGCAGCCACAGAGGAGATGCTTCTGCTGCTCTGGTGTATTAGGGCTGGCTGAGCTGGAGTTCCTGTTCCCAGAGCAGCCCTCCCAGTGCTGTGCCTGGCACTGGGAGCTGGGAAGGTGCTGATAACACACCAGTGCTCTGGTTCCTGCTGGGCACAGCCTCAGTGCTGGCTCTCAGCATTCCCTGCCATCGAGGAGCTGGGAGAGAGCAAGACCCTGGGAGGGGACACAGCCAGGCCAGCTGACCCAAACTGACCATAGGGATATTCCAGACCCTATGACATCAGCTCAGAGATAAAAGCCAAAGGAAAGAGGAGGAATGAGGAGGGGGATGTGTTATTTACAGGGTGTACCTTCCAGAGCACCTGCTCCATGTGCTGGAGCCTCTTCCTGGGAAGAGGCCAGACCTTGCCCGCTGATGGGAAGTAGAGAATAAAACCTTTGGGTTTATTCTTTGCTTCAGACAGGCAGGGAGAGGTCCTGTCTGCATGCTGGGCCTGTGCCAGGGAAGGTGGAGGGTGATTCCAGCAGTCGCTGTCCCTCTCCTGCTGCTGGATATTCCTCATCCCACCCACCTCCTCCCAGCTCCTTCAGTGCTTCCTCACAGGTCAGCTTCTCCAGCCCTCTGATCATCTTCATGGCCTTCCTTGGGCTCTCTCCTGCCTTTCTGATTCCTTCTCTAATTGTGGGCACCAAGACTGGACTCAGTGCTCCAGGTTTCTTCCACAGGCTCTGGTGGAAGGTGTCCCTGCCCATGGCAGGGGAGCTGGAACTGGATGGTCTTCAAGGGCCCTTCCAGCCCAAACCACTCCATGGATGTGGGTGCAGCATGAGAGGTGGTGAGAACAGTGGGATGATCCCTCCCCGTCCAGACCCCATTTGCCGTTGCTGCCAGGGATGTGCAGCTGACTCATGATCAGCCTGTTGGCCACCAACATGTTTCGACCTATACATTTTGGCTTTAACAGAGATATGATTCACTTGAATAAAATTGTACCCACTAAGTTTTTCCTCACTGGCAGAGGAGATTATTTTTAGGATCTCCCAGCATTTCACTTACAGAAAGTGAACTAGTACTGTAGAATTTCTTTATTTTTTCCCCCAAAATCAAAGAAACATAACATGTTTGCATATTCACTTGCCTCATCCTTTGGCAGCAGGGGACAAACTTGAAGGCAGGGGGGTTTTTTTCAGGCTCTTGCTGTTGTTGAAGCATCGGTTTTCTGAGACAGAATGACCTCTTGGAAGAGGTGGTATTTCCCTACTGCTTTCAGAAGGTATTAATTGCAAGACCTGTAAGCTCATGTGAACTCAGTAGACACAGCCAGACACTCACATCTAGGAGGGATACAACAGCACCTGAGATGTGGAGGCACGAATTTCTCCAGGGGCTGGTAACCTGCTGACCCCTATTCTTTGAAGATTTAAGGCTGTTCTGTGGAATCTCCACGGCTGCTGTCATGTGTGCCAGGCAGGGTGCTGTGAGGTTGTCTCCTTGCACTGCAAATACAGCAGCCTGGAGGAATAACTATGTCTGAGAAAGAATGGAGGGGTTTCATGGCTGTCCTGTGCCAGGCTTTGTTTAGAGTGGTAAATTCTTAGCACGTGAGGCAAACGACGGCTGCTAGCACAGAGTGGCAGAGGTAAAATCAGGGGACTTTCAAGTGTTCCCAACCTTGACATTAAAACTCAAAAGGTCAACAGAATATGAAGTAATTGTCTTCAAATCCATGGGACAATGTCAATAGCAATGTGTTGCAATACTTCTGCTGACTTTTTTATTATTTTTTTGAGTTCAGGTATATCTTGGCCATGTTTCAATGACCAATGGCCATGCTGGCAAAAATACGGGCGTGGCATTTTTAAAATAACCTCTGGTGTGTTCAGATATTCCTTCTTGCTATCTGGGCTTCAGGAAATCACAAAAATCTCTGCTACTTTTGAGAGAATTAAAAAACCCCACATTTGTAGAGAAAAAGGCAGAGGAGGAGATGCATTTTAATCATGTTGAAGTGTTGTGGTGGGGAGTCCTGTGCATGAAATGTCTGCTTTTCTTAGGGAGAATTTATTCAGTAGCTGTAGTAGCCCAGTACCAGCAGAAGTGTCTATGAAAGTATTAAAATCTGTGCTTCCAGTAGCTGATATGAGGGATATGGAATGAATGGAGGCCCCTCTCCCACGAGCACTGACTTTACAAGCAGCGTGAGAAGCACTGGCCTGGCACCTCAGCAGATTTGTAGAAGAACTGAGGTGTAATTTTAGTGTGCTTGTGTTTAAATACAGAAGCCATGCATCTTCTACTGAGGTTCAGCCTCACCTGAGCTCAGTGTTGTCACACAGACTTAAAAAAACCCCTATTTGTTGGTGCTGTGTAGTCAGAAATAAGTCCCTTTCAGACCAGGCAAGGTATTAACACAAAAAGTCTCTTCCCAGAGTGTTCAGATCTGAAATGCATTTGACTTAATGGTGGTGGACAGAAGAAGTGTTGAAATGAACAGAAGACCACCTCAATGCATTTTGTGTGGTGCATGTACAAGAACAAGACCCACATGCAGACAAAATGAGCTTTTGGAAGGGTGCTGGAGTCAGGTAAATTCTGCTACAGCTGACAGCTGGTACAAGAGACAGACTTATTTTAAGTTGTGGGAGAAGCAATTCTGTATTGAAGATGCAAGAGAGAGATTAGAATCCATGCACCTGCCCTTTATGAATGTTTGCAGAAGTAAAATATTTATTTGCCAGAATGTTTAAAGGAAATTTATCGTGGACCAAAAAGAGGACAAGAGACAGGTACCAGTGAGAGTCTCAGCTGATGCTTTGCAGTGTCAAGGAACTGCACACTAGAAAGGCAGAGTTTTGCAAGATGGCTGTGCTGGGAAGAAAAAAAAACTTGTAGAGAAAGCAATTTGCATTTGGAAAATAGATTATTTTAGAGATATTGGTTCCATTTGATAGTCATTCCCTGAATAACATCTGCTGCATTATCTCAATAGATCTGGTTATCTCCCACAGAAATGAGCTGAGCAAAAGATCAGTAGCAAGACTTGAAAATAACCTTTGTTATTATGTGTCATTGACTCACAAGAATCAAAATACACGACCACTAATGACAACGAACAAGAACAATAGTTTCTTGAACATTCTTTGCCATGCACTTCCAGCCTCTAACCTGCACTTAAAATACAGCAGTTTTACCAGCATTTATCATTTGCCTGGGCTATGGAGCTAATGAGACAGAAAAAGCATGAAGAATTTGTGTGGATGAACTCCATTTACCTAATTTCCAACTCAAACATAACGATATGAAAAATAAGCAATATATGCATTCTTTTTTTTGCTTTTCCCAGCACTCGTCTTGCAGCAGCCTGGGTTGAGCCCTTGTGGCACACACCAGCTAAGCTCTTGTCAGCAGCAGCCGTCACCCTTGGGACACTTCTGCTGCTTCCCCACTGCTGGGGGGTGAGAGCAGGAGGGTGTCACCCTCTCCACTCACTCACAGAATAAAGGAGGCAGTGAAGATGATGCCTCTTCCATGATTTATTGGATTACGTCCTCCGTTTGTCCGAGCAGGAGAGCACAAAGCCCGCCCGGATTTCGGGAGGCAGCCTGGGATGTGCTGGGTTGTAAGCAGGCATTTCAGCTTCAGCAAACAAGGATGGCCTCCTGGCCCCAGCGTGTGCTTTGCTGGGTCACACTGCACCGGGAGTTGGGACACCTGCAGGGGTGCCAAATGGCTTTCCCAGAGAGCCGTATTTTCAGGTGTGTGTCTTTAAATGGCATTGGAGAGGCAGGAAATAAAATCTCAGTACCTGGTTCGAAACAGACATGCACTCAATTTCGAGTTAGCTGTCTTGATTTCGCTCAGCCCCAGAAAAAAACTCCACTTTTTGGCAGAACTCTGACACAGCAGAACACTGAGTCTCGTTCCTGTTTGGACATTAGGAGAGCAGACATCTGTTCCCTTGGGTTTTTTGCTGTTTTTTTTTTTCCAGATAAAGACATGACAAGTAACACTGACAAAACATATTAAAGTGGGATAATCTCAATGTTCCCATTAGCTGTGCACTTCAAATGGCTGAGTAAAAAAACCCTACAGCATAACAACAAAACAAGCCTGAGGAAACATTCCCACTGAGCATTGTTTGCACTGCCTGGAAGCAACTGAAGGTCTCCTCAACCTGGAAGTTATCGGACAATTTATTGTCAGTATATAACTAGCACTATGTATATATTATATTGGGAGTATATATATATGTAGGCAATGGATTTTTTAGACCATTGAGCACTATTAGAATCTGAATTAACTTTGGAGCTGGAGGCTGGTATGTGTATTAATGCAAACGTGGTTGGTATGGGGTTAGCCAGTCTATACCCTACAACTGTACCTTACAGGTAGTGCTCTAATCATCTTCTACTCTTAAGAAATAACCATAACATGATTTTTTTTTTCCAAATTCAATAGTCAGCACTACCGTGTTTTTAATGCAAAGTCTTGCATAAATAGCAAAAAAAAAAAAAAAGCAGTTACAAGTAAATGAAGAAAACACAGTTTCTGAATAAGAAAAAACCCAATTTTTTCTGTATGATTAAAATAAGAAAGCCAAAGGCAAAGATATTCATCTTGTTCTACTCACAAAAAAAAAAAAAAATTTAAAGGAATTTTCAGAAATTAATTTTCCTTTCACAATAGGAAGAAAAAAGATCAGTGAAGTATAACAAAGAAAACCCTCTACCACCACACCTTCAAAACAAACCACTCCCACAAAAGCAGACCTCACCACTTTTCCAAAGTAGCCATGGCTCGGAGCCTGGCCTGGCATCAGTCTGCTGGTGGGAGGCGGTCAGGGATTGCCTTGGCATCAGTTGGGGGTTTTGGTTCGGTTTTCTTGTTCTGGGGTAGGTTTTTTCACAGTCGTTAAACTGTTTTTGTCTCAGTCCGTGAGTTTTTCTCGCTTTTCCTTTCCCTATTCTCTTCCCCCACCCTGCTTTGGAGTGGGGAGGGAGGTGAAGGGGGTGAGGAGGCAGCGGGGTGGGGGCTCAGCTGCCAACCCAGTTCGCTCCCCACAGGCTCTAGGACCAGGTCTGGGGACGGAGCGGTCGTTCTGCCTCAGCAATTGTGGACTTTTTGAAACAGAGAATGGTCTTGTCTGCCAAATACTGCAGCTCCGTGCAGCTGTCCTTTGTCACTAATCTCAAAGTCTGCTCAATAAATACTTATCTAGGATGATAATAAATGTAGGAAAGCGCAGAAAATAAGGACAAAACCTTAAGAAGGTGGCAGCATATTCTCATACCAGCAGTACCCACGTTATTAAGCGGGGTTGTGTTTCATTCTCTGAGCAGCTGTCCATCACCATCACGTTTCTCTGCTGGCTGAGTTCTGTTTGTTTGTGTTTGCCCCTTCCTGTGGTCATTTATTTCCACAAGAACTGAGCACGGTTTGTCCATCTCCTGCTACTCTGCCTGTGGCTGAACACACCAAGAAAACGCCATTCCCACCAGGAGGGAGGCTCAGCTGCCCTGCTTTGCTGGGATTTTGCTGAGAACTTCGTGTGTTGCTCCTTATGCTCACCTGTTATGCCCTGATCCTGTTGAGGCTGGGACATTTTTGGTTAAAGAATTCTGGCTCATTTTGTGCTTGTTCACACAGCTCCTGCAGAGCTCCAGTGCTGCCTTGTAGTGTCAGAACAGCACAGCAGGAGAGGAGATCCTGCTGATCCATGGAATGCCATCACACCGTGATTGTTTCCACCTGTACGATCAGCTGTTTGTAATTAAGACATTATATTGTGTTTTCTGTTAAAAGAATCATTAAAACACGTGAAAATCCAAGCTGAAATGGAAATACGTATTTTTCATGATGTCAGCAAAACAACATTTTAAAATTGCTCCTGCTTTGCTGGCAAATTAGAAGTAATCCAAAACACAGAGGTTTTTATTCAGAACAGTAGCTAATAGTTTCAGTTCTCAAGAAACATTTGAATTTCTGAATATTTCTTTTTGGGGTACACAGACACTTGTTGCTGGGTCAGATCCCCTGAACCCTGCCTTGCAGATTGCTGGCTACCTGAAGTAAGCCTGATATCCAAAAAGTTTACTTTAGGTCAGAGAAAAATTCCTTTTTTTCATGATTATGTTCGATAGGTCAGTTACTGACAGATTTTACCAGGCATTTAACTAACAACTTGCAATCAACTGCAATTGTAAATACATTCAAGGACTGCATTTTAGCTGTCCTTAACATAAACTTGCTATTAAACTGAAAAAATTAGAAAAAAAATAAAAACACAAACAAGACTCAAATCTTCCACTTCTTCCAAACTGCAAAATTCTTAAAATAACAATTCTCTTTTGTTTTTAGAAGCCTGTGAAGAAATGAACTTAGCAACGTGGGCTCATGGCCACGAGATTCTATGGGCTTTTCAAATGTTCGATGTTTCTATAGAAATACAAGATAAATGTCTTTCAAACATTTTTTTGCATTTCATTAATCTCTTGTTTGCACGTGGGTGGACTTATTCTGCCAGGTAACACATGCAACAGTTGATAATAAAGTGTTTAATTGTCCTGGTTTCAGCTGGGATAGAGTTAATTTTCCACTCAGTAGCTGGTGCAGGGCTGTGGTTTAGCTTTAGGATGAGAACGTGGATCACACACTGATGGTTGGGCTGTCGCTCAGCAGCCCTCACCCTAAGTCAAGGGCTTTCCCTTCTGTTATTATTTAATTTATTTCAGTTGTTAAACTGTTCTTATCTCTGCCCCTGGGTTTTACCTTGCTCCGACCCTTCTCCCCGTCCCCCTGCGGGGGCTGTGGGGTGGGTGAGCAGCTGAGTGGCTCTCAGTTGCTGGCTGGGGTTAAACCACAGCACCAACAAATAAAGTAACGTTTTATGCCTGTCACAGGTAATTGTGGTGCGCTTTACAGCGGATTAGTCAAACAATTTCTCTTCCTGTAGGGCTGTAAAGTCGGCAAGGGGCGAGGAAGAACTCTCCTGCACAGTCTGCCAATGTGTCTACTGTTTATAACAGTACTGGGAGTATTTTCCATTTGCAGATCAGCAATTGGAACAATGAGGTCGTTTTAAGTTACGCTGCTTCTGAATGTGCTTATTGCACAGTAATTACTGCATCATCACCTGCAACATCTTGCAGTGCTGGAAAATGAAAACCATTATCCTAACGATCTTTCCACAGGATTTTTCATTCCAGTTAGTTAAAGGACTTGCAAAGTGATCCTGCCAGCTTCTCCATGAAAATCTACTTCTACACCCAACATTCTTCTCGTCCTACTCAGACGTGGTCCAGTATTATTTAAAGAATCCTCTTCCAAAAAAGTCACTGTAATGACTGATGTCTCTGGGGGGCATTAGTATACAAGAGAGAGTCAAGTATATAAGTTCTCCCTCTCCTCAGCAAATATTAAACTTAGTCTCCCAGCAGCTGGAGAAAAATTTCTTTAAAATATCTTTTGGTAATGTCCCATCATAAAGGAAAGATTTCTGCCTCCATTCCCAAGGAGCTGACCCTTCAGCACGGCGGCTGGTGGGAATTACACACGAACCACACAGAAAGGGCTCCCCGTGCCTCCTGTCACAGAAATAATTTATACTCCTGGTGGGCTGGCGGTGTCCCCTCCCCCACCACTCCCACTCACAGAATCATGGAATATCCTGAGCTGGGAGGGACCCACCAGGATCATCCAGTCCAACCCCTGGCCCTGCACAGACCCCCCAACAATCCCAGCCTGTGCATCCCTGGGAGCGTTGTCCAAACGCTCCTGGAGCTCTGGCAGCCTTGGGGCCGGGACCATTCCCTGGGGAGCCTGTTCAGTGCCCACCACCCTCTGGGGGAGGAACCTCTCCCTGATTTCCAGCCTCATCCTCCCTGGCACAGCTCCAGCCGTTCCCCGGCTCCTGTCCCTGTCCCAGGGAGCAGAGATGGGAACTGCCTCTGTGCTGCCCCTCGGGAGGAGCTGCAGCCTGTGCCGGGACGTCCCCTCACCAGGACAGGCAGATAAAATCAGATGAAAAAGCTCACGGGTTGAGATAAGGACGGGGACACCTTCTATGAGTTACTGTCGAGGACTGAGCATACTCAACCTGGGGATAATTAATTTAATTTATGGCCGATTAAAAATAGAGTTGGTAAATCCGAAACAAAGACAGAAAATTAAAACAGCACCTTTTCCTGCTTTTTCCCATTCTGGACTTCACTCCTTCATTCCCAACCCCTCTACCTCCTCCCCCTCTGCTGAGCAGCACCGAGGGATGCTGTGGCCACAGTGGGGGTTGTGACCAGTCCACAACAGCTCCTTTCTGCTGCTCCTTCCTCCTCATGCTTTTCCCCTTCTCCACAGGGAATCTCATCCCACCTCAGCCACCCGGAGCACCTCCTCTCCCTCCTTCTCCACTCCCCTCAGTGTCTGCTGGGCTGTCTGTCATGATTTTTTCCCTCAGTCCCCAGCCTGTTCAGAATTTTTTCCCTGTCTTAAACACATTTTCACAGAGGCACCAGCAATGTAGCTGACAGGCAGCTCTGTCTACATTCTTTCTTTGAAGAAAGAGGGAAGAGTAAAACAGAAGGGGAAGTGGCTTTCCAGATGAACTCATCACCGCGTGGAGACGCCTTTATTCAGCACAGCTTTGGAGTTTACCTAATTCCTCTTATGCGACTCACCTGTGGTTCTGCCTTTGCTCAGGTGATTATAATCCTCCTTGAAGAGAAAGGGATCACAAAATATGCCTGAGTGCTTTCCTGAGCCACAGCCAAAATCTATACGTAAATGAAAGAGAGTCTGTTCTGGTTTATTTTAAAGATATTATTGGGGGAAAAAAAACAACCTTGGCAAGTACATTTCATGAGTTGTCTGTGCAGGCAATGGAATAAATACAAAGTCAAGAGAGAAGAGGTCCTCTCTTTCTACAGCAGCTTTGTGTGTGAGAGCCACAGTAGAATATTTCCTAGGACTTTTTTAGCTTTGATGATTTCCCCCTATTCTGAAATCCTTCTGACATCACCTGCCCAGTGATAGGCTGGAAAACTTAGTAAAGCACTCTAAGCTTCTTTTGCCACGTGATTTTGAGAGAGGGAGGTGCACCAGAGAGCGCAGGGCATGAAAATCTAATATTTTCCCTTTGTATACAGATCACAGCAGTGTGTGGAGCTGGGGAGTTTGGGGAGGTGGTAGTTAATAGTGTTTTAATTTCAGGCTGGAGAGTAACATCCACTCCCTTTTTCAAAAAACCCAAACACTGCCAACAAAGAAAGGCTTCAAGAAGTCTGTCTTTGGGGGCTTTAGAACCATTATTAATTCGCATTTTTCATGTTTCATGTAAGCAGGATGTTTAGATAGCAGTTTTCAAATGATCCTTGTGGCTGGATTCAGAACACCACTTGCAATCACAATTCCAGGAGCATGAGTTCTTGTCTGGGAACGGTTGGTCCAAAGGTGGTCTCTGTCTGGACACGGAGTTTGGACCCAGAAGAGCCCAAGCTTGGTTTGATACGAAGGTTCTCAATAACCAAGTGGTGCAGCTTGGCCCCACTGGGGGGGCTGGGGCCACAATCTGGGTCTGAACAGAACCATAGAATGGCAAATACTTCTGAGCTTCTGGGGCAGGCTCAAGACTTAGAGATGCAGGGCATGCTGCCTTCAGTTATATAGAGAACATTATATAGAGAACNTATATATATATATAAAAAATAGTATAATTATATAAGCATGCTGGTGACCGACAGATTGTAGCCAGCAAAGGAATTAAATCTTTCAACCTCCTTGGAGTAGTCTACTGGAATTGTGGCTGAGAGACATCTGAATCCCAAACTAGGCTGATGGACTCGGTGGTGTTTGAGGTCTTTGCCAACCATAATGGTTCTATCATGCCCATTCAGAATTGGGAAGTCCTGTATTCCCAAAAGGTGTAGCACAACCAGGGAGGATCTGCACAATGAAAGTGCCAAGGAGCTGGAAGCCTCACTCTTGGTGTTCCAGGAAGAGGACTGAGGTTACTTCAGAGAGATTAAAACTGAATTCACTGCCTGCTAACACAGTAAGTCTCTTAGTTTAATTTTATTAACAAGGATTCCAGTTTGGGAGGTCCAGGACTGCTCCATGGTGAAAAACAAAGTGCAATAAGTGATGCTGATGACCAGATGCACTTTAAAAGCCCACTCCTGCTTTGAATTCAAGTGCTATTCCCTTATTTCATTTAGCTGGAGCACAAGAAGCAGTGAGGGCACCTATTCATTGAATCAAAGTGTCAGTAAAAATGGCAAGAACTGAGAGCACCTGACCATCAGAAATTCCAGTCCTGGGAGGCACAGTCACCCAACCTTTGAAACCCTGACAAGTTCATGAAATAAGTGCCACCAACCAACCCATCAGCCACAAATATCTGTCACTATTTTCTGCCATATCTGTGGGTTTTCTACATCTCCTAATTTTATTTATCTTTTTTCTCTAGGGATAACAATGAATTGTCATGAGAACAGCTTTATATTTCTATTATTCTTTACCAAACCTGTTCTCAATGCACTGTGTATGTGAGAATCCCCTATTGACAGGCAAATATCAGAGTTTGCTGTCGGTCTTGTCTGGGCTTGATTTACCTCTGGCTTTGCCACAATCAATCACGATGTTCTTATCACCTTTCCATATCGCACAGCAGCTGGCATTCAGGCTTGTCGGGGTTTTCAGATTGCCTCGGGAGCAGCAGCATTCCATGGAGGAACTGCAATGGCAGGGTGCAGGCCCTTCGGAGAGGGGCTGAGCTGCTTTCTACAAAGAAGCTCAAAACCAGGCCCGTGTCATTGAGAGGTGCAGTGATGCTCATGGGCATCCAACGGCTGGAAGGCATCTGATGCTCTGAGAAAACACTTCTTTCCACTAGATGGAAAGGGCTCCTCCATTTCCATGTAGGACTTTCCGCTGTAGGACTGAGTGCATGTAATATGCAAGATACAGGAAAATCTTTAGAGACAAAATCTAGTGAGAAAAATAGTTGTCCTCTTTCTAAATGCAGAAATATTTTTTGGAGGCTATGGAAATATTTTAGGCACTTCTCCATCCAGAAAAGGTTTTATCCTTAGGGAGAAGCACATGAGGCTGCTGTCCCCCGTTTCCTTCAATCTTCATGTTCTGTTGGAGACAGTTTCCTAGCCCAGGGTTTAGAACACCTAATGGACCCTGTACATTACATTACACTGAGCTTCCAAAAGGTGCTGTTTGTAACAGAAATATATTTTTCAAACTGATTGGTTGGATCAGCTTTAAAGGTTTTTTCCTCTCCTCTTTATTGGTATAACTTAAAGAATAATACCCTTCAGTAATCCGGTAGTTTTTCCTGTGTTACACTATAAGAACCACCTTGAATAAGCTTAGGATAATTTTCGCCATGGTCCCTGTCCAAGCATTTCTGCCATGAGTAGGTTATCCAACCAGATTAGATGCTTTGGGAGGAAAAGGGACAGCAGAGTAGAAGCTGAGGCTTGTTGTGGGGAGCCAGTTGTATAGGAAATACTCATAAAATAAGAGATGTAAATATGCCACAAACAATAATAGTTTCATTGCAATGGGTGTCTTGGCTGACCTTCAGCAAAGGTGCAACTACTCAGATTTCCCTTCTGATCCGAAATATTTGTGCTGCTTTTCCAAATCGGGAAGACCCATATATACCTGTTAATATCCATTTTAACCGAATAAGAACACAATAAATTCGTTTATCTTACAGTTTCTCAGAGGAAATATGAGAAACATAAGACAGACAAATTCTTCTTGGCACTAAAATTATATCTTTGACTCACACCACCAGGTACTAACCTGACTTTCATGCTGGTTCCTTTAGCATTAATGGGGCCTCTTCATGGGATCAAGGCTAGAACACGTTTGTGTCATGACCTTATAGTGGAGAAAAAGAAGGCAGCTACTGCCAGGGAGACCTTTTTAGTCAGTACAAAGTCACCTAAGCTCTTATCTCTGTCATCAAACATTCAATAGAAAAAATGTTTATTTTAAACATCCAATTTATTTACAAACTGATAAAGAGTCCAAATTGTCAACTACAATGAAGAGTGTGATAAAGAACCTGGGTAAACAGATTCTCTATTAGATGCTAACTTTAAGGTCATGCAGTAATTGTTAAAGGCCATGAAAATTAATATTTAGAACATACATGATACAGGAATGGTAGGAAAAGATGCTGGAATGGGAAAAGCATAGCAATCAAACTCACTAAATCTGTAATCCGTGTACTTACATGCACTATTTTATACATTCAACTATCTCAAAAAATTAACAGGGATTGTGGTGGAAATTTGTCATTTCAGCTGACAGATTGAGCAGCTCGTAAAATTCATCCATGAAAAGGGAGGAAAACATGAGGGCCACAGTTAAAAATAGAAAGCCTTTGAAATGAATGTCTTATCTCCATCCTCAGCAAAAATAGTTGAGGGTTTTTTTGCTGATCACAGGTTGATAAAAGTGTAGTGGATACAATCCTGCATTGGTATTGTATCAGAATAATTGATTTTGACAAGTAGATGGATTAAAGCAACTAAGCACCTGGCCCACTTTAGGTACTGAAATTAAAATCTTGAAAAACACACTAATTTAAATTCACCAAAACATTTAGATTAGCACACGATCACTGTGCAGAGCAGGATTGGGGAAAATCATCTTTTTGTAGAAATGTTATATGTTGAAACTAGACAGATTTATTTACCAGTTGGTCACCCAAGATATATGATTTTTACAATTACTAGTAAAAAAAAAGCCAAAGACTATTATTAATAACAGCCTCAGGCAGACCCCAAGACTAAGGAGAACAAAACCTTCACCACAGTCATCACAATATTCCCAGAAAACCTCTCAGGTGAGAATTGCACGTGGTTAATCTCCCCTTCCCAAAACCTTGAAGAAGAGCAGAGCTGCCAGCCTTGGGATGCAGAGGAGCCCTGGGAGGGCAGGCCTGGTGCTAAGGAAAACACGAGGTCCTACCAATGTCCTTTTTTAATACAACAATTTTCATTGGGTTACTAATGAGGGTTTTCCTTAGCAAGTACAAACTTTGGACTATTACACAGTTAAAAGATTCACGGGACTACACCCAGAAGTCAGGGCGGGGTCTTTGTGTGTGCAGCAATTTTTGGACAAGGTTTCACGAGCTTGGCATGTTGGGGGCTTGTACCTTTTACTGTTTGGATGCTAAATCAGTAACAAAGCTTAACACCGCAGGAGCAGCCTCTTGCTTTTAGGCGAAGTGCCTTCTAATTATAATTGTAACCCTCTTCCCAGATTTATGGCAGTGCTTCCCATTCCAAGTGCAGCAGCCTCTCAGGATGGTCCGCGACAGCCATGTGGTTCTATGGCAAAATAAATAAGAACTTATCCGCTCACCATTTATACTAAAACAGCATTTTTGCAGCAGTGCCTGAGAACACTCCATCTTGCAGTAGTGCTGCTGTAACGCTCTAGGTCACTGCTGCAGAACAGTCTCATTTTTATAAGCCCGATGGAAAGATTAGGTGTCAAATTTAATAAACCCTTTGGCTCTTTTTCTGTTATTCTATGCCATGGGTCCTCTCTCTTCTTTGAAGTAGCATATTTTTTTCATTTGGTGGTGGCAATAATCCAAATATATGAATCACCATATATCATTTGATATAATTTGCATTGATTGGCAGGTTTAAAGTTAACCTGTATTAATGACTTTTTTGCATATGTAATATGAGTGATTCAGACAGATTAGAGCAAAAATCTTATTAGTAAAGTACAGGGAAAGCTGCATTTGGATGAACAAAAATTTCATTTCTTCTGCGCTGAAAGATTCTAAAAATTGGGTATGACTGCAGGTTTAGAGGAAACAATTCAAATATTCTTGCTAATAATCAAAAGGAGCTATTAAACTGACTGGCCAGAGCTTGTACATGGTCTCTGACAGCAGACTCTTTCCTTGGCCTACACAAGTCCTTTGGATAGGATCACATTCCAGCTGAGCTGCACAGGAATCCTGGGCCATAATGGTGGCCCTGGCTTCCATAAAATGTTTGTTTATCCAAGACTAAAATACCTTAGTGGGAAGGTACTGACTCTGATGAAACTACCACAGCTAATGATCTGGGAGGGGGTTCCTGTATGACTTTGTGATCAGAGAATAATTAATTATTTGGTAGCCAGAGAGTCACCAGGGCTGTGTGAAATTATATCAAAAATATCACAGAGCACTTCTTGAAAATTTGGAAGAAAACTCGATAATGCACTGAAAAACTCTCTGGAAGAAGCAACACTTCAGCCTTGCAGGGTGTGGGTGCTGCTCTGAACCCTTCAACACAGCCACGTTTTAGGACTAAAACAGTGCAATAGGCCTAGTGAGAGGACAAATATCCCCAGGGTAAGAAAGAAGTGGAAAATTGAAAGCCAAGAATATTCTGCAGGCAGTACATTAAAACAGTCCTTGGGGTGTGGATAGCTGGTTGGAAGAAAAGCTGGTTGGAAAACACCTAATGGGAGGACAGGGCATAAATGAAAATGCTTCAGCCTCTTAAACACCTCTACAAGGGTTTGGGAAATGAGATGGGATGAGAGGAACGTTGACTTCAATAATTTGTTCAAATTCAAAATATTAACTTTCCATATTTCAAAATTTCTAGGGTAACAATGACCTGCTCAAAGAGGCAATCCTGCTCATCCCTTGGGGTTCCTGCCTTTATCTTCTGTGTTCACTGCCCTCTGTTTTATTTAAGGAATCAAAGGAAATTAATCCGTTTCTCAGGAAACAGAATAGAAAAAGCATTTTCGTCTCCTGGCAAAACCTTGAATAATGACCCTGTTAACCACGACGGTGCAGTATTTCACGGACAGCTTTTTCACTCATGTTACATGTTTCATCCACCGAGCTAAACCTTCATTTAAACTGGCCTAACACCTACAGTTTCCCAGACTTGGCTCTAGATAAGGTGAAACTTTCCCTTTAAAAAAAACAAAAAGGATAAAGCTGCGATAATGAAGCACAGGTGGAGCTCGTTTGGGGTAATGAGGTTCTGAGTGGATGTTTTGCAAACAAAACGCTTTTTGTGACCTGACAGCTCCTCCAGTTCACACGCTGTTCCTAAATGGTTTGGTTTGTTTTGTTTCGTCGAAACTCGAGTGGAAACGAAGATTTCTGCTGGCGATGGTGGTGCTGCGGCGAGGGAGGTACAAATTAGCGAGCTGCCATTCAAACGGGAAGATTCACTTATTTTCCCTTTTTTTGTGCTTGAGCTGCTCTTGCTTCCTCAGTCAGAGGGACAAGCAAATGGGTTTGGGACCTGGAATCTTGGTATTGTTTTAGGCACACGAGTAACAAACCCTGAATTCCGCCGTGGCCACGGTGGCTGCTCAGAGGGCTCTTAATGACAGGATGCAGGGAGCTCGGGCTCAGAGTTCAGCTGGTACTGACTGTTTCTAAATTTGCTGCTTATATTCTCCTAGGTGAGAAATACGTTGTGATAAGCCCTGGGTATAGAAATTTCCCGTTAAACCACCCAGGACACAGAGTGCTCTGCTGGGCACGAACGCAGGCACTGCAGCAGGGCTGCTTTATCCACCAAATCCTGTCAAATACTTTCGGGGCTGGTAAATACACCGTGGGCTCCCGGCCTCTCCCGCTACTTGGTATAATGAGGCCTTTTATGAGTTATAAAATATCAGTATTTTATATTACTGGACATACATTCCCAAACATCCCATTCACCGCTTGAATTCCAAGGCGTCAGCTGGAGCGACTCGCTGTATTTCCCCGAATGCAAAAACAGAGGCGGGAGAGAAGGGAAAGGCAACAGAAGTGCAGAACCAGCTGCAGGGAAACAACTCCCCTACAAAGCATCCCTATGCCATGCTCCCAAATTCCGGTCTGATTCAATAGGATGTGGTTATAACCTCCGAAAGGAAAAAGGGAGGTGGGGACCAGAACCACGGGATGCAAATTTTACAGCACAAATAAAACCACTCGTCTACAAATCGAAGCAGTACCAAGAGCTGGGAGTGATTAAGGATAATGCATCAGCCATGTGCACGATGTCTGGGAGCAGCAAGAAGGTAAACAACATCTTGGCATCTATTATGTCTCTGGAAGTGAGATATATAAACAAAAACTTAAATACTCCCATAGCGAGCAAGAGCAAAGCCTCGTTTGCAGTACTCTGAGCATTTCTTTTTTAGGACCTTACATAAAGACTGTGTGAAGCTGGAAAAGATCAGAAAAAGGTACTTTAGGCTAACACTGGAAACAAAGGAAATGCCTCACAAGCAGTGAGAAGCCAGGCTCTGTCAGTATGCACAAAGGAAACCGAAACCTTGAAGAAAAACCTGGGATCTAAAACATCCTGCAAAGGAAAGACAGATGCCAGTGCAAAGTATTTAAATACAATAGCAGCTAATTGAAAAACAAAGATATAAGAGTTTAAATGATGGTAGAAATTAGTAGCCTGAAGTAATTTGGATGGAATCAGAACGTGGATGAATAGCTGTTGCATGCTGCAGAGTGAAAAAGGTTGTGCATCAACTCAAAGGAGCACTTAGCTACTGAACATAGGCAGGTTGTGGCATAAAAGAACTTTAGGAAAGTAAATAAATTTATCATCCCATCTTGCAGATAACCTGTCCATGGGAACAAGTTCAAAAAGTCTCTGCAATGGGTTTGATTTAGGTTTGATGATGCAGACAGTACACAGGATAAAATCTGCAGCTCAAGAGCAAACCCCATCCCTAACAAAAATTTTAGGACCTGTTTTAAAAGATATCCTTGCAATAAAACTTACTGAAGGAGATGGTGATACAAAAGGAAACTTCACCTGAAACCTCTCTGCAAAGATTTATGGCATAGACATAGTCCCAAAGCAAAGCATCTTCATTATATACAGACTGCTTTTCTCTAGCTGCTGCTGCACATAACCAGACTGTCTTGATGAAAAAAGAATTCTTTATTTGTTGGTTGGTTGTTTTTTTTAAGGAGAGCTCAGAGGCATTGGAGATTCTGGGAGGGAAAGAGGTGGACATCTGCCCTCCCTTTTAAGAATTAATTCCCAAATGGAGTGTTTTCTCAGCTTTCTTCTCAGGTCTTACCATTTCTAATCCAAGATCAGCAACTAGCAGAACAGAGGTTCGGGGGAAAGGATGAAATAAAAGCTTCCTGTTCTTAGTAATAATAAACACTCTGAGAAGGGGTAGAGTGCTGTGTTCCTGCGGCAGAGCTGCTGTGGGCAGAGCTGGCTCACAGCTTTGCAGAGCTGCCTGCGAGCTTTGCAGAGGTAGGAGAGAGGGCACCAGGCACGGTGGGAGCAGCAAAATGGAGCACCTTCCCTTCTCTTCCCACAACAACTGCCCCTTTGACTCAGAACCACACACTGCTGGGGGCTGGAAGGGACCTTAAAGCCCATCAGGTCCCACTCCTGCCATGGGCAGAGGCACCTTCCACTAGCCCAGGTTGCTCCAAGCCCCGTCCAGCCTGGCCTTGGACACTTCCAGGGATGGGGCAGCCACAGCTTCTCTGGGTATCTCTTGGAGTGCCTGGCCACCAACCATCGTAAAAAATGTCTTCCTGATCTGTCTCCTGGATCTACCCTCCTTGAGTTTAAAGCCATTCCCCCTTGCTAGGAAAGATGTGTGCTGATGTCTTCACAAACCATTCGATGGGTGAGGGGGTGGGCGTCAGCGGCTTTGAAAGGGGTCTTGATGTCTCTGCCGAGCGCAAGCCGCAGGTTTGTGACAGAGCCCCGGCAGCTGGACTCCTGACACAGGCAAATGGGTCTGCACAAGCTGGAGCCGCTGAGCTTCTTGGGCAAAATGACGGGTTCAAAGGGGGGAGAATGTGTAGGAGGCGGTTTGGGAAGTCCGTACCTTCCTAGTCCCTCAGCCAACGGGGAAAGGAAGAGGGCAACCTGCGGCCGGGAGCTCAGGACAAAAGGAGGCTACGCCCTCCAAGACCTCAACAGGGAAACCCCACGGGGACATGCCCCAGTGGGCACTCTCTCCCTTTATTCGAATAAAGTTGTAGGACTCCTCTGTCTCCTTTATGGACACTGGCTTTTCATAGCATGATTTCCCACGTACCCTTGTCCCATCACAACAGGCCCTACTAAAAACTCTGTCCCCATCTTTCTGAAAATACCCTTTAATAAGGTCTACCCAGAGCCTTCTCCAGGTGAACAACCCCAGCTCTCCCAGCCTTTCCTCCCAGCAGAGCTGCTCCATCCCTCTGCTCATCCTGGAGCCTCCTCTGGGCTCTCTCCAGCAGCTCCAGGTCCTTCCCGTGCTGGGCCCAGGGCTGGGGCAGCTCTGCAGGGGAGGTCTCACCTGAGGGGGCAGAGGGGCAGAATTCCCCTCCCCTGCTGCCCACACTGAGGGATCAGCCCAGGATATGATTTTGGCTTTCTGGGTTGTGAGTTTGCATTGCTGGCTCACGTCCAGCCTTTCATCCACCAGCACCCCCAGGTCCCTCTCCCCAGGGCTGTTCCACCTGCTCATCCCCTCTGGAGTCTCCGGGCAGGACCCCCTGTAAGGTACACCCTCCATCCAGCAGCAGAGCAAGCAGGAGATGCTCCATCTACGACAGCTGATCCCAGGCACCAGGGACTATTGTCACCTTTTCAGTCTTTGCTTTTTACAGGTAAATTGGTTCTCTCTGGACTTGTCCTGAAATCTCAAATGTAAATTGTTGTCTTCTGGCGTCTGTGAAGTTTTGATTTATACCTTCTCCTTGTGTGTGAGTTGGAAATACCTAAATGCAGGCACAGCCCACAAAAGACAGCTTAGTGGTTATGGCACTGGGAAGCCTCTGGAGTTAGGATGCTGCCCATGCAAGTGGAAAAAGAAAAGCTTGATCTCTTGTTAGAATTATAGAATAAATGCACCATTGAAGTGAGTGGGGGGAAGAGTTGAAAGAAAAGGTGGAACTCCCAAAGTGTTTATATCTGACAGCTTGCCTTTGCAAAGGCATTGTAGGGGAAGGAAAAGGTGAGGTTTTAAGATGAAAGCCATGATTAAATATTTTAGGCAATATAACTGTAAAAAAAAGGGCATCTGAGGCTGTACCTTGCCAGACAAAGCCAGGTCTCCTGGGACTTTAACATTCCCATGCAGAATGCAGGAATTGATTTTATTTTCACATATTAAATTTGTTGTTATGTCGATAGTGTTGCACTTTCTGCTAGAAAACAAATGTGATCAGCATCAGTAACAAGAAGCACCATCTGCTACAAAAATGAAATGTATGCCATAAGCCCATAAAGCAGTCTTTTAATAAGTGAGATCTATTTATGTATCAATAGATGTTAATGTATGCTAATAGGCTGAGGGAGAGACACAGACTGTGAAGTCTCAAGATTTGCACTACTCACTGGTCAAAATTAGGGCCCTCAATTATTAGACTATGCATACAAACTTCCCTTTCACTTTAAAAGTGAAATTACCTTTCTACCTAAATCAATAGAAAATAACATTTCCCTGCCAAAGCTGTAGCGACCACTGCCAAATAAATATTCAGCCTGGGGAAATCCTCCCCTGGCTACATCATCTGTATTCCCCCTCAGCAGTCGGAGGGAGGGCTCTGTCTGACCTGTGTCAGCCTGGGAGGCTGCAGAGGCTTGGAAAGACTGCTGCTGGAAACGCTCCCTGTCTCCTGCCTCTGTCATCCCGGAGGCTGCAGCACACACAGGACCTGGAGACACAGCAGTGCTTCTTCCACTGGCAACATATCCCAGCAAGATGTTACATTTGGCAGTGGGAAAACCGGAGCAGGAAAGAAAATGTTTCTCTTTAAGCTGGCAAAAGTGTTATTTGGGTAAAACTTTGTGTGTTGCTCATGGTTGGTTTTATTCAAAGACAGATTTTGGACTTCCTTAGTCGGCCAATTAATTTTTAATTATGTTTTAGTTATGGCAGCCCTCTCTTTGACTTGGACTTGGGCTGGAATTTGTGGATTAAGTAAAAGGGAATCTCGTGCCATTCTGTAGGCTTAGCTTTAAATAGGTCATTCCATGTTTAGGCATTTTGTTTCCCAAGCAATGAAAACTAGAGGATAAGGAGAGGTGACGAAGAGAACAAATGTCCAGTTTTGAACCCTTGATATCCCATCAATTAACCTACTGTAAAAAATTAATGGATCAAATTTTGATGGGCTTGGGCCTTTCTGAGGGGGAGGGAGAGGTTGATGAGGGAAAACAAGTCTTTACCAACTCTATTAAAAAAAAAAATTCAGTAAAGGTTTGGGGATGGTTCAACAGAAAATGTAATTAAGTCCTTGCAGGCATAACTTTAGTGAAGCCATGAGGTTTGGTACTGAATTTGCTTAATATATCTCAGGTTAACTTCCTTCAGTACTGATAATTCTGAGGTGAGGCACTGTGAGCCCCAGAAGGTGCTGTGCGCTGCTGTGCTTTGCAATGTGATGCTTTTCTGGAATTTTAATAATAATCAAACAATAATTTTATTTAGAAAGTGTAACAGTTTGACCCTCTGTGTCTTGTTCTGCTTACTTTCTAGAGTTGAAAAGCACCGTTAAACACAATTAAAATGACGAAAAAAAAGAATACACTTCTGATCTTTAGGAAAATCATCCAGAAGGTTTTGCTTTTGCGTCCTTGTAGGACCTTTACTTTTAAACCTAGGAAGCAAAACACAAGCCTTCCATCAATGACAGAAAATAATTCAAGAGCATAACAAGATTAATAATTAGATTCTCAGATGACCAAACAATATTTAAGGTTCTTCCTGATTTTTTTTTTAAACTTAGCTAAAGAGTACATGAGAATTCTGTGTAGTAGACAATAATGACTCTTTTTTTACTTGTTATCTGCAAGGTTTGCAGAGAAATAGAGTTGCAGCTAGAGATCTATTTCTATGCCCATTTAAATTCAATCATGGACACTCACACAATGCTATGACTGTTCAACTCAAACTAAATACAGCTTCAGGGGGATTAAAGCTCCCTTATTTATTCCATAAACAAGATGCAGAAAATGTGATCATTCCTGGATTTGGATCAGCTCTTAAAGCCAAAAGTCATTGGCAGTCTTTGTAACAACTTCCACGGGCTTTGCATCAAACAACTCAAAACAGACCCTAAGGCCTGCTAATCTTGGACAGCATTAACTTCTGTGGCCCTACAAACCTCCCAGAATTTGCCATGGATGAAGCAGCTTTCTCCCACTTATATGCTTGGAGTGTGGAACATGGAGCTTCTGGACAGCAAAAGGAAAGAATTCAACCCAGAAATTATGGTTATTTTGGCTTGATGATCTTGACCGTCAGTTGGCAGCGAGGAGTCAGGATCAAAAAGCCAAGGAATTGCTAAAGCACTTGTTCCCAGATGTGGGAGAATGCTGAAAGCCAAGCAACATGCACACACCGAAGTTCACCAGCAGGGGTGTTGTATAATCGAACCTGGAGCTGGGCTTAGTCTGGAGTCACTTTTCAGACGGCAACAACATTTACTTCTGGTTATGCACAGAAACAATTTGCACCTTGTTCCTGGAATTGTGCAGGAGGGTGGAAGGTCTCCCAGTCTACTCTGCTCATCTAGAGGAAGCTCTGGACTGCTTTGGGAAAGAAACAGGATGAGCTGGAAGCCACTGTGCAGCTGGAAGATTACGATCTGCTGGCTGTCACTGAGAGTTGGTGGGACAGTCCAGTGGCTGCACTCCTGCCTCCGATGGCTATGAACTGCTCAGGAGGGACAGGCAAGGAAGGAATGGGGAGAAAGTTGCCCTCTAAGTAAAAAAAAAAATGGATTGCACAGAGCTGTCCTTGAGAAACAGCAAGGCAGGGGTGGAGGGTTTGTGGGTAAAGCGTAGAGACCAAGCCAACACAAACCTCCTGGCTGATTTTTCCTGCAGCTCATCCGATCACAGGGAGCCTGCTGAGGAAGGGTTCCTACTGCAGCTGCAGGAAGCACCACACTCACAGACCCTGATCCTGGCAGGGGATTTCAGCCACCCCAACATCTGCTGAAAGCGAGAGGCAGCGAGGTGAAAGCAGCCTTGGAGACTCCTGGAGTGCATCAGGGACAATACCGGGGATTCAGAAACCCGGCTGAAGGAGGTGCTTTACCGGATCTGTTCCACACCTACACAGAGGGACATGTCACAGTGGAAGTTGGTGGTAGCCTGCGTTGCAGGGATCGTGTCCTGGTGGAATTCTCCCGGGATATAACCCAGGAGACAACTACAGCCAAGCCCCAAAACCCTTGCCAAGTGAACTTTCAGTTAAGGAACTGAGGGATGGCATCCCCTGGGAAGCTCTCCTCGGGGATAAAGGAGCTGGATGGAGCTGACAGCTGTTTAAAACATTTTTCTTAGAGCACAAGAACTCTTGATTCCCATGTGCAAGTAACCAAGCAAGAAAGATGAGTGAGTAAGGACCACCTGGTCACACTGAATCACAAGAGGGCAGTGGAAGCAGGGACATAAATCCTGGAAAGAATATAGGGATATGGTCCAGGAGTGTAGGCAAGGGATCAGGAAATGTAAGGCATGTTTGGAGCTAAATTCAACAAGGAATGAATATTATAATAATAATAATAATAATAATAATAATAATAATAATAATAATAATAATGATGTCTTCTACAAGTGAGCTGGGCAGAAAAGGAAGATTAACAAAGATGTCCCCCTGCCTTGCACCCCCAATAAATAAGACAGGAGGGCTGGTGACAACTGACATGGAGAGGGCTGAGGCACTCAACAACTGTTCTTGCCCCAGTTTTCAGGGGTGGTCCCTCTCCTCACACTTCTCATATCCCTTAAACTCAAGTCAGGAACTGGGGGAAAGAAATCTCTCCCATCATAAGTGAAGATCAAGTTTGAGCTCATCTGAAGAGCATGAACATAGACAAACCTGTGGGGCCCAAAGAGGTGCACCCCTGGCTCCTGGGGGAACTGGCAGATGCGATTTCTAAGCAGGTCCCTCCATCCTATTTGAAAAGCCATGTGTCCTGGTTGTGGCCAGGCCAGGGTTGATTTTTCCCCAGGAAAGGCATGGCCAGGACCCCGATGTTGTCCTATCCCACCTCACGGCTGGGTGTGGGGGACAGGGACTGTCTCCCAGGGAGAGGGGAACCCTCCTGGTGGACAAACCCTGGCTGAGGGAGCCGTCTGGCACTGTCTGCTTTTGGGGAGTATTTCCACGTGAGTCATTTCTTTTCCTGTACCCTCTGTCACTGGCATTGTTGCTGTTCCTTTTGTTGTCTCCTGGCTCTTTCCAGTGCCTTGTTCTGTTTGTGACTCCAGGTCTCCTCTCCAGCTTGGGTGGGGGGTTTGCAGCCTCTCGGTGGGGGCACTGAGCTGGGGAGCGCCATTCCCAACCTACGACATCACGGCAGCCGGGTGAAGTCTCCAGCGACAGGAAAAAGGGAAACAGCACTCGTCTCTTGACTTTTTTCCTGCCTTATCTTGATAATCTTATTTTGATATGAAGCTTCTGTTTTCTGATGGGTTTCTCCGTGGAAGAGAAGGACTGTGGTAAAACACTTACTTACGCTTCCTAAATCCCTGCACAAAGAAATTCCAAGGCAGTGCGGTCTCTTCAGGGTGCAGGTTTTAGACAATGGGAAATAAATGCATAGATTTAGAAATGAGAAAATACTGCTGTTGTACTTACTGTCCTAGCAAAGTCATGGGGGAAGAAAACCATGGCTCTACAAATGTGCATGCTGTAGTTTGGTCAGACAAAATGTTCTGTAAAATATCACCTTTGGGATGGATTCTGTCTCTGGAGACTCATATTATGAGCTAAAGAGAGACAGAACAAAACAAGCATTTGTATACAAGACAGCTTAAAATTTTAGTAGAAAATCTAGCATCTGTAGAAGTCCAGGACTTAGCTGGGTTTTATTCAGAAATCTTTACATTTTCAGTTGCTCTCAGTGTGTCAGACAGACAGTATATGTTACACCTGGATAAACTCAAAGCTGCTGCTTTCTTTGTTCTTTTAAATATATCATTATATTTCTGTAGAGCAACAGAACATGGGAGAGTATTGAGGCAGAGGATAAAACAGATACTCGAGGTGATCCTTTGCACACTCTGCAGTAAAAGATCCAGTCCTAAAGGGCAGCTTTAAGCCCTGTCGGTGGTGCTGGTAACCTAATTAACCATGAACTGTATTCAAATGCAGCAATGGCAAATCATGTTTTGCTCCTTATATGCTGATAGGCCTGGGAATGCTGGCAATAAATATCAGCTTCAAGGCTGGATTCCAAGATCCTGTATTTGCTCTGCGGGCTGTTAAACTTCATTAGTTTCTTTTGACCACAAAAGGATACAAATGGACAGATGTACCAGTTTTGTTGTTTGTTGACACATTGAAAAAGAACAACATACTCTTTTTTTTTTTTTTACTCCCCCCAGAAGATTTCAACAGTCACTGACATTAGTAAATAAATACAAGAGAGCCATGAAGGTGCTTCATAGTTTTCCTGTCTTGAATTTGTATGGAAGAAAAACAGTTAGCATTGAAATTTCTTTGCCAAATTATGTAGGTTGTGATTTGTTTCTGTTACAGATAAAAGTGGCTGTGAGGAAATGGATATGATGGCTTTTTAAGTTCTTTTTAAAGCTTTTACCCTTTCCATTTGTGAGAACTTTGGTTCTCTCATTTATTATGTTATCTATTAAGTTCTCATTTCTCCCAGCCTCTCTGCTGAGGGTCTATACGAATTCCCAGATTTATATGAATCTCAGATTTCTGTGTGGAGTAAAGGCCCTTTTTTTTCACGTGAACGTTTAAAATTAAAAATCTTTGCTTTTCTATGGCACTGAATTTCCTGATTTTCTTCTTCTGAAGAGTTAAGGTAACTGTGAGGATGGGGAAGGGTCTGGAGGGGAAGACGGATAAGGAGCAGCTGAGGGCACTTGGTCTGTTCAGCCTGGAGAAGAGATTGAGGTCAGACCTTGTCCGGGTCTTGAGTTTGTTCAAGAGGAGCAAAAGGGGAAGAGGAGAGGCAGACACTGATCTCTTCTCTCTTCTGACCAGGGACAGGACCCACGGAATGGCTGGAGCTGTTTCAGGGGAGGTTTAGGTTGGAAATCAGGGAAAGGTTCTCCCAGAGGGTGCTCAGGCACTGAACAGGCTCCCCAGGGAATGGTCACAGCCATAAGGCTGCCAGAGCTCCAGGAATGTTTGGACAACGCTCCCAGGGATGCACAGGGTGGATTGCTGGAGTGTCTGCAGGGCCAGGGGTTGGACTGGATGATCCTGTGTGTCCCTTCCAACTCAGGATATTCTGTGATTCCGTAGTTGTATGGTTCTATCATTCTGTGATACCACTACTACGAACCACTGCCGCTACAGAGATCACTACTTTTCTTACTACTGTTAGAAAAAGATCTGCCTCGCGTGAAGGGATGGAAGAGCGTCCATGTCAGGCTCGGCTCCGTGAGGAGGCGGCCAGCAGCGAGTTAAAGTGCCCCCCGTGTGGGTCTGGGTCTCCCAGCAGCCGGCTGCGGGCCCGTCCTGCGCTGCGGGGGCTGCTGGTGCGGGGCAGCCCGTGGTGCGGCGGCCGTGCCAGCGACCCTCGGGCACAGGGCTGGCAGCTCTCGTTGCCTGGGCTGCCACACCACAGGCACGGCTGGAAGGGCCCACGGCGGCTCGTTTGTTCCTACCTCCCGGCTCCAGCGGGGCCATCCCAGAGCAATGGCACAGGAGCGTGTCCGGGTGGTTCTGGAATACCCCCAGGGAGGGAGACTCCACACTCGCTCTGTTTAGGGCTCAGTCACCACCCAGGGAAGAAGTTCTGCCTCCTGTCCAGGTGAAATGCTCTGGGCGTCAGTTCCTGCCCGTTCCTCTTGCCCCGCGGCTGGGCCCCACAGAGCCTGGTCCCTGCTCGTGGCAATGACACTGAGGACCCTCAGCCCTCCCTCTCACTCTCAGCGTGTGCACCTTAAGATTTCTCCTGTGCTTTTGCCTTCAGCAGCCTTGTCAAGTGATGGGTTCTGCAGGGGGGGTAGCGCTGAGCGAAGCCCCTCGGAGCCGAGCGGTTTGAGGGATGTGCGAACGCCCGCGGATTTATCTCTCTGGTTCCTCTGTATAATGGGCTAACAGTCAGTGCAGGTTCAGGACCAGGGCCTGTTTCTCTTGGAGAAAGTGAGAATAAAATCCAGGAGACTAATGGAACATAAAATGCTTGTTTATATCCCTGAGAGAGCTATCTCCCAGTCTGAAGCACATGCAGACATACATTACCCATCTGACCCCCATCAGCTGGGGCAGGCGCTTGCTGTCCCGTGCAAGAAAGCCGTAAGGAAATAAGGAGCTTTGAGTCATGTATTAATAACCTGTCAGTTCTTTGCTTACCTAATTAAGCAAGACAGGAAGCAAGAACAACCAACTCTTAGAGCCTCAGCACATTCCCTGGACTAATCTTTGTATCTTAGGCTAAGTGCATGGCAGGTGGCTGATGAAAATAATAACAATAAAAATAATACTGTTGTGAGCTAAAATTTGAATTGAAAATGCTGCATCTAATTTGAAATTAAAATTTTGTCTTGAATTTTTTTTACCTACAAGAGAAAATCCACTATATTTTATAACACTTTCTATTTTCAGCCATTTATGGGCCTCTTTGCAGTTAAGATCCTTGAACCATTTTACATTAACATTTTCACGAACCGTGGACCATCTTCCTGAATTCATCTCAACAAAAGACATTTTCTGGATTACTTGTAGCCACAGTTCAACCTGAGATGGAATAACATCATAGAATCATGGAATGGTTTAGGTTGGAAGGGAACTTAAAACTCATCAGTGCCACCCCCTGCCATGGGCAGGGACACCTTCCACTATCCCAGGCTGCTCCAAGCCCCATCCAACCTGGCCTTGGGCACTTCCAGGGATGGGGCAGCCACAGCTTCTCTGGGCAGCCTATGCCAGGGCCTCCCCACCCTCACAGGGAACAATTCCTTTCCAATATCCGGTCTAACCCTGCCCTCTGGCAGTGTGAGGGCTTTCCCCCTTGTCCTGGCACTACAAGCTCTTGTAAATAGTCTCTCTCCATCTTTCTTGCAGGCTCCTTTCAGAGACTGAAGAAGTTGGATTAATACATTTTGACACAATATTTACTAGTGAAAACCTTAAGAATTGCTGAAGTTGAACTGTTGGGTGGAGGACCAAAACAAGGATTGTGAATATTTGTGTCTTGTTCTGGTCTCTTTGACACAGCACAGCAGCTTGACACGTTCCCTACAGAAGTTCAGAATTGCCTGTCCTTCTTTTGTAGCTCTTTTTATAGTATGAGAATCGAGCAAAGGAGCCACCTTATTGCTGGAAATAACCACTAATCCTGATTATTGTTTGTCACAGTATGACAAAATCAGCTGATAATGCTCTCCAAACTCACACGTTACCAAAACAATTATGAAGCCCACACAGTTTGTCTCAGCTGCATCTGTTAATGTGACTGCTTTAAAACAGGCAGAAATGCCATCTGCTGCTACTCACAAGAATCCCCCTCTCCCTCACCCCTGGGTATAAGGGACTCGTGATGAAGCACCAGCATCTGTGTTTCTAGCAAAACAGTAAGTTTAGATTTTTGTTCCTAACAAAGTTAAGTGTAGCCCACTGGCTGGATTTGCCTTGGTTAGGAATTCAGTCACACCCAGGTGGATTGTCCTGTGCTTCTATCAATATCCAATTTGCTGACAATGGTTTGCAATGTACATCATAACAGAAATGGAAAGACTCTACCATGTTACTCTCCTGCAGAGAGGTTATTTTTATATGACATGTTTAGGTGAGAAACAGAATTAACCCAATAAAGGTCCTTTCTAGACTTCTGTGAAGGCATCTAAGAACAAGAGGGAAGGGTAACTACAGACAAAAGCAAAAAAGCACAGTGCAGACACACAGCGGGATTTTATCATCAGCAGATTTGGAAAGATTAGATTCTATTATAGTACTTCCAGCACCTCTGAAGGAAGAGGAATATAACTTTATTTTTTTCTCTTGAGCAACTTGCTGATTTTTGTAGTCTTTACTAACCCATTTTCCTAAATCTGCAATGATAAACTCAAAACACATCTCTAGGAAGGAAAATTAGTTATCAGACAAGTCTAGGGGAAAACACAGCCAGCCAGCTGAAATAATTTCAACAAGACGCCCGTGGAATCAATCTTGCAGTGAGAGAATAACATCGAGTACCTAAGCCCAGCTGCTCAGCTCCTCTATTGCTACTGGTTTATTCATGGGAACTCCTACACCTGCTGCCTTCTCATCTCTGATCTCGCCGGAGTCTCTTCTCAGAGCACAGCCACAAAATCCCAGCCTTCCTGGCAGATCAAGTGTTTGCCTACACACTCCAAAGTAATCACCCAGGTAGGCAAGTGCCTTTTCTTCTGGTGCCTTTTCATTGTCAAAAGACAGACTGCTTAGAATCGTTGGCTGAACTCACAGATAATAGTTGTATTCCCTTTTCCTTAGTTAAAATTTCCCTGCTGAAAAATGAGCTTTCCAGCACCGTAGACAGTGAAAAGTGATGTCAGTTTTACTTACCCTTGGTCAGAAGATAGGATTGATTCAAGAGCTTGGTATAGGGACAAGTGATTCACCTGTAAGAACTTGTTTTTCACCAGCAAATTAATTGATTTTGTAACTGAAAAGCAGAACATATTCAGTGAACACCGTGGTCCTTGATCACTCACTCACATGTAAAGCAAAACTAAGGGCAAGGAAATGGAATGCAGAAGGGGGCAGTAATATTGGGAGCCAGGAAAGAGCAACACAGTGAGACCGATCTTGGAAAATGTCAAGTTCATACATCTCAGGAAGAATTATTTCAAAACTTCGGAGATTCACTGTGGATGTGGGAGACATGAAAGAAAAGTAGAACTCATAAAAGGTAACAAATGAAACCTGCATCAGTAGGGCAGAATGCCAGATGAAAGAAAAATTGCCAGTAGGGTTTCTGTGCTGCATTTGTTAAAGTCATATCATGATATAAGGTAGAAATAATGCCAGGCTGCACCATGGTTGCACAACCCACCTGGAGCATCACATCTGACTTTAAGTCTGTAAGAAGGTGTCAGAAATAAAAAGAGGTACCACATGAGTAATGTGAAGTTAATGGAGCTCTGCCAGGCCAAAAACTCTAAACTCTCTTCGTTCAGGTGAATGACATTTTGAAAAGACATTGTCATCCATTCGTGTAAAGTTAAAAAAGTCTGAGCAACCCAGGGGACAGGAATAGGGGTTGTGGTCAGTGCATCCCATGGTGTCTCTGCTGCTCCTCCCCCATCACGTTCTTCCCCTGCTCCACTGTGGGGTCCCGCCCGTGGCAGGCAGTCCTCCATGAATTTCTCCAGTGTGAGTCCTTCCCATGGGCTGCAGCTCCTCACAAACTGCTCCAGCGTGGGTCCCTTCCACAGGATCAGTCCTTCAAGAGCAGCCTCCTCCAGCCTGGGTCACAAGTCCTGCCAGAAGACCCGCTCCAGCACGGGCTCCTATCCAGAGGAAAGCTGGGAAGGGTCTGCCAAGGGTGGGTGAGGGTCAACAGCTGCATCCACTCAGCCTTGGCCAGCAGTAGGCTCATCCCAGAGCTGCCTGGAACTGGCTCTGCTCAGCACGGGGGAAACTTGTGGCATTTTCTCACAGAAACCACCCCTAAGAGTCCCCCTGCTACCAAGACCCTGCCACATCAACCCAGTACCCCTCTTGGGAACGTGACCTGGGTAACTCCAGGGTGTTGAATGCCAACAGTGTGTGTGACCAGAATACCCAAAACTCTCTCCTCCGAGAGCTTGCTTGCCCAAACACTGATGATTATGATTAAGAGAAAATCAACAATAACCAAGTTTCCTGACGATGATGATCAGCCAAATTAAGCTGCACCCAGAGCACAATCGAGAGACTTTGGATGAAAGGAGTCGTCTGCTTGGAAAGGCATAAAATTAAGGATGGGAAACACAGGATGCAGGGATTGAGGAGAAGGTAACAGGCAGCAGTGAGCCTGGGCTTGACAGCCCAGCAGTCACCTTCCCAAGCAGCCTCCCGGGCCAGCATTCCTGTCTCACCACCACCCCTCTGGGAAGCGCAGAGGGCCCACCCTGGCTGTGGTCTCCGTGCTGGTGGCTCTGTGGGCGCGTGGGGCAGCGGGAGCTCCCACGGCGGGTGTGGGGAAGGGAACCCTTGGAGCCAGAGAGGGATGCGGGACGGCAGCACACGCGGCGTGGGGGCGGATCAGCGTGAGCGTGTGAGCGACAGGCAGTGGGAGTGTGTGCTTAGAACGGCTTGAAACAAAGATATAAAAGGGTTTTGGAAATTTATAGGGTTTTATTAACAGCTGTTGAGTGTGTAGTAATGCCATTTAGGTGTCATATTGCTGCTATTGATCATAAATGTATGGCTCTGGGATTGCCGTTTCATTAGGTGTTGTTCAAAAAAAAAAAATCAATAAACAATTTTGATCATGGTTTGAGTTAAAATAAGTAACCAGAGCAGTTTTTTCTTGTGCCAGTCTACAAGTTTCATGGCTTGTCTGCCTGTGTAGCTGGCATGGTCACCATTTTCACCCTGGTAGCATTCTGGAAAGCTCAGTGAGGGATCATTTACTTTATTTCTTGGCACTTCTGGTTTTATATGCACATAACTCCTGTCTCTGGTTTCATTTCTTAAGTGTGAAGCAATGATGACAAGCAGATACCCAAATTCCCTAAAATTAGTTTGCAGAATTTACTACTGAAATACTGCCTGTTGGAGAAAAATATTCCAAAAATCCACATTTTGGTTTTCCTCCGGGTGCAGAAAATGAGCTTGATCGGACTCTTCCACAGGCTAGAAGTGGCCCCATTTTTTTCTGTCAGGGTATATAATTCAACTTAGTTATTTAATAACTATGACTTGTGATGTTTTTATTGCTTCAAATTTGACTGTGGACACAGGCACAACATATCAAGCTACACCACAACGGAAACAATGGCACAAACATGAATTTCACCCTGTTGCACTTACAACACAAATTCCTTAGGTCTCGTCATTCCATTCCTGCCCCAGATGCTGGGTACCTCTCTGTCTCTCCCTGGTTCCTCCACAGGAGTGAATGAGCTTATGGCCATGACAGACCATGGAATCATGGAATCCCGAAGCATTTGGGTTGGAAGGGACCATAAAGATCACCCAGTCCCACCCCTGCCATGGGCAGAGACACCTTCCACTAGCCCAGGCTGCTCCAAGCCTCCTCCAGCCTGGCCTTGGACACTCCCAGGGATCCAGGGGCAGCTACAGCTTCTCTGGGCAGCCTGTGCCAGGGCCTCCCCACCCTCAGAGGGAGGAATTCCTTCCTGACATCCAATCTAAACTTCCCCTCTCTCAGTTTAAGGTCCTGTGGTTCAGGAACAGGAGGAGAAAGTGTCAGCAAAACTTAATTATCTGAACCAGGTGATTCTGTTGAACCATCACACGCCTGAAGACAGAAACTGCAGTGTCCCCAAATGCTTTTGCCCCTGGAAGCTTGCAGAGATTTCAGCATGAGCAATGGGGCTGCATGGATGCTCCCTGGATTTTGTTCTCTGTATCTACATCTGGAGAAGAATAAACTAATTCAATTTAAATCCATGGGCTCTTTAATTCAAATCAACTTTGCCTAAATCATTTGTTGCTTTTGTATTCATCATTAAGTGATATATTACCATTAAGGACCCCACCAAACACCCTTCCAGAAGTCCTATTAAAAACCTATCTTGTAAGATGACTTTCTTTTGCCTAGATGCAGCTCCACTTGTTCCACAATCATCCACATCTCAGTTTTCCATCATTTGAGTCCCTTGGAGAGTGGGGTAAAAACAGGACTGACAGTTCCCTGCCAACTGCCTTTTTCAGAGCGTGGGAGGATGGGTTCAAGGGCAAGAAGAGACATTTTAGGGCCATTAAGAAGGAGCCCACTAAGAGTGACCCTCTGGGAACAGGTCTGCCTCTTCTAAACTGCTTCAGGGTGGTGATTGCTGTAATTCACCTGCAGAATGAAGGGAACAGTAATGGAGATCCGAAATTAAAGTGAGCTCCCTTTAGCACAGTGAGCAGTCAGCAGATTTGCCTTTTGTTTTCTTATTTTCCCGTGAATTCTGTGATTACCAGGAGCATGTGTTCTATGTTAATTAGAAATGAATAAATAAAAGAGGTTATATATTCTGTGCTGGGTGTATTTTTTTTTCCTTCAGAAGTGGGTAAATAGGGGCCAGTTAATTGCTTCCGCTGTTTTTTATGAAAATAGACTGGGTTTCAAATGAATCACATTAGTGAAGCATAAGAAGCGGTGTTAGAAGATTGTTGAGGTTTATTTCTAATTAAGGCCACTGAGAATGATGTTATTGTATTTATTACTGTGTTGAATTAATATTTCATATTTAGCTGGAGGTGTCCATTTCAGTGATTTATTCTGGTTTAACCATTGAAAAAATACAAAAAGGAAATCCCTCCTTCTCAGAGACACACCACAGCATTTTTTTCCAAAAATCTGTTTCCTGCAGAACAAGAATTTATATGCACTGATTTTCATAAGTAATTAAGATGAAACAAAATTCCAAAGAGATCTAAAAAAATTCTAATTTTTTTAAACATTTTTTTTTGTTCAGACTCATTGAGAGATGCAGAGTTTCTCTCCAACCTGGGAATCCAAAGATGAAAAGTATAAATTAGGCAGGCAATTTTTAAGGGTAATTTAAAATTCAGCGGAGATAATCAACCTCATGAAAGTCAATTTCGAGAGATCCTTACACTGTAAATAACATATTTTTGGTTGCGTTTCACCTTAAACTGAGTGCCTTGGGCTGGAGCAATGCTTCTCCCCGAGGTATTTCTCAGAGATCCTGTATCCTTGCATGACATGAGTAGGGTTTAGGCAGTCATTCTTTTCTTATACACATGATTTTGGTATCCCTCTCCCACTCTTGTTCTTGCCCGTGGCTCTCATGTTCTCTTTGCTCCTCCTTCCTCCCTCCTCATTGATACCCACGGCAGGTAACAGCAGGATGCACACCCAGGAAAATATTTCTTATTTAGGCTAATGAAAAATACACACAACCCATCCTCAAGTGGTGTCTTTACACTTCTGAACCGTGGAATTATGGAATCCCAGACCATTTTAGGTTGGAAGGGACCTTAAAGCCCATCCAGCCCCACCCCTGCCATGGGCAGGGACACCTTCCACTATCCCAGGGTGCTCCAAGCCCTGACCAACCTGGCCTTGGACACTGCCAGGCATGGGGCAGCCACAGCTTCTCTGGGCACCCTGTGCCAGGGCTTTCCCACCCTCCCAGGGAAGGATTCCTTCCCAATATCCGGTCTAACCCTGCCCTCCCTCAGCTTAAAGCCATTCCCCCTTGTCCAGTCACTCCAGGCCCTCATAAAAAGTCCCTCAAAAAATTTGCCCTTGAGTTACCAGAATGCTTTGTTCACCTTCCACTGGGCATTGTTTGGCATTCAATATGTTATCTGTTTTTTTGTGTGGGTCATGAGGATTAATTCTTTCCATACAGGGAGCCTGAAGAAGTACTTTGGTGGTGTGAATTGGTTCATTTTAAAGAATAACAAGTAACTGATACATGAACTCTTTCTAGATAGCAAAGAAAGTATTCATTTTAGGGTGAATATTTACAACATTTTCCAATCCCAAATTTATTTTATAGTAATGGATAATTTTTATTTAAATCTTTGTGTGCTGGTTCTGGCCAGGGCAGGGTTAATTTCTGCAGGAGCTGGAAGGGGCACGGCCAGGACCCAGAGGTTGCTCTGGACCAACTCACAGCACTGCTGGAGGTGGGGGGAAAGGAGTTTCTTCCAGGGAGAAAGGGTTCCTTCTGGTCTGGAAAACGTGGCTTCGAGAATTGCAATTACACCTTTGCAATTGCAGTGTAAGTCAGGATATACGGGATGATAAATCTGCATATTTCTAACCAATGAATTATTCTATGGATCACAATTCAGAGCCTCAGCCGGCACAAACCAAAATGGTTTCAGATCACATCATCTTCAATTGCACGTCTCATAAAAACATGAAATATTTCCCTTTTCTAAGAAGGAGTCAGTGTTGTGTATTCCCCTCTATGACTTTTAGTGATTGTTAAAAGACCCCGGGAAAGGGATTCATGTCAAGCGTTTAAAATCAAGGTAAATGTTCAACATTAAAATAGAGTATTTCTAATGAAATTCAAATTATTCCCTCTTAAAGATTGGAAGTCTTCTATCATATGATAAGAATCTTAAGTCAGGAGGAACGTGGAACTGTCTGCACTCATCTGTGTAAATGCACCCTTTTAACAGCCTGTAAAATGTTCTGTCTGTAGCTGTTCACGCTTCTTTCCCTCTGTGTTCTCCTTTGCACCATAAATCAACTTATTGGTATGGTAGATCTGTGCCAAACGGATACAGAACAATTCCACCCATGCCTGCACAGTTTTCCTCAGCTAAGATTTGCAGTACAAATATTAAGGCTGGCGGGAAGACAGGTTAAATGAGAGTTTAAGTGTGTGAAAACACCGGTCCCTTCCAGCAAGGGCGAGATATATATGGGCAGCAGTCGCTGGTGGCACCTAATTAGCAGATTATCAAGATCAGAGCAGCTATCAGAGATTCCAAAGACACTTTGACAGTGAAAGCCTTAGACAGCTTAAAAGACAGATTGGACATGACTAGAACTGTATTGTTTTGGAAATGTTCTGCCAGCTCAACAGCATTTTTAGGTAAGAAAACTTTATGTGGAGTGATCTTAAAATATAATACAGTTTTGGATTATTTACTTATTTTGAGTTTAGAGGGGAGCAGATGAGGACAGGACATGAGCTGATTCTTCTGTACCAGTATGCAATTCCCATCTTTGTTGTGTAATCTATGTTTTTGTCTCTTTATGCACAACACTGTTCTTGCACTTTGCATCTTGCACTTTTACTAAGAACTAAACTCAGCTGATGGAAACCAGCATGACTTCCCTGGCCTATGCTGGCTCTGTGACCTCTGATGGTCCGGCCTGTGTTGGATATAAAATGGACTCGGGTTGGGAGTATTTGACCCCAGGTGGTTTCAGCAGGTTCTCAGCTTGGCATGTCACCAGGACCAGGATATGGGTAGGTGGGGGGGACATGGGGTTGTAAATGGGTATTTTTCTCTACTGGACAAATTCACCTCCCCTGGTGCAGTTGCTGCTCTCAATAGAAGTTACCTGATTGTCCCTTGAATCCACTTGGTTGCTTTTTTGGGTAACAGGAGAATAACTGCAAGGTCATCCACTGGTACCACAGAAGTTGTGGACAAACCATCCCTGGGAGTGTCCAAGGCCAGGTTAGACAGGGCTTGGAGCAACCTGGGCTACGGAAGGTGTCCCTGACCATGGCAGGGGGTGGGACTGGGTGAGTTTAAGGTCCCTTCCAGCCCAAACCATCCTGTGATTCAATGATTTCTGATAAAAAAATGGTTCCCTTCATAGAACAAATGTGATCACAGCTGTGCTGTGTGTGACTGAGTGACACAGACAAACCCTGAGTGCACAAAACCACTCCACTCACAAAGACCAAATAACAGCAGGAAATATTAAAGTCGCTCCCTTCTGAGCTATTTCCCTTGGTTCAGACACCTCCATGCAACTTCCTTGCACGACAAAGAGTGTCCAGTACTAAGATATTTGTGCTAAAATTGAAAATCAAGGCAGTGGGAAGGTAGGAAAAGCAACAAGATTTCACTTCTTTTTTACTTTAAACATTTGCCTTGACTGCCTAGGTCACCTTAAATTTGCCTCAGCAACCAACTATGGCTCTCCTTGTCTCCCTCAGGAGCTCTGTTTGTTGTGCCCCTGTGACATGACTCTCAGCAGCCACAGCTGCAGCTGGGTCACCTTCCTCCTGCATAAGGGCCCTTCCAGAAGACCAAAATGTTCTTAAACAGAGCTTCCCCTAGGCCCTAAGGACTATGACAAGCAAACCGAGTAAGCTGATGATGTCTGTCGCTAAATTACACTCTTTAAATGCAGAATCAGTAAATCCCAGGTTAATTTAGCCTGGTAGCTCTACTGGTCCCATCCCCTGCTCAGTGCAAGGCTGACTGGGGCATTAGCTTGGGTTGCTCCAGTCCTTGCTCTGTTGAATGATCAATATCAATAATCAATTGGGATTCTGCACCGATTTCTAAAATTTCTTAACATTTTATGTTTCCAAACAGAAAGGTTTGAAAGAAATGCTTGCAGCTTATCTTCCAAGGTTTCTGCAGGGAGATTGATGCTTTATCTGGGTGTGGAGATGGTATATTACAGAGACATTTTAAGAAATAAAGAGCAAAGTGAAGAGATTTTCATACATATTTTCTTCAAATGTTTTGCTTGATCAGTCTTGTGTTTTTGGAAAGGGACAGCTCCCTCACTCTAAAGAAAGGAAGTTTCTTTCCCAGTGTGTTTTAAGCAGGATTGTTGTTGGTACTAAAAGCTGTCAGTGACCTACAGAACCAAGGGCCAGGAGTAATAAGTGCTAGCAGGATGAAGCTGCCTAAGTGGGAAAAATCAAGTAGAAAGAGACCTGTATGAAAGCTCATTTCTTTCCTCAGAAGTGGAAATTGGTGAGGAGGGAAGGCTGGGCTGCACTGTGTGTTTGGCACTGAACTCTTGGGCCTACGGAGACCTCACAATAATAAGGTGAGGAACAGATCGGCCTGAAATATTTAACAGGATTGACTGAATTATTTTGTTCAAACTTATTTTGCCACAAAGTGGATTTAACTTTCCTTTTTTGCTGAACCTGTGAGACAGAACCTTTGTCATCCCTGTAGAACAAGCAGCCAGCGTACTTGTAATTTTTCCACATCATGAAGCATTACTATGCCTGTGTTTCCTTCTTCTGTCATAATCTTTGCATTTAAAAGGGGAAAATAATTTTTAAGCACTTGACTAGTGTTGTTGGAAGGGTTTCCAGCCCATAGGTATGTGGAGTGTGTGACTGAAGAATCCCACAGGTCTCCTGTCAGGCACCATTTATTTGATTGGAAGGCGTTAACATCCAATTTCTTTAAATTGCTCTGAAAATCTAGTTTCCTAACTTCTTCTTCTCTTGAGTAAGGAGAACTCTTAAAACAGTGGACAATTACACTATAATTATGTACTTATAGAAGTGTATAACTATATAAGCATATAATTATATGAGCATCTAATTTTAATATATTACAGACCTGGCAAAATGGAGAAAGTCAGTTCACAATGCCTTTGGCCCCTCTGCAGTGTGAGAGTCCTTTACAGGACATCCTTTGGGATGGAACATCTTGGGAAGAGGAGACAGGAGGAGTGAGGAAGGCTGGCTGTCAGTGCACCAAGAGGCCAGGCAGCCACCCTGTTTTGGTAGCGTGTTGAGGAGGGGTTTCTGCATCCTCATTTCTCCCTCCTTTTAATTAAACACTTGAACTTTAGGAGAAAGAATTTCCAGAAAACTTAAGGCAAGTCTTTGCAAGGTCACCTTTCACCAGTGTTAGAATATTGGGGATTACAGGTTAAGAGAGGACTATCTCATCCTCAGGAATTTAATTAATTTTTTCCTAATTTCTTCCTCTCCTTTGCTCACTAAAATATGATGTTTCTGTTATCTTTTGAACTCAAAGGTGGTGTTGTTTTCTGAATTCCATCTTCCACTGATTCATGGGAGGCATGTAAGAGGGGTGTTTAACTAGACAGTAGAGTGACATTTTTTAACAACACATCTAATACAGACAGATCTTTGAACACAGTTCAACTTGACATTTTGTGAGAAAATTTCAGCTTTTCCTGATTTCCTTGCAATTACCTCTTAACGAGCTGTATTATGCAATATTTTACATAAATAAAGTCTTTACATATTAAAATTAGGCAGTAGTTACTCATTTTTCCACCACTTAGTAGATATCAGTGCTCTTTCCCAGGCAAAACTAAATTTAAAAACAGAAGAGCTTGATCCTGTTCCATCAAAGGCACTGGGAGATTTTCAATTGCCTTAAGTGGGATTCGGACTAAAACTGAAAGAATAATTACAGCTTTGGTACATTTATACGAACAACCCTAATTTCATTTAAAAAAAATCCTATTTAGTCGATGAAGTAAGTGTAGTCTATTTATTATATTTGAATATTAGCAATTCTTTTATTACCAAGCCTCAAAATCTTAACCAAAAATTTAATTTAAATTAGCTTTCATCTGAACAAGCTTGAGAGTTGAAAATGTGCTAAGTGACCATCTTCGTTTCTGAATTCTGCCTTTTGTCAGAAAGCTCTATCAGTGCTTAGGGAGCACTGCAGACCCGTGTGAAGTGCACTGTACAAAGCAGCTGAGCTGTGCCGTGAAAGCCTCGTGCAGTGAGGGATTTGCTGGTTAATCACCTACTATTGTGCAGCAAATTCATTTATTTTCGCTGGTCCGCAAGCGTGTGAACATGTGTCACTTCTCCATAAACCTCATTAGTTTTCATCACCCAGAGGTCTGATAAAACCTGGTGGTCATTCTCACCCCTGTATTGATTAGTGATGCTACATCATTTTGAAATACTGACAATTAAGGGTCTTTCTACGAGAGCTCATGAGCATATTGAGTTGGAATGTTTTCCATTAATTGTTTCCAGTAATAACCTTGGTCCATTTGAGACATTGCTTAATAGTCCATAACTCCTACTTTAATAGGAAACAATAATTGATTTCTACTTGTACTTGAATACTGTAGGCTATAAATTTTAACACATTTAATACCCAGTTAATGATACACCTTTGGAAATACTAATGGAGGCAAAGTCTGGGCCATCGTTGTTTTCATGTGCAACCCTGAAGATTTACAGGGTGTTCACTCGAGCCGTGCGGAGTACAGTGGAACCAACCATTTTCCTACAGGGGGAAAAAAGAGCCAAACACAACAAAACAAACCAAAACAAGCCAAAGAAAACAGTGCTTTGTGCCACTGTAACTTCGTTAACAACCTAAGCGTCATCAAGCACTTTGTAACACAGCCAACCATAAATGTATAAATAATCTGCACCTGCAAGAGATCCAAGATGTACACGATTGCACAAATGGGATTCAGGCAATCATCTGCAAGGAATAAAATCGGCAAGATGCAAACAGAGGAGGTAGGCTGGCCAATGACACGCTTCTGCAGAGCAAGGCAGGGAGACAGCCTCTTATCACTCATTGATGAGGCACCTGAGTGATAAGCAAGAGCCAGCCCGTGGCTGTGTGCATTGATAATGAAAGTCAATCGACTAAAATCCTTACTTTTGAAATTGATCTGGTTTACCAATCTTTTCAGCACTCCTACCCCACTGATCTCTGACTCCCTGAGTGCTGGACAGGCACACATACATTCAGGGAAGCACAAAAGGGTTGAGGTGGGAAGGGACCTCTTCAGGTGATGTTGCCCACCTAGAGCAGCTTGCCTAGCACAGGTTGTTGTTCCAGCTGTGTTCAGTTGCATCAAACATATGTGCGGGCAAAACATATGGAATTATGTAGAATTTTCACAATTTGTTTGCTTGGAACATCTTGATTTTTTTCTTGCATACTTCAGTGCTCTACAGCAGGCAGGAATTCACTGGAGTGTATAAGAAGCTGATACTCCAGATGAGTGAAATGAGTGGAGAATTGAGTTCTGAATACACTGGTTCTGTATCTTTCTGCTGATTGAATAATGACACATAAGCCTAAAAGTTCTGCTATTCTCTTTGTTAAGGATCCAAGTTGATAGATTTGAATACTACACATGAACTCGAGCTTCACTCTTTCTTAATTGAAAGGAAATTTACTGCAACATGATCTTGTAATTCTGCTTGCTCTGTGGCAGGCAAACAGAAGAGATTAAAAATATTGCATATGCAGTGTTGGTTTGCACAGTCATCCTTTCTCTAGGAGACAGCCACTTGTATGAGCTTTCTGGTCCAAATACCTGGCAGATGAGACAGTTTCTAATACCACTATTTTCTGAAACATTTGCTTTTTATTTTGTTAAAATGAGACTCTCAAGAGCAAGGGGGAAGGAGGGCAAAAGAGGACAGGAGCAAGGAAGAAAAGAAATAATGAACAAACACCCCTAACAGTTTCCAGTTTAATAATTATATATAATTGAACATCCATGGTCATAGAAATTGCTGATTGCATGTGAATCTGCAGGTCAGTGCTTGTGTTTAAATAAGACTTGAAGAAGCACCAGGGCAGCAGGTGGAATGGAAATGATTCACCAGTCAGTCCAGTCCATCCAGTGCTCTGGTGAGGGCTGGCTGGTGGAACACACAGAAGACACCCAGTCATGTCATTTTTCCTCAGGTTTATATCTTTCAGATTGGGAGATCTACCACTTTTAATGTGCATTTACAGTCTCCTTACAATGGAAATAGAATGAATGACATGGTGCCTCTGCCACTAAACATCCCAGGTGAATGGAACAGGATACAGTGGAGAAGGCAGAGATAGCTGAGAGATTTATAATAAAACCAGCAAGAAGTGCATGTAAAATTCTCAAGAGTTCAGCTTTTCACCCTGACATACATCTGAAGCTGATATTTTATTAAAATTCAGGTAAGCCCCTGGCTTTAGATCCATAAAATTAAATATTTAGGGAAATAATATCCGTGGTTATGCAAGATTTTTGGAAGTGGCATTTTGGAAGTGTTCACCTTTTGATCAGATAGTGCTCAAAACCCCACAAAACTCTTGGGAATTTTAATATTTTAGTGATTTTGTCATTATGCTCATTGTTTTAAGATTGCTTTTTCTACTTTGTTTTTGATATATTATAGCACTGAATTATTAAATAGATGATAAATTACATGCTACACTAGGGTGCCAGACTTTATTGAGTAGGCCTTTATACTACTCGAAAAATTTTTGATGTTAGAATCTTTGACTTTTTTGTATTAAATAGTGACAAAATATTATTAACTGCATTTTACATACAAATCCTATTTTGGTACAAGAATGCAGCACGATGATGTTTTGAGATCTCTCCCTCATACCTCGTTAATGTGACTTTCTTTCAGCCAAGTTTAGTTCCATCAGTTTTTCTGGACGTCTATAAAATCAGACTTACCATTTGATTTTTTTAAATGTGTTTTTCTGTTGAATTTAGAATTGTGCCCTTTAACTGTGCTTGGCATATTGGTGCTGCCAATGGCAGCTTAAAGAACCTGCGGCGCGTCGCCAGTCACAAGATGCTTTTGCTGAAATCACCTTGGAACTTGGGATAATTGCCAGAATTTTTTTAGGAATCCCATATTTATGTACGTGAGGAAATAATAGCTGTCACCTTGAGTATCTGCTGTTTATTTCACAGTTGCATTTTAATTTTCTTCAGAAGTTTACAAGGGAGGAGTACATTTTCCTTACACTAGGAGTTAATGGCTAATTAACACGGTTTGTGTCACATATGATGGTTGCAGTTTCCAAACTAGCGAGATTTGTTGCTTGGGAAAATTATAAATAACAAATATTTGTGGAGGTTCACCACCCAAACACATAATTTGCTGTCCTCTTGAGTATTATCTTTTTTTTTTTTAACTAAAATGAAAAGCTAAAGCTGTCCAAACAATTGGATCGGAGCTGGTTTGGGTTTATTTCATTTCAAATGAAGACTGACTCATACCATTGTTCATTTCAACTCTAAAGTGTAAAAAAATAAAGTCATGATGAGATCTCTGATAATTAAAGCTAAAATTAAGCAGCAACAGCCAGAAACGTTTGGAGGAAAAAGGATTACAAAACATATCTAATGAATGGGCTGTGTGTTATTTGGTGCAAAATCAACTTTATTAGACTTAACCTTCAGGCTTGTTTTTTATGATATTCTAAGATAAGGCACGTAAGATGGTAATTAAAAGGGAAGATGGGGAATAGGAAAGGTAAGAAATTATCGATATTGAAAATATTCCATTTTCTTGCTAAATAACATGTAAATGCTATATAGAGTAAAGCTGGACTCTGCTAAGAGCTCTGTATTTGGTAACAAAGGCCATATTACCCTTTCTCAGTCACCAAGAAAAAATCTGAAACACTTGATTCCCTGGGCTCAAGGACCTCTCCCCTGTGGACAACACTGATCTGCTTCTGAATTATTGTACCAAATGTCTCTGCTTCGGTCAAGAATAAACAAACATGTTGCTCTAAGACAGAGTGGGGAGAATAATTCATCAGCATCAAGAGTGCATTTTTATTTCCTTAGCTGGCCTGAACACTGCAGTGGAAAACCTGCAGCGTGGTGGTTGCAGACAGATGGGTCTGAACGAGCCCTGTGTACACTTTTGAGTCTTACTAAGAGACAGCACAAAGTTCAGTTCTGTTAGCAGTTTAGCTTAATAAAGCCTGATTTGTTTATTCACTTCCAACAAAACTACAAAAGCAAAGGAAATTGAATTCTGTCGAGAGGTTCTTTGCCAGCCATGGGCTGGATGGCTTTTTTTTGCCTGCTGTTAGAGTGAAATAGGAAAATCTAGAACTGACAAATGCTGATGTATGGGTAGACCTCACAGTGTTTGCCATCTCTTGTTTTCAGCATCTCCCCCCCAAAAGGGAAGGGGAAGGAGAGGGAGAAGATAGAACAATTCCTATAATTTTGTAGGTTATATTTCCTTTAATTTTATTTCAGGCCAAGACACTGAGCAGCCTGCTTAATCAAAGGCTTTGAACTGGATGATCTCCAAAAAGGTCCCTTCCAACCTCAACCATTCCATGATTTTGTTTCTAGGATAAGAATGAACAAAGTTGCAAACTGGGTGAGAGGCAGAAAGGAAACAGCTGCACCTGTAATCAAAACGTGGTGTGGACAAAAGACAGCCACGCACCACTGTTGCCACAGCCGCACCCTTTGAAAGCAGCATACAATTAAAACAGAAGGGAACTCAACCAGCCTGAAAATCAGTTGGTTTTTATGAAGAGTTAGTACTTAATCCTTTGGACACTTTTCAACCTGTTAGAACATGTTTGTTAATATCTAACAGCCTTCCAAGCAAAAGTAATGTTTTTCTAATACTTGCCCATAAGTTTTCCTATTTACTTGGCATTCATTATTCTTTCTGTGAATAAATAGATTTACTACTCTAATTGTGTATTACATGTGAGAGCTGTAAATAATGTCCACTCTCTGGAAACAGGAAATAGCTTTCCTGGAAGCTGTCCATGTTTGATTTGGTCTCTAGTTAGAGCTAACATTAATTCTTAAAGTAGGGCCGGAGTGCAGATGTATCCAAGGGATGCACTGAGGGTGGCTGGGCTGATATCATAATCCCACCGGCTGAGTCCCTGAAACACCAGGAGTCCAAGCAAAGGTAACTGCAGCTGCTCTCTGCTGACTCAGTAACCTGCCAAACCTGCCAGGGTAGAGCTTCCACCACCTTCCCCAACTCTTCAACACCAGGGAAATGCATCATCCAATGACAAAAATTTATCCTAAAGAACAGAAAGCTCCAGGGAGCTTCACTGTGGCCTTTTTGATATATAAAAGAGCCTTATAAGAAAGATGCAGGGAAACTTTTACCAAGGTCTGTAGGAACAGGACAAGTTTTAAACTGAAAGGAGGTAAGTTTAGGCTGGATATAAGGAAGGCACTTTTTATTACGAGGATGGTGAGGCCCTGGCACACATTGTCCAGAGAAGCTGTGGCTGCCCCATCCCTGGAAGTGTCCAAGGCCATGATGGACGGGGCTTGGAGCAACCTGGGATAGTGGAAGATGCTCCTGTCCAGGGCAGGGAGATTAGAACCAGATGGCACTTAAAGGTCCTTTACAACCTGAAGTATTCTGTGATTCTATGATTCTTACTGCGAATGAGCTGTGATGAAGTAAGGAAAAATAACTTCCATAACATTTGTTTTCATACTTAGTATTGGCCAAGAATATGGCTTTAATTTTGTTCTGTTTCCAGACTGTGGTGATCATTGAAGTAGACAAGAAAAGGGACTGAATGAGACAGAAGAGATAAATAAAAATAATACCTATCTGTTGTGCAGGAGATGTTGATAAGTAGATTAACAGCCAAAATGACCAATCAGTCAATAAATAGTTCTCATAGAATCACAGAACACGCTGAGTTGGAAGGGAACCACAAAAATCATGGAGTCCAGCTCCTGGCCCTGCACAGACACCCCCAACAATCCCAGCCTGTGCATCCCTGGGAGCGTTGTCCAAACGCTCCTGGAGCTCTGGCAGCCTTGGGGCCAGGACCATTCCCTGGGGAGCCTGGTCAGTGCCCACCACCCTCTGGGGGAAGAACCTTTTTCCAACATCCAGCCTGACCCTCTCCTGGCAGAGCTCCAGGCATTTGCTCGTTCCTGTCCCTGGTCCCAGGGAGCAGAGGTCAGAGCTGCCCCTGTGCTGCCCTCGGGAGGATGTTGAAGAGCTCCATGAGGTCTCAGTCTCCTCTGCTCCAGCTGGACAAACCAAGTGCCCTCAGCTGCTCCTCACACGGCCCCTCCAGACCCTTCCTCATCCTTGTGGCCTCCTTTGGATGGTCTCTAACACTTTAATGTCTTCCTCACGTTGTGGCAGCCAAAGCTGCCCCCAGCACTGGAGCTGAGGCTGCCCCAGCCCAGAGCAGGGCAGGACAATCCCTCCCTGGCCCGGCCGGCGCTGCTGGGCCTGATCCCCCCAGGACAGGCTGTCCCTCCTGGCTCCGGGGCACTGCTGACTCAGATCCAACTGGCCACGGACCAGGAATCCCAGGGCCCTTCCGCAGCTGCTCTCCAGCCCCTCCTTCCCCAGGCCATACACAGAGCCAGGGGATCCCGTCCCAGGGGCCGAATCCAGCACTTTCCCTCGTTAAGCTCCGTAGGATCAGGGATTGTCCATCTCTCTCATTTGTTGAGGTCTCTCTGCAGGGCCTTGCTGCCCTCGGGGCTTTTCTTTCTGAATATAAGCGTAGGAACTTCCACTGTTTAATTAATTCAAGAAAGAAAAGTAAAATGAGAATGAAACAAGCATCTGGTGTGGGTGCCTCTTACTTCGTTTCTGTGCCCGCATACGCAGGATCGCTTCCTTTACATGTGACACCCAAATACTGCAGGCACTTGGGAAAACTTCATCAGCTTCCTAGATCATGAAGAGTTCTTTGCAACGTGTTGGCATGAACTTCCTCAGTCTGAGATGTACTTAAGTATATTTATGTTTTTAAAATCTCACTCAGACACGCTACAAAGGCCTAAATTTTCTATCTAAATTGAATTTAAGAAACAGATTTCAATAGATACCATTTCCACAATGAAATGGTGAAGAGAAATGGTCCTTAAGCCAGTTCAATATCTTTGTTGTCATTTCCTTTGAGAAAAGTCCCGAGACAAAAACATGCAGTGATCATGAGACTGACGCAATCCCAAAAGTACATCAATAAAATCAGTTGCAGCAGAGATGCCAATCTGGTTTTAAACAGAAATAATTTACTGAATCCGCAAATGTGGCTTAGCAACATATGATCATAAAATAATATATATGAATATTGAAAAAACCCAAAACCTGTAACAAGATTAAACTAGGAGGATTGTGAAATTGTGAGGCAAATCAGATTAATTTTCTCAAGATGATCACTGTGTCTGCTAATTATGAGATTAGCATCATAGGCAATTAGGTGATAATTTGTATTATGGACATGCACTTTTGAACATTTTTAACAGTTGTTTATTGTTGTGTTTTGGGTAGAAAAATGGGAACCAGATCTTGTTGGATTAAATTTTGAACTCTGTTCAGAAAGAAATGGCTCAAGACCAAGATTTCCTAATGTTTTCCAAAGCTGAGACAGACCTTTTAATCTGAAGTTAGACTTTAAACTAATAAATAGTTAATTTTTGAATATCAGTCGGCTTACTGGTGGCCCCATTAAAGTTACAAGAACGTTCATAATTGTCAGTATAGATGTCATATATGACATATGTCATTATATGACATAAATGTCAGTATAGATGTGCCTGTGTGGTTTATAAAACTGGGGCCTTTGTCGCTGACTTTGACTTCAGAAATAAAACTAAAAACAGCAAAGCTTTCAAGACTTGCATGAAGGCCCAGTGCAGGTTGGGTTTTATAGCTGAGGCCTTCAAGCACTTGAAAGATATATTTTGTTACCTATTCTACTTCTAAACTTTTAGATAAATCATTATTTCCATTGACTATATTAGAGATTATGGAAAGTGACAGAGACTTGAATAGTGATTTATTTTTAAATACCATTTTCATTGTAGCTTTAAAGAACTCCAAATCACAAGACATCCAGTAATTCTATTAAAAACTTTATGATGTCTCCTATTCCACTGCTTGAAATATAAATATTCTTTTGATAAAACTGTAGCTGCTTTTTAATATGAATATATCAACCTATGGTGCAATATGTCAGTGCTTTGGGTCACTTTGCTTTAGACAGATCAGCCTGAGGGGTTTTATAAGAAAATTTTAAAATATGAGCTTGTTAATATAATAATATACCTGAGATAGAAAATTTAGATCCAGATCTGATATTTTTTTAATCGATCTGGTGTTCTGTTTCAGGATTATAGATGGAAATATTTATGTTTAAAGTGCTGAGGGAATTTCTGCCTTCCTGTGAACAAGGAAAGCCTCTAATTCGATGTATGTGTCCATGCAAGAAGGAATAAATGGTCAAAGGGCTTCTTCTCCTTTACTGTTAATTTTGTCCTCTCCCTCGCAGTGCAAGAGCTGCATCAGCCCTTCACTCACCCAACTGGCATCAAGGTGAAGTATTTGTGGCTGGAAACATCTAAAATGGAACCACAGGCCTTTAGGATGTCCCTTGCTGCTCCTTTCTCTGACAGAGGGTTTTTCCTTTTGGAGTGTGATCACAAAATGACTCAGAGATAGAGTATTAGCACTACCACTCTAATGATTTTTTTTTTTTAATATTGTGCAGAAAAGTGATTTTCTAAAAACCACATGGCCCAGTCAAAGGAATCTGAGTGTTGTATGTTGAGTAGATGGCTTATTTTCAGCTTGTCATAGGCTGAATTTATCAATTGTTACTTCTCCCACAGAGAACTAAGGTCTAAATATTTTTTTTCTAGGCCAACATATGGCAGTGCTGCCCATCACTGGCATCTTTTATTGATAGAGCATAGATGTGATTTTAATATATTTTGTCTTTTTATGACCTGTAGAATTCTTATTCCACACTCATCTCCAGCTTTCATGTCCCGTGTTCCCTAAATGAATGCCACCTTGTAGAATACAGTGTATAACCACATGAAAATACACCTGCAAGAGCTAAAATTGCCTGTAGCAAAAATAGAAGTTAATTCTTTTCTATTGCAGCTGACATATTAGAGGCTGAATAGTACATTTTTAAAGTTATAAATTTGGAATTGCTTTCTCTAGCCACCTTCCATTTAAGATGCTTTTTTCTTTATCCAAAACAGTGAACAAAAGTAAATCAGGCAGTATATTAAATGGCTGGAGAAGAGACTGAACATCATCCACTATGCAGCACTGAAGAATTATAGCCAGAATTTGGCATATGGCTTACCTCTAATTCCCGTATACAATATTTTGTTAACAGATATATACTACTGTCAGCATAATTCATTATGAATTAGAAAAGTGAAGGAAACTTATCCAAAACTAAATGGGAAGAGTAGCAAGTCAGAAAGGAATCATCTGGATTGCTGACAAACCGGGACAAGTAATGACTGTGGCATGGTCACTAATGCAGGCTGAAATAAGGTGCTTGTCCTCTCTTTATGGGAGAGGGGGAATTAATGATAAGATCTGGAGCCAGGACAGTCTGTGCATCTGTTAAGTGGTTCAAATGCAGGAGAAACTGATTATAGAACTTCTCTCTATATGTTCTTAAAAGGAGAAAAGGCCCTGAGGCAATTCAGGGAATCCTCAAAATAAGCCTGGCAACAGATGATGCTGCACCTCAAATTTAAGCCAGAGGGTCCACTTCTGATGGATAATGGGTCTGGTGGGGTCCTAGCCCCGCTCAGCTTGTCATATCCTCGCTGAAATCCTTTAGAAAAGCACCCAAGTACTAAAACATGGAGAGTTTCTACCTGCAGTCACACCTACGTATTTTTCAGTGACCTTCTGCTCCTCTGTCCGGGGTCTGCTGTTGGTCTCAGATTGCTTCTTTTGCTACCCGAAGTTAAACTTGACACAGTAACAACAGGAAGACCAGGTTACTCCAAGCCCCATCTAGGCTGGCCTTGAACACTTCCAGGGACGTGGCAGCCACAGCTTCTCTGGGAAGAATTGGTTCTCAGACCAAATTTTTGGGTGGGTCTGGCTGTTACAAAAAAAAGCCATAAATAAACGTGCAGCACCGTCAATGCTCCACTGTTTTCCTAATCACGAAACTTCATTTCAGCTGCTTTGCATTGCTATTATTATAAATTATTCAGAGCTTGAAAGCATCAATTAATTGTGAAGGACTAGAAACTAAAAAATGTTTATTTTTAAACTTTGGATTTTTGCAAGCTCTCATCTTCTGCATGAACTTTAGAGTTTGGTTTTCCAGAAAGGAAATTGAAAAATAACTGAAACATTAGGGCTTTCCAAGAATTCTCAGTCATATTTAGACATGCTGTAAATTCAAATTCACCCATGGCTTACTGGAATTAGACAACACTGTAGCTAATTTAGGCATCAAGTCTCTTATTCCTTGTGATTTATAAAGAGGTCAGACCATTCTGTTTGCATTGCATATCTAATGTCTTGAGATTTCTCTGGTACTTTCTTTTGTTTCTGGTACTGGATTATCATTATCACTTTGAAGGATTAAAGGCACCAAAGATGTATTCCTCCATTTCTGTACTTTGCTTATACTTTGCACTTTTCTACCTTTTCTATGCTGCAGAGAACATGAGAAGAAGACCCCCATGAGGACCAGAGCTGCTCCTGTCTGTCTAGAGAGGTCCTCATCTGCTTCTTTGTGGTCAGGCAGCCTGGAGCAGACCTTACCTGCCTCCTCTGACCCTAACCCATAAACTCTCAGCTGGCTCCTCATCCAGCCCCTGGCACAGCTCCCTGCACTCCAGATGCTCTTTCACATGAAGGGCAAGTCCCCTTCCCTCTCTCTCCATCCTCTGGTTCCTACAGAGCCCACATCTCTTCACTGCAGCCCTCTGATCATGGCAGCCATCCCACCACATCTCCACAATCCCAACAGGACCGGAGCCCCGCAACTGCACAGGGTGAGAAGACAAGGAGAGTAGTGCACCTGGTTTTGTTTCTGCACACCTGTTTGGCCTCCAATCAGACATATTAAATAATTCCATCAATTTTTTATTTCATCCCATTATATTTTAGCACAAATCATCTCAGTACAGTCGTTAAGACATATAATACACCTTTGCATTTAATCTCACACTGCTGTCTCCTTTTTGGTATTTTTTTCTGTTAGATTCATGCCTGTAACTGTGATGTTTTATGCATCTTCACCCACGTATCAGCCCTGAAATGCGGCACTGGGGTGGGCCAAGAAGACCCTAATTATAACAAAAGGTGTACATATATTCCAGTTCCTGAACTGGCATGAAGCTGTGCCAGGGCAGGGTTAGGTTGAATATCAGGGAAAGGTTCTTCCCCCAGAGGGTGGTGGGCACTGAACAGGCTCCCCAGGGAATGGTCCCGGCCCCAAGGCTGCCAGAGCTCCAGGAGCGTTTGGACAACGCTCCCAGGGATGCACAGGCTGGGATTGTTGGGGGTGTCTGTGCAGGGCCAGGGGTTGGACTGGATGATCCTCATGGGTCACTCCAACTCAGGCCATTCTGCGATCGTATGGTTCCTTTTTATATGTTACTGAGGTGTTACACTTGTCTTGTAAAAGCATATTTGATGCAGATTCAGTTTCCTGCGCTTGAATTGAGGGAAAATCTATTGAAATACCCCTAAATTTGTATGTTTGTTAATGATCTAAGATATCACAGCTTCACAGTAAACAGCTGAAAAAACCCTATTAATCCCTTCTGGGGTAAAGAAACCCATCAGCTTCCCAATGCAACTGAGCAGTGACAGATTTGGGTTGTTTGGCTCATCTTCTGTGTTTACCATACAGTTTAAGATATTGAACTATGTAATTAATGATTTGCTAAAATATAATCTCCTTGGATTACCTTTCGTTGTCAGTGCAGCAGAAAACATGATCATTCCTCTTAAGGGCTTACTAAGAGAATTATCTATACTTTAAAGAGAGTTAAATTCATAGCTTCCTGAAAAGAATTTTATTTTCACAATTGCCTTTTATCTTTCTGCAGTTTTCCATTAGAAGGTAAAATAACATCATCTATCTCTGTTAGGTACCATAGTCTAGAAAAATATTGCTGAACCTTGGATGTCATTAGGATTAAATATTCTTTCTCTTCTCTTGCTTCCGGAAAACTGATACTTGCTTTTGAAAAGACAGATACAAGCTGGGTGTCACTTGGATTAATTAGACCCTGACCTCTTTGCTTTCCTGTCTTAAAAAGAAATCTGAATTAACATTTTAAACAAGGATTACCAAAATTAATCCAATGGGCATATTCAGGGAGAGAAAGCTGAGATGATGCTTAATAATTTAATAATGCAGCAATCAAATGATATAACAAGTTTTCCCTCCTAGTTTTAGTGTAAAGTCTAGCCAGCCAGGGAGTTTGGGTTTTTTAAAGATGGAAGAGAAGGGATTTGTCCTGTTTTCTCTTCTGGCACAAGCCAGAACATCCTAGTCATGTGCACTACATCGTATAGCTGAAAGCACCAACCCAGAGACATCTTTACAAATCATTTGGCTTGACAAAGAGGCTTAAAAGGATTCTTTCAGGATGTAGAATTCCATAGCAATAAGTCCCCATGAGCTTCACTGGACTCTGGCTGCATGGCAAACTGAGTTTTATGTGTGTGTATATATGCTGTATGACTATGTAGATTACACAATGTATATATATGTGTGTGTGTGTGTGTGTGTGCGTGCAAAGAATTTGCAGAAAAACTTACAAAACATGTCAGCTCTCTTCCTCACTGGGATGCAACAATAGCTTTGAAGCCCCAAAATGTCAGAAGACATTGTTATAATAACTGACAGAATTTGACATGCCTTTGACATAATGCCACAGCAGTTCAGCTGGTCAGAGCAGGGTGCTGATAACCCCAAGGTTGTGGGATCAATCCCCACACGGGCCATCCACTTAAGAGCTGGACTCGATGATCCTTGTGGGTCCCTCCCAACTCAGAATATTCTGTGATTCTTTAGAGGTCTTAAATTCTCATCTCTGTCCAAAAGAGAGGTCCTTTTCTCTTAGCTAATGCCAGTAAATTGTGTCCTGTCTACCCACAGAGCGCAGTTATTTAACAGAACAACCGGTGATCTCTTGGGAGCCAGTGGAGGAGTCTCCCTTAAATTACGTGTGCCAGGCTTTTGTCATGGCTGCTTTCCAATAGCTTTAGTACCAGACTTTTGTTACTTCCCTTGGGAAGTGGTTCAGCAGTTAAAACCTCTCTATTAGGAAACTTTCTTTGAACACGCCAAACACTTTCACTCTGAACACGCCAAACAAAGGGAGAGAAAGGGAAGTGCCTCAGCCATGAAGTCTGCAGTTCAGGACATGAAGGCTGGAGTTCAACATATCTTTCCAGCCTGTTTTAAAAGTTTCCCTAAAGTCTATGAACTTGGCACAGGTTTTGTGCTCTTCTGCCTTGGAAGTGGGAGCCTGAACAGAAATTTCTTTTTTGGCTGGGGAAAGGAAACCTATATTCTTTTCAAAACACACCTTTGTGTGATGAACAAAGTTTTTTTGGTCTGGTATATAAAAATACATCCACACATTTTTGCTTATGTTCCCAATGAAGGTTTATACATCTTATATAATACACAATATCAGGGATGCAATGCACTGAGATTGCTTAGAGCTGCCCTACACAAGCTATACGTTAATTGGTACTAATTAATTAATTCTGCTGTCTCAGGTCATGTAGTCCAAGCTCTGCCTAGCGTATGTCTCAGGATTTCCAAATGTGATATGCTTCCACATAACTGTTGACATTCTTAGCAGGCAAGTCAAAACAGTCCTCCAGTCACATTTTAGGCTCAGTTTTGCTTTTTCGAGACTGAAATGGTTCTTAGAAATATTTATTAGGAAGGAAAATATGCAGTTAATGTGAAATTTACAGCAAGCAGTTATTCAGTTGTTTTCAAAATCTAAGCTGTCTCTGTTAATCTTGCAGAAAGTAAAGATAGATAGATAGATCATACCACATTACTCTATTTGGTATGTATATATATATAAAAATTTTAAATGCATGTATATGAAAAGATGCTTTGAATTTCCTTTTCAAGTTGCCTCCAGTTCATTTTTTCGCAATGCAAAAGTACACAGCTTACAGATGGTGTACTTTTAGAGCATCAAGAAGACAAATTCAGAATTTCTACGTGAAGTAATACTGGAATTCTTCTAAGACCCATTACCAAGCAACATTAACTCATTATTCAGTTATTAATTTACTTCTTTAGAAGTATTTCAGTGATAGCAAAAAATATTATTGCATTAATGCTTCTGTATCTGTGATAGTAACTACTGCAAGATTTATGCCAAATCCTAGTAATACATGGAGCTTATCCTGGATGGAAAAGCCACTGAGTTAAATAGCAGCAGCATATAACTGAATATTTTGCTAGCACAGAGATGCTGTATAATTAAATATCTCTGGTCCAACATGCAAGTTTTGTTACATCTTGTGTGAAATTCATGCATGTGAAATCAGTGCTGATTCATTTTGCAATGTATGAATGAGCAAACAGGCACAGGAAGCTTAGTCAACTTTAATCAAGTTTCTAAAACCATTTAACCCCTCCAGTAAAGCATATTGCACAGAGGAGAAATGGCAGGCAAAATGCAGACAAGGGAAATGTCAGGAGGCAGCAAATAGAGGTTGTCTTGGCCATAGAATTTTTGAAATTGCCACATAATGTGTTTTAAAATAGTTGGGGTGGGTCCCATTAAAGCCATGCCTTGACTTTCTGTGGCTCAGAGGGGTGTTTGTTGTTGTTCTGTCCTCAGAATGTGTTATGAAAATGTAAATTGTTGGAAAGGGCAGGAAAAGCAGGCACTGAAAGAGATTCTGTTTCCCTCTCTAGTCGTTTTCAACAGATTCCCTGTGTATTTCCATAGATAAATATCTGGGAATTGTATGCGTGATTACTTTTGCCCTTAAATTCTTCCACTGCTGCTTCGTTACCGTTTCTGTGCATCCTGCGAGCAGCAGCTTTGGGTTTTTTTCAGAGGCACGATGCTTGAAAATAGGACAGGCAAACAGCAGAACAGATTGCACAGAGTCTGTGCTGTGCCCATCCTTGGAGGGTTTTGAGCCCTGACTGGACAAAACCTCGAGCAACCTCATCTGAACTGCGCCAGAGACCTTCTGTGGCCCCTTCCAACCTGATTGTAGGATTATCTGAAAACCGGGGAGAGAGGCGATGGGTGCTCTAACAAAACAGGATAACCACAGCACCAAGTGGGGCTGTTAGGAGCAGAGACATTTGGGTGGTTTGTGTGCTGATGTCTCTCAGTTGGTGTGTTGTGCCCTGATACAAAAGTGTGATAAACCAGAATGACTGAAATTAAATCATATGAGATGTAGGAAAGTAAAAGTGGGTGCCAGAGAAAAATTCCCCAGCGGAATGAATACCAAAAGATCATTAGAAATGCTTCTGGCTTGAGACCTGATATTTTGGGAATATTTCTAAGGAATCAGTGTAAAGATCTGGGATTTGATGACCGAAGGGAGCGTTGGAGACACTTGTCAAACCTTGGCGGTGAGGAGAGGTAGAGGATGAGTAGTTGATGTTGGAGTTGAGTGCCACGGCCTTTGAGACAAGGAACGTGCCTCAACACCCCAGAGACCGAGGTCAACAGCCCAACAACAGCCTAATAAACCTCTTCAGGAAAGACACAAATTTAGGAGAAATATACAGGAACTGGTTTTTTCCCCCAATACGTTTCCTCACCTCATTTTGTGCCCTTTTAGACGAAAGAATAAAACAATCCAGTCGCTAGAAAATGAAGTCTATTAATGACTTTAAAGTCATGACTATTAAAGTCTATTAATGACTTTAAGCAGCTCACTGTCTACCAACTCTGAAAAAATAATTCATTTAGTGTTAAGCTCCACCGAGCCTGTTGCATTGTGGCAGCTGGAGACAGAGGCAGCTCGTACTCAGGAAAGTCTCAGACTGATGGCCAGTCTGTGTCTGCTCTTGAGGAAGGTGAGACCTGCTACCTGAGTGGCTCATTGAGACAATGGAGAGTTTCATCTTGTAATAACGTAAGTTATTAGCATTCCAGCTAGACTGATTTTACTGAGACGCTCTTTTAGAGTTGTAGCTGTAGCTCTTCTAGTATTATGTCTTATTGAACAACAAAATGTATTCACAAGTCCTCAGGCAAGTTGAGATAAACCTCACAGGTAGCTGAGGAGAGAGATTTACCACCAAAAAACTGACATGACCTTCGAATGCCTAAGCTGTAATGTGCTCACTCCCCTTGGGTGATGCTTTCCTTAGAACTGAAAAACACCCTTGTACAGATCCACCGGGAAGAAAAACAACCTATCGTTTCTGGAAGCACTTCTGCAGGCCAGCTGAGTATTTGCAGGATGTTTTGAGGGGGGGAGAGGGCAAAACCAAAAACGAATCAGGTTTAATGTGAGAAATACAGCATTTTCTGTTCTGCACTTGTGTAATTGTGTTTAATTTGAAATAGTTTTATAGTTGTCCTGCAGAGGAGATCCTACCATTAGGAAATCTTATTGGTATTTTAATCTTCTTGTCTAAGTATGCTGAACTTCAAACCTTCTCCTACCCATCTTGGGGATGGGTTGCTGGGTCTACCAGGACCATGTCAAGGGCTCGCTAGAAGAATTGGAAAAGGGAATTCTAAGCTTTAGCATGTTGGATTTGGACCATACACTGAGAAAGGAACTGAAGAAGAGACCAGAAGATGCACTTCTCCTGCTGCTGAGGGAGGTGGCACTTCTTGCTGTTCTCTTGTACATCCTTGTGCCTCATGGGGCAGCACATGGAGCCTTGTTCAAGCCAGGACAGCCGCCTGAGGGAGGCTCTGCATGGAACTCTTTTGAGAAGGCAATGGACTGCACAACGTACTGGAGTCCTTTTCATACCTCTTTTAAAAGACCTTTCCATATTGATGGAGGATTCAGCTCTTTCAAACAGTATAAAACTTAACCAGAGGTAAGCAAGGAACTGTGCGATTTCTTCCCACCCAAAAGGTAAAAGCTGTCTTTAATGAAGACTTTCAGGGTTCTATTTCCTTTCTAAAGTTCCTCAGTTCCATAGTGCTGACCCAGGAAAAATTTTAGGAAACCAGAAGACCTTCACAGTGTTGAGGTGATTCCTCTGAAATCTGTGTTGTCCAAAATTCAGAATTTGTTCTTTGTCACTCTGTGTGCTGTAACGCTCAGATGATCTGTTCAGGTTGTCAGACTGGAAGGCAGAGAGAGTCTGAAATGTTTCCTTTGATACCCCACGTGAGCAATAGGTGTCTGTAAAAATAGAATAATCCTACTTCTACAATTTTCACAGAATCACACAATCAAGAATATCCTGAGTTGGAAGAGACACACAGAGATCATGGAGTCCCACTCCTGGCCCTGCACAGACACCCCAATCCCACCCTGAGCGTCCCTGGGAGAGTTGTCCAAACGCTCCTGGAGCTCTGGCAGCCTTGGGGCTGGGACCATTCCCTGGGGAGCCTGTTCAGAGCCCAGCACCTTCTGGGGCAAGAGCCTTTCCCTGATGTCCAACCTAACCCTCTCCTGGCAGAGCTCCAGGCATTTGCTCGTTCCTGTCCCTGGTCCCAGGGAGCAGAGGTCAGAGCTGCCCCTGTGCTGCCCTCGGGAGGATGTTGAAGAGCTCCATGAGGTCTCAGTCTCCTCTGCTCCAGCTGGACAAACCAAGTGCCCTCAGCTGCTCCTCACACGGCCCCTCCAGACCCTTCCTCATCCTTGTGGCCTCCTTTGGATGCTGTCTAACACTTCAATGTCTTTCTCACGTTGTGGCAGCCAAAGCTGCCCCCAGCACTGGAGCTGAGGCTGCCCCAGCCCAGAGCAGGGCAGGACAATCCCTCCCTGGCCCGGCCGGCGCTGCTGGGCCTGATCCCCCCAGGACAGGCTGTCCCTCCTGGCTCCGGGGCACTGCTGACTCAGATCCAACTGGCCACGGACCAGGAATCCCAGGGCCCTTTCTTTGGCGCTGCTTTCTGGCGTCTCATCCCCCAGTCTGTCTGCACATCTTGGGTTGCCACATCCCAGGGGCAGAACCCAACACTTCCCCTTGTTGAACTTTGTATGGTTGGTGATTGCCCAGTCCTCGCATTTGTTGAGGCCTCTCTGCAGGACCTCCCTGTCTTTGAGGGAGTTAACAGCTTACTTCCAAGAGAAGATTCCTGTGCAGCCAAGACAGCCTTCTGCCTCGTCTGCTTGACTTCCGACATCTGGGAATTCCCTGCTCCTGTGCCCTCACGAGGTGATGTTTAAAAACTGACCAGCACCAATGGATCTCAGCACCCGCAAAAACATTCTCCCAAGGAACCTCACTCACTGATTCCCTGAGCAGCCTGAGCTCTGAGAGCTCTTTTTCCCCTCTCAGAAAGGTGCATCCCCTCAGGTGTCAGCAGAGCAGGTGTTGAGTAGATCCTCCCATGGTCAACAAACCCAAAATTTGCATGGTTTTCGATCCTAAAATTATTAGGACGGTGTTGCGTTTTCACACATCTATGCAGAGCTGCTGGAACACTGAAACCCTGGTCTGGCCTAAACTAACAAGCATAAAATAGTGATTTATTTTAATGTAATGTCATGATAATTCATAGGCCTTGCATTTATCAGTGAATGGATTCTTTTGCTGTGATGGCATTTGAGTCTTAAATTCTATTGCATGATCTACTTTTTAAACTAATTCACACAAAAATCAGAAAAATTTTATTAGCAGTAAAGCACAACTATTTTTGCATAACATGAAAAACAGGTTTTAAGTCGCTTCTAGTAGTTTTCTCCTCATTTTTAGAGTGAAAAAGACAAAGTTTTAATTAAATAAGAAATTTGGCAGACAATTCTTTGGTCATTAATCTGGTCTGGTGCTTTCTGCTATTTATATAAAAAATGGATTTGTACAATTTTGAAATTCATTCCTAATAAATGACCAATACTTATGTAGGTTTAATAGACTCAAGCCTCTGGTGCATGGAAAGCAGTCAAAGGGTTCTGAATTAATTGTATTCTTCACTGTATTACAATAAGTTCCAGTACGGTAACAGATGAACATCCTAACTCGGGGATTTTTACGGTTATTTCTCCAGACTTTTTCCATAGCCCACTATAAATCAGGTTAGTTCTGTCACAGATAAGAATACTGCAATGTGAGGAACTAAATATCTTATAATCTCAAGTGTTCAATGTCTTTAAGAAAACCTTTATGAAAAACAGATGAAGCCAAGGAGGTTCAGCAGTTAACCAGCAGGATTCTGAAGGAGGAAAACCACCTTCCAAGAAGTTTTTAAGATGCTTTATGGATACAAAGACATAGCCATACCACAGCCTACCTGCTGGGTTTTGCAAGCATTACCTCAGAGCATGGATCTCAGCAGGAACTAATTTGCTATTTTTTTTCCTATTTTAATACATAACCAGTGCTTATGGCAGTTTAACAGACCCATGGAGAAGAACATGCATATTAGTCTCCTGAACTCCATGCTCGACAGGTAAGCTGCTTCTGTTATCTAAAAGAGCTCTAATAAATCCCACTCAGCATTTTGCTACAACACAGCATTTGATACTGTAGTTTTATCCTAAGCAGTCTGAGCTTTACAGAACAGGTTTGTTGACCTCTCATGGTGGTAGAGTCTCTCCTCAAAATCAGCTCAAAATTTTGGCGTAGCCACAATTTTTCTCATAAAAATGCGACAAACAAGGAATGAGGTACCTGCATAAATCTATTTTCAAATTGCTCTTCACTATGTCAAGGTTTACAACCAGCGCTAATCTTTTACCCTGTGTAGGATTATGGAAGTAGTTGGAGAGGCATTCTATTAAAAAAAAATCTGCTGCAACAAAGGATTGTCAAGCCCTGGAATAGCCTGCAAAGGGCAGCGGAGGTGTCACCACCCCAGGGAAGGTTTAAAAGCCATGTGGATGTGGCACTTGGAGATGGGGGTCCGTGGCGGCCTTGGCAGTGCTGGGGGAACAGTTGGACTTGATGATCTTAAAGGTCTTTTCCAACCTAAACAATTCTATGATTTATTGACCTCATCCTCTCTAAGTAAACAAGTATTTCTGGACATCTTAGGAAGATGGATCCCTGCCCATGCATTCAGCACAGCAGAGCCACGACCTTTTTCCGGAAGTCAAGGAAGCAGATATTTCCAATACAGGAAATGCACAGGGATCACACAGCGGGGTATGTTCAACCGTTTCTCTATCTATGGCTCCTTTCAGGACAGGAAAGCCTTTCTAGAAAATTGAAGTGACAGAAGTTGTTCTTTGTGTTACAGACAATTGAATAAAAGCTGGGTGATAGATGAAGGGATGTTGTGTATAAACCACGCTGGAGTTTTCATTCAGAAACTGAGCTCTAATCCACGAGGTAAATACAAATAATAGCATTGCCAGACATGGCCCTGCTGACTACTGTAGGTGTTTACATTTTTATCCTTATTAAACTCCTGCAGGGAAAAAATATACGTTCATCACCTATGGAGATGTTTTAAATATATGCAACTTTTTTTCTGAGTGTTGGAAATCGGTTTCTGCTGTTTCACTTTTTTCCCCCAAAGGACAAAATTACATGTTAGAGGAAACACTGAATGAGTAACTCACTTCAGCTAAAATCTGAAGGTTTGGCTTGATGGAGCATCTCAAAAAAGCAAAAACCCAAAGGACAAACTCCTTCAAACCCTCTAGCTGACGTTTCCCCCCAGGTCTAATTGATCATTAACCTTTCAGATTACTTTACATTAAGATTTTCAACTGCCTGGGAAAGGAAATTCTTCAGGGAACTACATATCCATTATGTTGTAAATGCCTTTAAGAACCTCTGGTACATTTGTTCTAGCCTGGGGTTCTCTGGTCCAAGGGAGTTTCCCTCCAGCCTTTGGCCACAGAGTTGTGCATTTGTTAAGGGCAGGTGGAAAGGAATGGCAGTAGGAAGAAAATCTGTTTTATTTACATAATTTTGTTTTCTTACATGTAATAAAAAATGATAAATTTTGGTAGACTGTATATTTAGCTTTTATTTTGTGATTTATGTTGCGCTGTGTCAAGTAGGATGACTGGATCAGGTGAAAGAGCAACTGAGCACGAAAAAGTGCAGCAGATGTGGTGGAGTGATGGAGTCAACACCCCTGGAAGTGCTGAAGAAACGACTAGACATGGTGCTTAGTGCTGTGGTTTGGTTCACAAGGTGGTGTTCGGTCACAGGTTGGACTCGATGATCTTGGAGGTCTTTTCCAGCCTTGATGATTCCGGGATTCCATGAGCAGAGATGGTATCATATTGCCATCAAGCGTCATCCAGGCCTTAGGGGCAATGGAACGGAGCTCCCGAGGCTCAGCAAGCAATGGGAATCATTCATTAGCACCCAGAAGATTTTTGAGTGATGGAAGTTAAATCTGGAAGCAAGAATTCAACTGCAATTCAGTCGGGAGGCCCCAAGAGCAAGGAGAGAGTGAACTGTTGAGGAAGAAGATTTTTGAGCAATGCTGGTGTTCTAATTTTCTTAGAGTATATACAATGAAACTCAATAAAATTTCCCATGTATGGAAACCTTACAGGAGGAGCTTCCCCTCGTTTCCACATGACTGAGCATGCAGGAATGATCACAACTGGAGGCTTCAGGAGAGTTTCTCAGGGAGACTTGGTAGTCCCTTGTCTCTTGAGTAGGAAGAGAAGCCAGAGCTGCAAGACCTCTGACACTGAGGATAAAGGACTGGCAGCTCCTCCTCCCTTGTTTTCTGTTAGGTGCTTCTGAAAAAAATAAAGCTTTTTCATGTAAATAGTCTTAACAAATACTTTCTCATACCAACTGTGTCATAATTTCAGTCAATATTAAGACTTACATACTGTTGCAGGGAAAAGCTGCTTAGTTCACGCAGTTTGCTCTAAATCAGAATTAAAGTGGTTTATTGATTTAGGAGCAACATATCATTAACCAGCAGCAAGTAACTCTGCAGTCATGGTCACTCTTAGCAATACAACAGATAAACAAAAAGTCTAGGCACACAATGTTAATGAGCACATACAGCCTTTCCAATACCCCTCTATAAGCAGCACCTAAAAGATGCAACTTCCCCCTACACTCACACAGATTGCTCATCCCTGTAAATGAGATTTGGAACAAGACCCTCCCCAGACATCTTTGTATTTTCAATTCAGACACTGCTGACCCTCCCACTTACATGTTGTTATCCAGCCCTTTTGCAAAGGCTGTGCCATGGGATTGACCACCTCACAGATGCTAAGAACCCAAAATGAGTTAATTAACCCAAAACGCGTTAATTCAGCTCCATCCCTTTTTTTGGGGGGGGGCTCTTTTTCTTTCATAAAAAGGCTTTAACTATTTTTGCAGGGTTTTTTGCTGATATTCTCCAAATTCTGTGTTTCTTTTCCTGTCAGTATGTCCTTTTTTATATTTCTAATCTGTTTTCCCAGATAATTCTCAGAGCAACAGCAGCAGTGCAGCCGAGGAGTTGGCCTTTAATGAGATAACGTTCAAAACAAAGGACAAAATTCTATTATTTATTATTGTATAGGCTTCTCTGTCCATCCCACAGATGATGTGAGGGATGGAAGACTAAAAGGAAGAGAAAGAGATGGTAAGAGTCTCTAAAGCGCTGAGTTTTCACACAGGGCTGTGGAGAAACAGTGTTCCTGTAGATGTATTGGCAGATCAGCAGAGGCAGTTCAGTGCAGTATTGAGCATTAAAGACAAATTCTATTGATATATAATTAGTATTAGACTCACACAAGCAGCCTATTAGGTTATTGGACACTTCTCTAATATAAAAATAAAGCTCACGCTGTTGTGCAAAGTCCCAAGTGTTTGGCGGTTCACGGCACGTTGTGCTCAAAATTTGGTCAGTCTCGTGTCTACAGCTCAAAGCTGAGATGTATTTCAGAGAGTGAAATCTCTTCTGGAATACTTGGGGATGGCTTTTTTCACTCCTGATGCTAAGAAAGAGATTTCCCAGGCCTCAAGACTCATTTTCTCCTGAAGAGAGAGAAAAAAAGAGCACTTTTAAGTGTCCTTCTAATTGATTCTTTTTCAGGGTTAAAAATTGGTGAAATCAAAAATATCTTTGGTTTCAATCTCATCAGGTTTTTGTATACTTGAAAAACTTTCCTCTGAGCCTTCATACTAGACAGTCCCAGGCCTCTTAGCCTCTGCTTGTGGGAGACATACTCCAGCTCTTCAGCCATCTTTTTGGCCCTAAAGAAGGGTAACTAATGTTCAAGGATCTGCTATAAAATTTGCCTGTGGATGGCCAAATTTCATCTATAAACTAGATAGTTTTCATCTGTATTTTTTCTTCCAAGTCTAAACCTGCCTTCATTTGAGGCTCTAGAAGCTTTTTATTTTCCTTTAACTGATGCTATATGGACAGTGGAGAGGGAACAAATATGATTCCATTTTTCTTACCATTAGAACTGGCCCACAGGGAAGATTGACTCTGTGGTCTGCTGTGCACCACCATCCAGGTCTGTTTTCCTGATGGTTCACATCCCAGGGAGTCTCCATACTGGCCATGAATTCTCACTGATGCCTGCAGCAAGGTATCTTGAATTAAATGCCAAATATTCAATGGGCTTCAGTCTTACCCCTGTGCGAGGCTGGATCATGGCTGGGATATGAAAGGTATTTTAGTGTGTGAGGTTATGTGTAACCAGAAATACAGGAATTCATCACAGGGAAAGCGAGGAAGAAATCCTCAGTACCTGTAAGAGGAAAAATTAAACTCCTTAAAAAAAAAATACTCTTAATGTAACCTCTGAATATGAGCTGTGAGCCCTGCCATTGTCTTATTTCAAACCATTCACTTCCAGAAGTATTTTCATGTTCTATGTTACATTATCTCTTTCTACAAACATTCACAACCTGTAATGTGCATCTTCCTTCACCAGTGCCCCCTTTCTTCTGGGATATATTATTCATGACTGTTTTTAAATATTATTTCCAATATTTGTGACCTCTATGATTATTTCTCTCACTCCAAAGACAACCATTGATAGCATACTAGTCTTTCTCCCTTCTTACCTCTTCATAAGGCTTTCCCGTGAAGAGTTTGATTTTAAGTAGAAGTATAAATAGTGCTCTTCTACAGAAACATTTGTTGGTTGTGTTTATCAATCCATTTTCCTCAAATCTTGATAATCATTTAAATATTTTGGTTGCAGTCTTTATTTCCATTAGGAGTTCATAGAAGGTAAAAGAAATATAATTTAGTCTTTTATTAGCAAGTGATATAATAATGACTTCATGGATATTTTGTATAAAGTGAGGTTCAGAGGACAGATCTTTGTATTTCATTAGATCCCGGAAATTTTCAAAAATTGGCCTGTTCTACAGTATAAGAAGTCTCTACTCAAATATATTGTTTTATCCCTGAAATTTTAGCCATCAGAAGTCATAAGAATAAAAGGAGCTCTCATAATTTCCTCTTGCCCATTAAGCAGACAGCTAACCTGGAAGTATAAGGACATCTTTGTTTTCCTTCCAAAGACGTTTGTTCCAGCAGGATCCTCCAGTATTCTGAACACAATAAAAACCCCACGATTTTCCCCCAAGCACTATCAGGCAATGCTCTCTAAAACATCGAAGCACTGAGTAACTTTAACACTTTGAAGGTAATGCTGCTAAAACTCTCATTGGTCCCAAGTTTGCTGGAGAGTCTTTTAGGCTGATCCAGCTGCTCTTGGGTGTGTGGAACAAGAACACACCAGCTCCATGGAGATGTCTTTGTTGGTTGTGCAGCCATTCAGAGATGGTAAGTCTTCTTCTGAACATTGAACTGTCCTAGAAAACTTGAAAGGAAACATTTTCCGCATTTTCCACAAAATGAACAGCATTCAGCTACAAATAGATGTAAATACTTGGAAAAATATTGATAAAATAGAATTTTAACAATTAGAAAACACAATTTTTTAAAAATAGTATTTTTTTTAGAAAATATAAAATTTTTTTTCTGACTGGGAAGAAGTTGGATTAACTTAACTTTATTCCTGGTTTTATTGAAATGGACTCTCTTTCACACAATTCTAAAAGGGAAAAGACTGGAAAGAATTTTTTCCTAGTTCTAAACATTTTACACTCCATACAATAAATTAGGTTACTATGTTTAAAGAACTTTGTGTTATCTCAGTGACAATATTGTGTGGAGCTATTCCTGCTATGTCCTAACATGGGAGTTGAAATGTTTTATTTTCATTTCATTTGTAAAGCGCTTCTACAATATCAGATTAAAGTCGATAGATTCTCCATCCTGATTTAAAAGTCTTATTTGTTTTCTTTTCCGAGTGTCTTTGCAGATTGGGGCTTGTAAAGAATAGGTTTGAAATTTTGACACTGATGGGTAAAATGTGTCAAATGGTTCAAGTGCTTGGACTGCTGACATGACGTGCCTTAACAGAAAAATACTAAAATGGCAAATCGTATTTTGAATGAAGATTTATATTCTCAAATGAAGTTCTTTTAACTGTCATCTTTGCAAAATTAAAAAAGCCGGTTCAGAAGCAAAACAAATGTAAAAATATTGATTTCCCACAAAACAGAAAGTGATTTTCAACCTGTTGTACCTTATATATCAATGAATAGGATGGGACTAAAAATGGTTATGTGTGTGTCAGTGGTTTCTGGGATATTGTTATTATTTATGAATCTATGTTCTCCTTTTTTTTTTTTTAAAGAAAAGACATGCAAGAGATACACACCTATTTCTCACACCAGTTACCCCACTGCCATAACCCACAGGTATACATGAAAAATATGCCTTTCTAAACTCACAGCAGGCAAGGATGTGACCATCGTTGGTGCAGGGGGACCTGCAGAGGAAGGGGAAAGGTCCAGGCAGAACAGGACATGGAAGCCTAACTCCAGAGTGTGCAAAGATTTTGCAAACTGTGTGGGTAGGATAGGATGTACTCATGGCTGGTGAACTCGCTGTCCTGGAGAAAGAGAGGAAACTTGACAATGGGGTGTGCTTTGTGGGAAGCTGTAAAGGGATTTTTTTATCATGTGCTTTTTAATCACATGTTGCTTCTCCCTGCCCAGGAGGGGCTGAGGGAGCTG
>VZRJ01013146.1:636310-680620 GCA_013397565.1 Ptilonorhynchus violaceus | reverse complement strand
GCTAAAATGGATCATAGAGGCACAGCCTAAGAGGCTGCAGCTTTAACTACTGTTTGGAATAAATGCTTACTGTAAATATCTCTTTAAAGCCAAGCAAAACCAAATGCATCAGTCAATCTCTGTGCCTCTATTTCTCTTACACAGATGATGTTGAACCTCAGTGTATCCAGGCAGTGATTTTGGCAAAGCAACTCATGCTCCAGTGGTCCTATTCCATAACCACAATCACCAGTCCAGTTTTTCATGACATTCAAATGGGGTTGATTTTTTTTTTAACTTTGAAACTGTGTGAAGGAAGACACTCTCAGTGCTGGATGGGGTTTTTGTTGCTATTTAGGTGAGAAATGTGGCTTTCCAAGTTATTCAAACATGGGAATTAAACCCACAAAAGCAATAAATCCTCTTGAATAATCACTGTTAGGCAAAAGCCTGCTGATTAATAGCCATTAAAGAATAGAGAACCGCAAAGTCAGTGGCTTCCATTAAAGTGATAGTGGATACTACTGGGTTCTGAGTTAGAAGACCTTTCAGAAAAAGAGTGTTTGAATTTTTCAAGAAACATCATCACTAAAAAAAAAGAAACTTGAGTGCTTTGTGTGCACTTATTTAAGGCTAATACATTTATACAAAATTTATTGTGTGGAGAAAAAAGAAAAGGTGGAGAAAAGGCATTTCACAGCAGTAACAATGACAGAAAGCACTATCTGGAGGCCAAAAAAGGTGTGCAACCATCTGTAAAATAGAACATACCTTTAGAAGACCCCAACTGTGGCTCATGTCCAATAAACTTTTCAGCAGTGAACAGGAGATGTAAAAGCTTGAACTGTAAAAAGAAAGAGAGCCATCATGTAGGAGAGGTAGCATGGTTGATTTCCAGGGAAGATATTTTCAGAATCAGACTATTTTCAGTTTCTAATTTCCAAATCTGTCTAACAAACTCCAGTATGCCAGAAGATTTGAGCAGCTGAAAACCATTGCTCTGCTGGAAGGAGCAGCGCAAGTACACTGTTCTGAAAATGGGTTTTTGAAACAGCAGGAGACTCAGTCCCACTGCAGCCAAACTATGGAGTGGAGCAGAGCAGGTCTGGTGGCAGCAATGACAGTCAGCACACCCCAGAAATTGCTGGACAAGTCACCATCTAGAGGTCTAGAGGTCAAGCCAGAACTCAAGCTGGAAGATCTGAATCTTCATTAAAGGGGTACATGGCAAGGCACAGGCATGGCTGCAACAGCTCAGGGAAGGGCAAAGAAGGAATATCAGAGGTTAAAAAAGCTTCTAAGTGATGCTGGGAAGCCCAAATGAGATTTGTTACAGCCTTCTCACAAAGCTGTCTCCTCAGCAGCCTTACCCAGGTCACACCCTTGTGTTGTGTCAGCACTGCCTTGATCATAGGCTGCCAAAGCCAGGGGAGCAGGGGAGGGCTCTTGGCCCTCAGTTATATACTGGTCGAAGTCTTGTGTCATATTGTCTTACATCTCCTTTTTCTGCACAGAGCCGGAGGATGACAGCAACACATCTGTCCCGAACATGTCATGAAACTCAACAGGTGTTCTTCATGCACAGTATAAGAATTTGCCTCTCAATGTGATTGAAATGTGAAGGAGACACATCTCAAGTCAAAAATGGTGGACACATACTACATTTCAGTGAAGGATATAGTATATTTATGAATCACATACAGGGTTTCCAAGATATGAGTGGATGACAAGCCCGCAAAATACTCTCACACACGAGTCAGAACATTGAAGTCAGCAGAGAGAGTTGTGATGCAAAATATCATTTACTAAACAGAAGAGAGACTCAATGCTAATTAACTAAAAATTACAACACCCCCAAAGGGAGTTATCCATTCTTATACTGTTATAATGGGGACAGTCTCCACTAGCATGTTCTCTGGTACAAGGAGTGTATGGCTTTATATCTATAAAGTATCTATACAGATACTAAGTTCAGCCACTTCTAAATCCCTAGTCTTTCATTTTGTCACTCACTAAAGGAAAAATGAAATCATGTTTAAGTGTCTTTCACTCAAAGCCACTTTACAAAAACTGGTAAAAGCTACATACAGTGATTACTTCACCAGCCTCTGAAATGCTGATCTTTGAGGTGAGGTACAAAAAAGGTTTATAAATCAGAAAGTCAAGCCACATTACCTTTTCAACATAACCATAACATCTCCTCTTAAATGATAGCAGATAGATACAACTATTTTACGTGGGGGAAAAATTGTATTTATATACCCTTCCAAATAAGTTATTTGCATACAATGTCATTTGCCAAAAGGCAAGTGGAGCTGATCAGGCTGCGCCTCGTTCCAGCCACCTTGTGGGCTGTTGCCAAAATCCTCTCAGTTAGGAATGCATGGAAATAGCTAATCTTGAAGTCTGGTATATCTATCAATCATTTTTGTGGACAGCAGAATTTGTCAGAAGACTGTTTTCTACACAAAGTGTGCAAAATGTCTGTGTACTTCCTAGATAAAAAAACATACTCAAGGTTTGATATAAAGCAAACTTTGATTCTACTTTTAATACTGCCTATTAGACAGCCAGAAAACAAACCATTAATCCATCGTCAGGACTTCAAGGCATTGCACTGCACAGCCAAACATTTCTTTTCACAGCTTGTTGCAGAAGCAATAGAATTGTAGTTCTAGGAATCATCAAAATCATGAATGAAGACTCACTTCAAAGAAATACTTTGCTTAAAAGTGATTGTAAGTTTAAATGTTGCAAGATCCACCTTCATGCAGCAGAGAGCAGGGACAGCATTTTTGATGAGGCTCTGAGAATTCCCCTAAAACCATGGCTTCCATACAGTGTCCATACAGGCAGATATACACCTAGCCTAGCATTTGGCCTGAAGTTATTCTCTGAGTGGACATGTAAACTCACAAGAATGATGTTAAGGAGAATTATGGTGCCACTTCATGTGCCCAGATCCATCAGAATAAGCACGTGAGCATGCCCTATTAACCAATTATGCTTCAAACTGTTCTGTAAGAATCACATAAATATATTGGATTCTCAAGAGGTGATTTTTCTTGGGCAAAATACACAGGTCCTCAGGATAGATTCTCAAACATCTAAGATGTAAACTGTATTTAAAACATTCCTCTAGGCTCCCTGTGTAAAAGAAAAATATGGAAATGGAAAGAAATAGCTCCTTTCCAGGCAGTGAGTCATCTGATATTATCATAGACGTCTAAATAGAACATGTAAATCATGCCTCAGAAGTGTCTTTTTCTCTCCATGAACTATAAAAAGAGTAAACAACTGGCTCAGATGTAAATGTCTGCAGTGTAGATGATCAAAGTGAGGGGAGGTATATCCACCACTGGAGCAAGGGAAGTGCAGACAGTAAGACAACAGGTCAGGCTCAGGGTCTGAGAGCACACACCACCAGTTCATGACTAGTTTCTCATTGTGTCTGTTCTGGTGGTAGCTATTGCGCCAGCATTAATGATTCCTTCCTCTACCCTTCCTCTTCCCACAGTGAGTTGTTGACAAACATTCAAAATGGTCTTAAGAAGTCAATCAACTCTGTGCCAAGTATTTAAAAGTAAAAATAAAACTTAGAAAAAAATTGTATTTATTAAGAAGTTTTAGATTTAGAAGGAAACAATTCTGCAACTTTTTTCCTAAAACTTAATTGGTACAAAATTAAGCAATCATTTTAATTAACTGCCTGTGAAAAAAAGGAAGGGTCAGAGTTCAATTCTTTCCTGACTTTTACACGAACAAGACGTAGTTGAGCTGCTGCTCCAGATTCACACATGACGACTTTTCACATTCATATGGTACTTTGTGGGGGAGTTCACATTAACATTTCAGCTTGGAACATGAGCACACTTTTGAAGTAAACCTTCTAGTTGTCCCTTCTTATGATGTGCTTTGGTTAATGTGACAGAGCAGTCTAAAGGCTCATGGATTGGATTCCTCTCAAAGAAAACAAGAAGCTGAAGCTGTGCTCTGGGACCGCTCGTAAAGCATTACAATCACTGGCAGGCGAAACTAGAGTTGGTCCATCTGATGTGAACATCAACTCAACAGCACCAAATATTTTGCTCTATAGACCTGCACTGGTCCATGTGACTTGTTAAGATACATATAGCCCATGCCACACTGAGGTTACAGTCCTGAAAACTGTCCCAGTATTCCCTTGAGGGCCAGAGCTGAAAGACTGCACTGAAGCTCTGAGAGCTAGACCTTGTAACTAATTAAAGGCTTGCATGATGCATGGCATGTTTTCACAAGGAAGTTTCACATTTCATTTAATAGTTACCAGCTGTAAATAATGTACATGATTCTATCTTATGTGTGTAAAGTGAAGGCAGAACTTTTTTAATACTCTGGAGGATCAGAAAACTTATGTGTAACCGTATTTGCTGTAGGTTCTGTGCAATTGAAACAACAAAGAACTTCCTATCAGTGTTGTTGGGAGGAAGATTAAATGTACAGTGACACAACATTTATTCAGTGTTCTGCTCTGCATCTGTGGTTTGGTAATTACCCTCATTTGTCAAAGATAAGGTGATCTTAATAAAACCCTTCATTGTTTAAACTCTACTTCAAGTACAAAACAATCAACGGAACTAGTTCAATCAAGAAAGACCAATTGTAATGTACTCTTTTGATAGTGGCATTTTCTTATACTAAAAAAGTAACCTAGGATATCTAAAAGCCATTTAGTCACATCATTGGTATTAAGGTTAAGGACTTGTTTTCTTGCGTTTCATTGCTTAACTCTGACCTAAAGACAGGTAACCACTAATGGTATAATTAGGCAAGTATTGTACCAGACACTGAGTAGTGTAGCAGAGCAGTAGCTTCTGCAGCAGAAACATTTCCAGTTCTTAAATGCTACCTCACTGGTCTTGTCGGGCAGCTTGGGAATGGCATAGAGCTGTTTCAATGTGAAATACAACTACTATAGCAACTATGCTTGTAAAACCTGACAAAAATTTTGTGTATTCATTAATGTCTCTAACTGCTTCTCCCATATTGCCTTGTGTTGCCCCTCAATACTAACTCTCAATGCCCACAAAAGTGTTACTACAAAAAAATGTGTGCCTGTTGCCTGACAAAACACATAAAATGGAGGAAAAGCTTCTGAACTCAAACTGAAGCCCTTTCCCTCAGCAGAAGAATTAATTCAAGTATCCAGCCAAGAGCTTTCAAGAAATAAAACATTCCTTTGGGAACACAGTATGTATGTCTTTCCACTGGGGATGATCTAGTTGTAAAGTCTATAGTCTAAAACTTATTTGGCAGACTAACTTAGAAACACTTAAACACTTCAAGGTAGATGAAATAAACAATGAATGACATAAACATCAAATAAATAATTTAGGATCAGACAAAAATATTTCTTCTTCATTTTTTTTTTTACTCCTAAATGCTATTATGTTGCATTGTTATTGGTTTTGTTGGTTTGGCGGTTTTGTTGTTTTGGTTTGGTTTTATAGTTTGTATTCAACACTTAGAAAAAGGAAATTCAAAAATAAAGGGCTGGGCTTATGTAAGAGTAGAAATTGATGGAAGCATACCCCCTCCTCTAACCCTGTAGTTATGCTATTCATGTGCCATGACAGAATGCACATGAAGGCATCCCTTTCCTGACTCATTGCAACCAGTGATTGAAATCAGCACTCCCTGGCATCAAGAAACTGCCCTAATTTTAAACATACTCCAGGATGGGTTTCATTGCATGTCTATATTTGCATCTTAGCTTGGATTAATGCTGTCATTTTGATGCAAGCCTCTTTTTCACCATGTTTACACCACTTAGATTCGACCACAGAGCTGTCTTGGACCAAACCACCAGGATCACCCTCTCAGATGAAGCCAAAACACAAGCTGTGCTCCAGCTCCATTAGGCAGCCAAACCTCATAACCAGACTAGTCCGAGTCCCAGGTGACACCTCTGGACTGGACTGGAGCAAGGACAGTGTGGACATAGGGCCCTTAGTGCCCACCCCATGGATATGTTCCCGTTGTCCTACATCTTCTCTCTCGCTCTTGTGCAGTGTTTCCTCCTTCAGGTCAAAAAACACCCACCAGGCCAGAGAGTTTGTTCAAGAATGAGCCCAAACAGATGTGCTGACTGGGGGAGATATTCAGTCTTTTGCTCAAGCAGCTCAGGAGGTTCCAGTGATAATGCCCCAGTTCCCTTCTGTTGCAGAAATGCTGCATAAACACTGAAATAATAACAAACATTTTAATCAGTTTCAAGCCATGAGACATGTTTTATCCTGATTATGAAATGATTATGTATTGAGGTGTACCAAACATCCCTTTTCATTAGTATTGCTTCACAGAAAAATCTAAAATCTTTTAATCATTCTCAAACATTAAAAAAAAAAAAAAAAGAAAAAAAAAAAGAAAGGATGTTTTAAAATATCAGCAATTTTCATAAAAACCAAGTTTCTTCCAGTTCTGTCAGGAAAGTTTTGTGAGGACAGCTCCACATAAGCACTATTGCTAACTGTTGGATGAGAGTCCAGAGAAGAAATGGCTGCTAGTCACTTCTGCCACTACTATTCTCTAATAACAGGAAAAAAAATCATATTAACAGCACATAGTGGTTTACAAAAACACTAGTTTGAGGATCAATAGAAAGAAACATTATTAAGCATATTATTTCAATGGTTTTACAAGTCAAAGACTTAAAAATTATTTTTCCTGCAGTTGCATTGTTGTCCAGTATAAGCGTAAACTGTACTAACTGAAGTCTGAAGTTACACTTCTACAAAATTAGTATTACAACATGCAATGCTTCATGCTCATTTTAAAATGCAATAGGATTGGATTAAAATATGTTAAGTATGTTAAAGTATCTTTACTGCTTATGAGCTTTTAAAACATTAGCACAGACTCTCGTTTTAAATTTCAAACACATGAAGCAATGAGCAAAAATAAACTTCAGTAGCTTTAGCACTCACTGAATGCGCTTGTCCATATTACAGAATAATACTGGCTTTACAACATCTAACCAGCATGTGTTAGTTACACCAGTGGTTTTCAGACTTGGGTTTGCAGGTCACAGGTGATGAGCATGCCAAATGTATTTACCATAAGCTGAATAGTGCATCATGATCTGTGACAAATTTTGGAGCTTGACACTGATCCTCCAGGAAGTCCAGGAACCAAGATTCACATACCACATTGGTTTAGGCACATAACAGTAACCCTAAACTTTTTTGTAAAGACCGGGAGGAGAAATAGTCCTCTCCAGAGCAACCACTTCATTCTGAAACAGGAGTCTTAAAAAAGTTTGGTAAATGGACTTAGAGATGTGGCAGTCTCTCTCCGTTAACTACAGAGGGAGTCTCAGGAGACAAAAAAGGGGGACATTAGCTGTAGACATCTACAGTCACAATTACCTAGACATAAGGACCTGAGCCTTTGTTGGGGGGAAAAAAAAATAGACAAGTAAATCAAAAGTCTTTGTTCTGGTTTCTGAAATTGGTTTCCTGGTGCGAGGGTCTGAATGGGTTTGCGGCCCTCAATGTCCCCCTCCACAACCTCAGAGCAGACAGCTCAGATGCTCCTGCTCTGAGCCATGGTTTCTCTGCATCTTCTTGTGAAAGGGCTGCCTCTCCTCAAGGGTCTTGGGAATGGAGAGGAAAGGACAGTCTCACAGCTTTCTACCACCACCCAGGACCACACATGGGGCACTCTCTTCCTCTCAGTGCAGGGAGCAAGGTCCAGCAAGAGGGTCTCAGTGGGTATCAGGGCTGCCTCTGCACAGGTGGGCTGTGTGTGTGCTCTGACTACACAGTCATGTCTGTGACAGTGCAGGCATCTTATCTGACCATTTCCAGCTAAACCCAGCCTCTCTGCCTAATCTAGACCTCTGTCAGCACAGATATATTGGTACTCATACAGCTGAAATAGAGGAGCTCTGCAGCCTCATATATTCCAGGCAAAGGAAATACCAACACCCAACTTAATTAGAAACAGGGTTTTACTCTGATTCAGCATAGGCGTTTTTCTTTCTGCAAGCCCACAGGTGCCATGAAAATCTCTCTCTTTACACAACACCTTCCAGAGAGGAACCTGAAATTGAAGCAAGCTTGTGCTGGTGTACAACATATCTATATTCTCTATAAATCTGCTTTTTGTCTGCAGGGGCAGATTTCCAGAAGGGGGCCCATGACTTCCATTTGGGTCCAGGTTTCTCAATGCAATACAGCTGTATCCCATGAACTGGCTATTGGATAAAAAAGGATGTTAATGCTTAACACTCATAACTGCAGCCTTGTGGAGGAAAGTTTGACTTGAGCACACCTCGTTGGGATTCTGGAAGGCTTCTGCTTCTGAACTGAAATATATAAAGTTGTCACATCAACCATGAAAAGAGTTTAATTGAATGAAAGGAAGTTAAGACTAAAACATACAGACATTTGCTAAAATAAAAAGTGATTTAATCTGGTATTTGCCAGTTAAAAATACACTTTTACAATTAAATTTAAAATCTCTAGAGAAGTTAATTGGGTTAATGTGGCTAACTTTTAAAGCTATTCCTCAGTGGAGCCTATTTTAATTTTGGGATTAAATGAACAGCTAATAGAGACATTCAGATTTTTTCCCCTCATACATCTGATGTTTGCTTAAAGGTTTTTTTCTTAACAATCACCCCTTCAAAATAGCACTGCCTTCAATGAGTATTTAGAACACATGCAACTTATTAAAAACTTAAAATAAGCCCCAGGTTATTACATTTGCATCCATTAACAACTTTGCTTTGAGAAATGGCTTTGCTAAAAGAACATGTTTTAATCTGCTGGTACTACTTGCTTGCATAAAGACTAGAGGGGTTTAACACTTTTTTTTAGATTTAAAAGTTATGCAGTCCTCAGCAGCTATTGACGATATACTCAGTACTAACAATGCTACTACATCCTGATGCATTGTATTTGATATCACAGTGCCTGTATGTGCTCCATATGACACAATAATTCTTCAGCAGAAAAAAGCATGAAATGAAAATGATGTAAAATAGTGTGGGGGAAAGCAGAAAACTTGTCTGTGGACACTGACTCCTTGCAAAAATCACACTAAAATATTCCGTTAGAGTTGGAAAAGTTAACAGGCCTTTTAGGCTTGCAATAAAGCCTCATTTAAAAGTTTTCTAGACAGTAGTTTATCTCTGATTAAGTGATCTGTAATGCCAGGTGAATGAATAATTGATCTATTCTGGAATGACCTAAGAGATTTCTTGTTTTCCAGCCTGATCAGTCTGATACCCACACCATCCATTTACTGCTTCTAATGCTCAGCAGACGGTTCTATAACTCTGCCAAGTTCAGTTCTGCAGCTACAATTCAATCAAAAAATCATGTCAGGGCTCAGAGTTGTATTAGCTGAAATTAGGAATGTTGGTCATTTATTATACTTGGAGTCATATTTGTCTTCCAGGCCTCAGCTTTCCACTGAGGAAAAATTCTCAAGGTTTTTATACCAACTAAAGAAAAAATTATTTTTATTTTATTTTTTTAATGGAAACTTAGTGGATCCTGGTTTTCATCCACATTCCAGGTCTTTACAAATGGTCACATATTTCACAAGACTTATGGCCCAAATCACAAGAGCTGTCAGCACTGACATTTACCCATCAACATTACAGGGTGAACAATTGCAAAGATACGTATGAAATCATTAGAAGTGTAGAAGAACGGTTCAGATATTTTTTCTTCATTTTTGGGTTAGATCCAGGAAAAGATTTAAAGGTGCCAACACCTAATTTTTAGGCTGACTTCCAGAATGAAATTCAGAGTCAGATACCCAAGCTCCTTCCATAACTCAAGACAGATCACTCAATGGGAAGAAGACTCCTGAACAGTGGTGAGAATCCTGCTTCCCCATTCCACTGCATCCTGCCCCTTCACAGCTAAATCCTTGTGAGGCTGCTGAGCCACACCCTCCTGGTTTTATCAGGAGACTTCATGCTGCCCTGTGGCTACACTGCTTTGCTACAGAAGAGGGGCTGTGAGCATGAAGTCCCTCAGTTGGAAAACGAGGGAAACGCATATCTCTGCCTCATAGGTGAGTGCAACAGGTATGAAAGGTCCATTAGAAACACCTTAAACATAATTACCACTTGGCAATGACAGTTTTAGCAGTGTGCCAGTCAAGCTCATTTCAAAGGATTTTGCATGCTCCTCTGCCTACTTTTGGGATCCAGTAGCTTTGGTAGGCAGGCAGCATTGCAGACTGAGTTGAAGATCTCCAAAGGCATTTAGAAACCTTGAAGGTTAAGCAGCCATTGGGCAGGAATGTTTGGATAAAAGACACCAAGAGCTTGGTCCAGTTATCCAACCGTAAAAGGTGTCTAGGAATGTCATGTCTTAGGGAAGCGCAGGTGGGAGTCACCACTGGCTACATGGGAGACATTCACTTCCCTGGACTGGCAGCAAGAGGCCAGCAGATACACTGTAGCTTCTTAAATGGAAATGGATAACTAAGTTTTAGCAACTGAAATAAGCCTATATAATGACCAATCCCACACTAGGAATAGAAATCTTTTACCTTGTTTCTGGACTTTGGTACACTGAGAAGATACTGTCAGCAGCAGTAAATGCCAATTAGTCAGAGGTGACAACCAGCTGAAAACACAAGTTCACCTATATATTTTACTATGCTAATAAAGTGTTATGGAAAACATTCCATGCCACAGCACAGACCTAGTTCTGCAGCTGCACATTGTGAAGCTTGTGGAAAGTGGGAATAAAGTCAGATGTGGCTGCCTCCAATTTCACTCTCTTTTTGAGGTCAATCAGACCATACCACAGTTTATATCTGTAAGGACTGAGAAATTTGTTCATGGGTCTTTCTGAGAAAATCCAGTAGTTTTAGAGTGAAAGCTCACCCAGTGAGATTTGTAAGCAAAATAAGCATCTAAACAATGACACAACTAAGTGCTTACCACAACAGGCTGCTTGTTTTGGACACATGATGGAGAAGGCTTTTGCCAACTTCTGTTTAGCCTGGCAAAGCCCATGGCAAGTGCAGTCACAGCAAATATATTCCCCAACCAGATGATGCACACAGTTTCAGAGCTGATACAAAATGGGCAGGTGAAGACTAGGGTATAACAAAACATGTTTAATTATTGTGTGACAATGATATCTTTGCCTACTATTGCCTTCAAACTTGCCAGCCCAAAACAGTATCATAAGGATCTTACATTTCTTTCACAGATAAGTAAGTATTAGTGGTAGTGAAGTCAAAAATTAAATTATATCCAACTTTATATATAGAAAATTTTATTTTCTTTTTTATGTCACAAAGGCTGATATTGTGCACATTTGCTACAACAGACTCTTAGAAAAATCAAACTCAACCACAAAACAGAAAGCAAGACATTATTTTTTAGTGACTGCATTATGTGAGCAGGAGGAAGGAGATGATATCAACTTGCCAGTTGGAAATCAATAGAAACTTGACCAACCAGCCTAAGGCTTTTTTTCTTCAAGGGGGTCAGTTTACTAAAATAATAATTTGATCCCATGTGCTTCAGAAATACTGGACATTTGAAGATCTGAACATTTAAATCCTGAGCATTGTAAAGCCAACACTTTATGCATATTCTGAAGTCCAAAGCATAGCATTCAGTCTTTACCTGGTCAATCATACTTTCTGTCATGTGCAACAAATGATGCTATGATCAATTCAGATATTTATGACTAAAATTGATTTTTTTTCCTTAACAAACTTTCTTGTTTGTAGTTTCAGCAAGTCTCAAGTCCAGCTCTTCAGGCCAGAGGTGATTACGAAGTCAGTATATGTACGGTTCATAAAAACAGTACGAAAACTGGAAATTCATTGTACGTTTCTGCCATGTGCTGACTTTGTGTTGTAGATGTTTGGCTTTTACATATTAACCTATTCATTCTGATACTTGAGTCTAATATGGCCATCAGCTACTTGGTGTCTTTTTAGTGTCATCTTCTTACCAGTCTCAAATCGCAGGTGACAGTGAGAATACCTTAGCACAGCAAAGGTCCTTGCTGAAGTGGGTCAAACCAAACCATCAAATACAAGGCTGCAAAGTATCAAAAAGTTTATTAAAACTCAAAGTAAAACAAATTCCTCTCCCCTACTGTCTGCATGTCTTTATCACAAAAGACATTCCTCAGCCAGGTTCTCCAAGCACACACACACATTTAGTGACCGCATGTTTCCCACCAGAGCGGAGGTAGTGGGCTGTAGATCACAACCCTGACCAGACTGAAGAGGCAGATGTACAATTTTAAAATTTGTAAACTGTAAAACTGTTTGTAAGATTGTAAAATGACTTATAAAATGTTCAGCTGTTTAATATCTAACAAACAAGCAGAGATGCCATCCTTTGTTTTTCAGAAAAGGAAGCAGCAAATTTTTTACCTGAAAGGTACACAAAGTCCCACAGAACAGGCATGGCACAGTATAAAGTTTCACCTGAAACACCTTTTCCCACTGTGTATTGTCCAGGCATAACATAACGGTAGCTCAAACAGCCTCTCCGATTCTGGGAATAGGATGTGTGTGAATAGTTCAGACAGCCTCAGCATTCCACAGGAGCTAGAAGAGCTTTGTCCTTGAGTTTCCTCAAAAAACAAGAAAGTTCGGAAAAAGACTGACATTGATTTTTAAGAAATATTGGTATAATGTGGAAAGAAGAAAAAATGGCAAAAAGCTAATTAGATATTAAGAAGGTTAAAAGAGATGACCTAGAGGGATAGGTGGGTATTGACTGCTCACAAAATGATGGAAGGCTGATAGGGATGCCATTTGCCACGAGTAAGAGTACGGTAGCATAATTAAGGTCATTCAGTAAGAATTACATAAAACAGGCTTTGTCACACAAATACCATTACTGGAGGAGATTAGAATTTTAGGTGATAAAGTAAATTATACTGACATAACAGGCTTTGACAAAGTATTTTACAACATGCTGAAAGACCTTCTGTTTAAAAACAAGTATAGAGTTATCAGAAAAATAAGATGAAAAAATTTCATAAGATTATCTAGTTCATCATCCAGTTGCAGATTCTTGAATATAAAATGGATTTTAACTGAAAACTGGATTTCTACATTTCTAAACAGAACTACTTCAAATGGTGTTGCAGAGTTTCTATTCTTGGCTCAACAACAAGAAATACCTTTATTATTGAACTGAATACAAAAGAATCACTGCAGCTAACATACAAACTCTGGCAGCATGCCAGAAGTGATAAGAATGGGTCAGCTCCACACAAAGGCTGTGGTGCTTGAAGTGCTGGTTTCATTCAAACAAAGAATATAGGTCAAGCATCCAGATCTGGAAAAGCAGTATACTGTAATTCAATGACTTAGAGCAGAACTCTAGTTTAAGGGAAATAGCAAGTGAAAAATAAGCTCATAACCTGACTGTGTGACTATGAGGGCTAGTATGATCTTCAGATGTGTAAATAAATGAATCTGTTACAAGTAGGACAATTGTATACTGCTCAACCCAAAGATGAGCTAAATGGGATTTTTCTTCCTGACATTCTTCATCAGAAAATTCAACATTCTAAGAGGGAGATGAAATTTAAATAAATCCCTTTAGAAAAAGTGGGAAGATGTTTTGATTTTCATGACACTTCTCTTGTGTTTTTAAATATACATGATTCAGTTTTAAATTTAATATGCTTTTTGCATCTTCGGTGACATCATATCACATTAAAAATTTAAAAAATAAAAACTATAAAAAGTTAAACTGTAATGAAATGTCTCACGTTTGCTGTAAGATTACTTTTGAGCCTACAGTTGTAGAAATTGTTAATGTCTTCCCTTTCTATCCTGTTTTGGGAGAGAAAATTTCTGAAAACCCATATCTTCTGTCAGCTGAGATTGTATTTCAAATGTCGGAACCCGAGTCCAAAGTCAGTATTTAAGAACATAGGAAGGCAAGAGATGTAATAAACAAACCACAAGAAGGATATGAAGTTGGATTTCCTAAAAATACAGTTTGAAAACAAGGGTTTGGATGTTTCCTTACTTTACTAGACCAACAGAAGCACAAGAAGACCTAACATGAAAATCACAAGCCAAAGAAATTCTAATTAAAATTAAGAGAACATTTATTACCCATTGGATCAATTAAAGTGGGATTACTGTAAATCAGTAATTTTTTGCAGCCTCTAAGGTGACATACTTTCCTAGAAGGCAGGCTTGCAGCTCAGTTACAAACATAGGACTCAATATGAATTTCTGTAGGGATGTCCCGCAGCTCGTACTGTGTGGGAGGTTCTCACAGCTCCTGGGTTTGAGCCTACGAACATGGGAAAAGAAAAAAAGCAGCACTCAAGTCACAGCTAAGGTCAGGCAGCTGCCTTCTGTAACCAATACAAGTTTGCAAGAATGAGCATCACTTACCAAAGGGTCTGACAGGAAGGAAAAGGGCCACGATCTGCAGTGTGAAGTACTCATTAAAGACAAGTCTTCTGTGCACAGAAGGAGATATTCTGCAACAAGCACAGCCACACTACCTACAATACTATGGGCAAAGCACCCAACCTGTCTGTGCAAGACATAAAAAGAAAAAAAGATTAGCAGATTTTTTTAATGGTAATAAATCAGATTATAGGGGAACTTTTCTGAACAGGACCCAATGGGCAAAATTTTTTCAGTCCACTACTCAGTGATGTATCTGGGGGAGAACAGAAAAAGCTAAAACCTGAAGTACAGAGAACTAAAAGGAAAAGAGAATCAATACACACCATGCTCCAACACACTGAACACTTGACATCACAAGAAAGACCCCTTCCCATGCTTTTCCTCCCTGCCATTCAGTCTTTCCGCAAGTGTAACTGCAACCTTAGCTTTTTTAAATATCTCATCTGACTGATAAATTATTCCTCTTAAATCCGTAGCAATAATGGTCTTACCTTCCAGCTTCAGATTAACATATACATTTTTGCACATTGCTAATCCTTGCATAACTCATGTTTCAGGAAAACAGACCTATTAGTATAGAAAACATTATAAATACAGATGAAATTGTGAAGCTGTATTACAGTACAGAAAACCTTTCTCAATCAACCCCTCTTCTTAGATCATATAGATCAACCATAAGCAAATTTTTTCCATTAGTATCAGATAAGAAGTCATCTTTCTGATTTATTAGGAATTCAACAAATACAGCTAATCTGTATATATTCATATCTCTTCAGCCTTAGACTGCAATTTCTCAGGCCAGACACTGTCTTTTCCTGAATGTATGGAAAGTGTTCAGCTAAGTGTGGGCACTGGTATAAATAAATAATAACACCATAGTCACTGGAGACACTTAAGTAAAATTATACTCTGATTTAACTGTTAAGTTCCTCTTCCAAAATACCAGATGAGTAATGATATTCAGAATCCTGCTTTACATTTATCTTGTTTTATTAGGAGTTTCCTTCTAGCAAAATAGAACCGTAACCAGACATGTCCTGCTCACCTACTCTTTCCCCATGCACTCACCAATGCTCAAGACAATCCCTCTTGCTCAAATGCTGTGGGACAGATTCTGTTCTATTAACTGCTTCTAAGGTCTTGTTATTCTCTTTTGAAAACAGTGTCAGCCAGAACTTAAGAGGGAAGAACCTCAATCTTCTTTGGAGAGCTGCTTATTGTGGTTATGGGATGCTTAAGGCAACAGATGAAGCAATGGAATCATCACATGGAAAGAGAACATGGCAAGGAGCACCAAGGAGCCTGCCAACTTAGGGAAGAACAAAAAGAACCTCCCAGGCATGAGGAGACTGGATAGAGTTTGTTATAACTTAGGAAGTCACTGGATTGGCTAAAGCAAGGACTCACCTGAAAGAGCAGATATTTTGGGGATTTTTTAACTTCCTGTTTGCCTTTCTTAAGAGCTCTAAGTTTGCTCAGTTTAAAAACTTCATTTTCTAGTTTTTACTCAAAGTTCACCTTGTTTGAAAAGTAAAAAAATTAAACCATCAACTTTAGTCTAACTTTAGTTAGAATAGAATATAAAAAAACTCTGCCTGATGCAGAGTCCCAACAGGGATAGAAAGATGACTGCCCTTAGTGCTGTCCCCAACTTGGGAGCAAGGAGGGAAGCTTTCACACTGGGAGGCTTCACTGCTGTCAGAAGTGGAGCAGTAAGTGTGAAAGTAGGAAAGGAGTGGAAAAATACAAGATATTTTGACTGGTAACAGGCCTCCTCACCTCCCCACACACCAAATGTCCTCCTGCAGGGAAGACAGGTGCAAAAGAGAAAAAACAAAAGAGAATGAAGAGGGAAAGCAAAGAGCAGTCAAAAGTGAAATGAAGGATAAAGGAAAGCTGGGAACCATGACATCACTGGTAGCAAAAGAAAAAAACAGAGCAACGGAACTACACAAGAAGGTCTTTTCTTCCCATCATCCAGGTAACTCGGTTATCCCAAACTGAGTCAATCAACTTCTTGCGATACTGAGTCCCAGAGCAATGAGAGCTATTGCTCTCATGAAATGATGTGAGAACACCCTAGACAAGTGACAAAGGTTGGAGAAAAATGTTCCACAGCAACTGGAAATGGTATAAAATACACATCATGCATCAAAAGAAGCAGTCTTCCTTGAAAAGTTGTATTTAAAAAACAAAAAAAAAGAAGATAGCATAAATGCTCAACTCCTCCTTAACCCTGTCACAGTTTGACCCGGTGTGAGACAATTTGATTGGTTAAAAACAGGTAAAGGACAATTCTATGAGCCACTTAGTGTTCATGTGATGTCTCTGTGAAAGGAATGTTTAAAAAAAAAACCCTAGGAAGTGATGCAGGACTCCCTCACTTCCTCTCTTGCTCCCTGGCTCCCTGCTGACCGTCCCTGCGTGGGGATCTGGAGTTTGCCTCCAGCTCAACCTTTCACAAACCCCATGAAAAACAAAAGTTAGAATGGGCCAATGCTGCAAGGTAAATACAGTTATTGTCGGTACAGCTCCAATTTTTAACTTAAAAATTAGCTTGTACAAAACAAAAAAAAAGGGTCACAACTTCCTTTTTCTTTAACCACAATGCTTGTCTGCATTTAAGTTTGCAGGACCTGCTGCCAGCTGAGATAAACTGTACCTCAAGAGGGACATTACAGTTGGTGGGGGAGTACACTATCAGTCTTTTGTTCCTTTTCTTCCAGTATACCAGCGAATATGTCCTCTGCAAGCAGATCTGAACAATATGCAATAGCGTAATACATAAAGCCAGGAAAAAGTAAAAATTACAATCATGTGGCCAAAAAATTATCGGATTGGGAATCTAGGTTTGCATTCTCTCCCAGAGCATTGCCATATATGAATAAGCATCAGAACAGAAGGATGTGTCACATGGGGTTCACCAGGGGTCTGTCCTGGCTGCAACTCATTCCAGTATTTATTCCATGATTCAGAGAGTGCATATTAAATTTACAGATGGCAAGAACCTAGAAGGAAATGAAAGTATTGCAAATCAAAAAATACCCTGGACAAAAAAAGGAAATAATGTTTGGGAAAAGGAAAACAGAATGCACCCCAACAGGGACAAGTTGAAGACACTATAAAAGCAAATGAACCACACAAAAACAGAATAGGAAACAGCCAACTAGAAATCAGTTGTGTAGAAAAGGACCTTCAATGATATAAAATAGAAGCCAAACATAAGTCAACATCAAGCTATGTTGGTTTTTCAAGGTACCAACAGAATTACGCATGCACCCAAGAGCCAGAATACAGAACACAAAATGTGTAAAAACCCTTTGCCCTACAAGGCACAGCTGTGATACTGCCTTGTTCTTACAATACCAAAACAAATAAGTACATAAGTAAAAATTCAAGTTGGCCAACTGGAAGGAATGCATAGGAGAGCTGCAAGAACAGTTCCAGGAAATATGACCCTTGAGGAAACACAGAGCAGTGAGTTTTTGAATCCAAAGAATGGAAGACTAAGACATGACATGCTAACAGCCCTCAAGCACATAAAACACTGCTGCAGGGAGAGATTGAACAGCTAGTTTCCTACATTAATTCAGGAGAGGGAAAAAATAACAGGCTTAGATTTTAACAGCAAGGCTTCCACTTCAAGACAAGAGAATTTTCTGTTGGCAAGAATAATGAAATGTAGGAATGGACTGCCTGAAGAGGAGGCCAGACAAACCTTCCTCGAAAAAGTCAACTGACGCTGCCTCAGAGTAAAGATAAACTCCACATTTTCCTTGCACCCCCATCATTCTCAGCTTGCCTAAATATTGTCCGAAAAAGAGTTAACATCCTGCATCCTTAAAAGCAATCTCTTCATCAGGACCAGCTGGCCTCTTTCACGGATTAAATAACCATGCCTTGCTGTGTTCCCGTTTCTCACCTTCCACAGATCAGCACATAGGCTGTCCTTGGTCCAGAGTGGCTGCTTCCCCTCTCCAATACCCTGTGCATGCACTCAGGCTGTCTCTGCTTTGCCTGAGCAATGCTCTAGAGAGGATACAAAAGCCTTTATGGATGATTAATAGCTACCTTTCAAGGCTTAATGATTTGGCTTAGAAACTACATCTTATAGATCAGCAAGCTAATCCAGATCTTGGCCAGCTCTCTTCTGCTCTTTTCCAACAGGTAGGCTGAATATTCAGCTCAACATCTCTCCTGCTTTCCGTTGTTTTTCTCCGTTATTAACTACCTATTCAGACAACTATTCCCAAGTTGCACCACTTTACTCAACAGATCATCTCCAGCACATTCCCAATGGGTAAGCAGAGAAATCTTAAACCTTGATCAAAACAAACTGTCACTAAAGACAGAGAAACAATGCAGGAATTAGTCCTGTTTTGCAGTTCTGTGTGTTCTGTTTTCCAGTTTTCAGCTCCGCAATGATGAGACTGCATTTTATCTAAGGGAGAACACACCGTTTTACTACATGTTAGGTAATGTATACAATTCCAAAGAGCAGAAGTTCTTTCCTTCTGTTACTGGAAGAAAGATGAATAATAATGTTAAAATTAGTTACAGCCAGTATGTGGTAGATGGACTGTTGCCATATGGTGGTTATGTAAATTAAATGACAAAATAAGGATCTAGCATTTATAAGCAACTTTTGCACACTTCAAAAACCCAGCCTGCCTGTGAAATACCTAAGAGCTCCCACTTATGGGAAAAGATGACTTCAAAAACTTAGGGTTTTTCTGAGTCTCTGAAAAATTATTTCAAGGAAAACATAAGCCTCTTATTTGCCTAAGATACAAAGAATATCAGCTCCAATCACCGCTCCTGTGCATTACACAAAGTAGTCTTGTTCTCCATTAAACATCTATTTTCACTTGGTAAAATTATCTCCCAACATTGCATCGTTGTGTTGCCTGTCTGGAAAGGTGTCTGACTGTATTTTGTGAATGACTTAAATGCCCAAACTTAGGGCAAAAATGATTTCTCTAAAAGCTGTCAAAGCCACCCACCTTTCCCTTGAATAGATAGGGAATTTAGGACCAGCTTTAGGAGTCCTGATACTCTATGTGCTTGTCATTGAAACATAGAATGGGGGCCCAGCTGAGCAAGATGCTTCCCAAGCATCACTGCTCAGTAAACTTTAAATATATTCAAAAGGCAACATTTCAGACTCCAAGTGTAGCTATCATGGAGCAAAGTGTATAATTTAAAATGTTTAATTTTTTTTTATTATTTCAGCAGGCAGGGACAATAGGTATCAAAAGAAACAGATAATTGGATCAGAAATCAAAAAAAGTTTCGTCTAAAGCTGTGTCACTATTTTAAAAGACCAGCTCTCATTTCTCAGGTTATAATGAAAGCATAGCTCCAGCTATGAAAAATAAAAGTTGAAATTAGTTATGGTATATAACAGCTTTGTGAATCCTTGACATACAGCACAGATTAGATTCCAGACTCCTACTGTCCCACCACACAAAAACATTCATATTTTTTCTCTAACCATATGCACAGAGGCTAATTAACACAAAATCCTTTTTCCTTACTGAAAAAGGAGTCTTCAGGCTTTATTAGAAGAACAGGAAAGCAATTAACTAAAGATTAAAGGGGCTCCATCTGCATGAAGCATGATAGAAATTGCCAAAAGGAGCAGGAGACAGGTAACAGAGGATATAACAAAAGAGGGGGGGAGGAGGAGAGAATGAGCAACAGAAGGTTAATATTAAAATCACGACTGGAGATCTTTCTCAGTAACCTGTTGGAAGTCAGCCAGAGGGAATAGCTGTAAAGTAGGAAAAGCTTAGGCAAAATTCTATGGCTTCCTCTGTTCAGGTCAGATTACCTGATCATAATGGTCCTATCTGGCCTCATAAATCTAAATTACACATGTATGAAGACAAAAGTGAATACTAAGCACAAAAATCAAGGAAAAGTTTAAATTTAAGGGAAACTAAAATCCTTACATTACTATCGTGATAGCAGAGGCAGTATGTAAAAGGCACTAACTTTATTCTTGACATCTCCAGCCAAGCATTTGTACCTCTATCAGTCTTCACAGGAAGTGATACGTCTCATAGGTAGTAGCTGCTTGGCATCTTTCTGACGAAAGACTGCAGGACAACTCTGCCAAAATCATCATTCTCTTTGACTCTCCTATCTTAGGGTAAAACTGGGTTTGTAACATAAGATGTCCTCCTCATACAGATTTCTAGCACTGGAACATTATTTAAAAGCCACAGAAGTCCCACAATCCTGTCTGAGTGGACCTAACAAGCTATTTTCCAGCACAATCTGAAGCAGATGGAAGTCTCAACTTACTAATACAACCAGGCCTTTTGCCTTATGACAAATTGCAATACATATTAACCGGCTTCCTTCTGTGAACACAACAGTTAGCATGTATCCGAAATCTTCCCTTGCAGCAGGTACTACAGGATTGGGAAGGGTCAAAAAGGGATGTATGAACTCATTAGGTCAGTAAATCTCAGTGGGTTGCAAGGTCCTTTGACACGTACTGCTAGGGTTCTCAAAGGACCTGTCATGAGCACTGATATCACTAATATTACATATTAGATCTACTTAAAAGTCCATTTGATGGAAAGATTCAAATGCGAACCACACCAATGAGCATGTCATATGGCTCCTACAACACCTTGGATGGATTTATCTGTCTGGAGCTCCATGAGAGACCACATCCAAAAACAGGTGCCACTGTGCACCTCACCATGGCTCACATGTTCTCAGTGGCTGGAGGGAAAGCCGACACCACAGAGCTTCTCAGGGATCATCAAAAGCTGAGAGTTCCTTAAGGATAGTGACTAGTCCAGTGGATCAGCTGACAATGAAACCATGACAGTGAATTTGGCAGGTGCAGCATCCTGTTAATTCATTTTCTCTGCAGATAAAAATAGTCTGTATGTTGAATGAACAGCTTCTCCCTAATGACTCTAACTGGCCATCACTGATATTACCAGAATCACAACAACAGCCCTAAAATAAGAGCCTACTCTCATATCAATTCTCTTTTCTCTTGAGATAAAACGGAAGAATTTAATGGAATAGTGTGTCATCTTTGTTAAAAGTTGCAGGGCACCACTTATCTATAAGAAACTACTCAACTGCTGTTTTCAGCTAAAACAGAAAGATCTGCAAATCCCAAGTGAACAGAAGGGACTGAAAGTTCATGCTGGTAGTAGCATTTCACTCACCTTAAGAATACATAGACTGCAGTAGAAAAACAATAATCTATTCTTGCAGTGATGCAACTCAAACACCTTCCTGTGCTGTCACATGTCTGCTAAAGACATCTGGTTGTTAGGTGTATTGCAACAGCTGTACAGGGACAAAGGGGGGTTGCATATGAGGATGGAATGATCCTCCAACTAAAATTCTTCAGAGCCTGGACCACATTCTTTACGGAGCTGAAGTCTGAGCTACTTGCACATCTGCAAGCTTATAAAGAGCAACAGATCTGACCTGGTTGAAAGGGGCTGTCTGCGAGCAGAGGTAAACAGAAGGCCAAAAGATGAAAGGCATTCCTGAGACTAGCAAATAACAAATCTTTCCTTTTTCTCAGAAAGGATCACAGTGTCAAGGAAGCTGGCTGAGATATTGCATAAGTTGCAGGTGCTGCAGGCAGTGAAGGGCTGGGGTACAGAAGGAACACTCCTGGAAGCAGCACAGGAGAAACTGGGAGCTGGAGTGATCATGACACCAGTGAGCTAGGCAGTCTCCTCACTGACTCAATGCTCTCTCACAGTACCCATGCAGTGCTAAGTTTTGGTGTGCAATTTAGGCATTCAAGACCTCTGGATGTTCAGAATTGCAGATATAATCGCTGCAGAGCGCTCATTTGCAGCAAACCCATCATTTCACATAAACATTAAATTTAAGATATGCACTGTGTGGATCCAGTAAATCTGACACAAAGGGCTACAGAATGCTTGCACATGCAAATGGGTCCACAGACAACCGATCAGCATCCACGCATTAAATCATGTATGTCTTGAAGAGGTCTGATTTGACTGTGTACAAACAGAATAACCGAGCTCACTGCATATGTTTTAATTGGTATACATAAACATTTCTTTCCAGGCAGAATGATAAACCGTGAAAATGAGGGGCTCTGATGTGGCACTACTGGTTTTAGCCATCATCCAAGACACAGAACAGTCACTATATACTGACCTGTATATGCCTCATTATAGCTACCAACACAGTATTGTATTCCCTGCAGTTACGGCTCAGAATATGAGATACTGAGATATTTTCCATTTTGAAGGAGAAAAAACAAACAAACAAACAAAGAACAAAAACAACATCAACAACCACCTCAAGACAAACAAGTACACCAAAACCAAACAAATGCTCATTGGAAAACACCGTAACTGCTTTTTAATTAATATTATTCTCTTTCTTTTGGCCGAAGCTTTAAGTTAACTTGAAGTTAGGTGGTTGTCTTTACCACGAGTATAAAAGAGATGGTATCTCTCTGTAGACATGACCCATGTTTCTCCTTTCCAAATGATAAGTCTGGGAACAGAATAGGATTCATGGTCTGAAAACAACATGTTTACAGATGCTAAATAACATAACAATGCAGAAATTTCTGAGATGCCTTCCACCATCCCCAAGATAAGTTTCTGCATTTTAAAAGGTGGAGGTAATTTTGTGTTCAGCATTTCGCTTTTTAAATACAGAGGTAAGTTAAATGAAGCTTGGAGGAGGTAAAAAACATTAATAAAGTACAATTCCTCTCTCGATATTCAGTAAGGGATTAAATAACAACAAGGAACTTAAATGCAATTGAGCTGTACAGGGTTTTGATGCGCTCATTTTGAGAGAGCATCTTGGCAGATGCCACCTAACCCTGCTACAATGCATTGTCCCCAGCTATTCCACAGCCTTAGAGACAAAAAACAAGTGCAATCAAGCAAACCTTAAGCCTTCATCCTTACAAACATCATTCAAGAATTTCAAATGTCACGACCTAGGAACTTCTTACAGAAATCACATTAATGACTCATTCCTGTGTCACAGACTTGACTGAGGCCGACCTTTACACAGTAACCTGTCTTCCTTTTCTGAATACCCACCTCTTTTTCTAAGGATGTGCTTAGAGAAAGAGGCTGTGCTGGAGCAGCNCTGCTCTGAAAACACCCACGATACAAACTGAAAGCACTGATTTTCATTCGCTGCTCTGAAAGCCAGCGCAGCAGCAGCTCAGGCGTCACAGGGCGACTGCCCACCTCACCCTTTCCATCCCAGAAAAGGACCAAGGTGTGCTCCAGGCATTGGTGGGTTTCCTTGGCACTGACCCCCCACCGATATTCAGGCTCCCTCCTCAAAAGCCAGTGCAGACTTGAAAAACCACCTCACCAACCCTGAGCTGCCTCCACAGCAAGATTTTCTGCTGCTCTGCTTGCATCCACTGCTCCAAAAGTGAGATTTCTTCCTGGCTCAAGGTCTTCTGACTCCTCTTCCAAAGCTCCCTGGTCCAGGGAAGAGGACGTGGCAGTATGGCAGCGTATAGTCACAGCCTAATAATAACCATAGCCCTACTGCCCTTCCTGTTCACACACAAAATACTTGCCCAAAGCCTTTCACTCTTTATACCAAAGACAAAAATTCGTTTTTAAGGCTGTGAATGCTGTAGGCATTACCCTGTTCCTCTCACATGCACTCAGTATTAGGCAGTTCAAATATACTAGCCTCAAGTACTTTCATGAGTCTTGCCATAGTTACCTTGTTACTCCAATTAATTTTATTTATTCACTCATTTATTTTTGCTCCAAAGTTAGAAAGTGTAGCTCCACAGGCAGCAAGCCCCTTCAGAGCAGAGAAATCAGAATTTGGTAATTATTTTTATTTAGTTATATATTACCATTCAACCACTCAGACCAACAATTTAATGACTATGGAGAAAACAATCCAAGAGCACCAAACCTCAAATAAAAAAAAATTTTAAAAAAATTTTTTAAAAAACCCCAAACCCACAAAAGAAAAATAAACACTTCTAATTCAGGCACACAGAAATAGCGAGAAAATAGGGCTGGACAGGGCCTGAAGTTCTCAAGCCATTTATCAGGTGGCTAGTGCAGGGAGAGAAATATTACTTCTGGCAACTGTTTCTCTAATCTATTTTTAAAGGCATAAATATAAGAGGATCCACATTGTTCCTGTCTGGATCTCTTTCAGCTCTGCCTTGTCTTTTCCAATATCACCCTCTAGGAAACTCCATAACCAAATTCTGAACTCCCAAATCAGTGCTGCTTGGATCACCTCACTCTTCAGACAAAAGAAAAAGCCAAAACACTGACCCACCATTATCACATGCCAAGCGGTTTTAAAGCAGCTTTCAAAACAGAACAAACAAAAAATTCTCCTTCAAAAAATTAGGTGTTTAAAGAAGCTAACATAATAAGCACATAAATAATAATTCAGCATAACTTGACCACAGCCAAACAGTAAAATGTTGGAAATTGAACTGGAAACTACACAGGTGAGTAATGGAAACATCAAAATGACAGCAAGCACCTTCCACAAGGGAAGAGACTATTTATGAAAGAATAAGAGAATTGTCTTGTAGCTGTGCTAATGTAGCTCTGAAAGCTACAGAGTTTTATCCTTTCCTCCTTTAACAGATCCTTACTCACATATTAAGCTTTACTCCTCAAAACCTGTTTAAAAATATATTAGGAATTCTACTACTTTTGGATTATACTGCCCTCCGTTATACTGTTGCAGGCAACCAATCTACTGAGATGAGAAAATCAGCTCTAAGATAGAAAACCCCTTTTGTTCTGCTTTTCAAGATGCAGAAGCATCTTAGTCTGCTATCAGTCTTTTGAAGCCAAGAATGCTAACAGTTTGTTGGCCATTTTCTACCACCTTGGGTCAGTCCACAGCTTTGCATGCACTCACAGTGTTTCAAAAGGCATCATCCGTGCTTCTCCAAGACGAAATTTCTGGAAGTCTCACTCAAAAGTTTACTGAGTACCTGATTCTGCATTGCTGTGATCAGTTAGTTGCCTTAACATTTACAGAGAGATAAAACAAGGAAAACAAACATCCTATCATTGCACTCAGATAAAGTAACTGTAAACTGAAAGACAGCTTACTGAAAACAAAAATTTGAAAACAACTCTTCAAAGTGGAATATCTCCAGTACCACCTTGAAAAACAAGGTGGTACTGGACTTGACTGAGCAAGCAAATTCTGAAGTTAAAATTATGAAATAACGATAATTAAAATGTAATTTAGAATAGCAAATGCCAGATGAAGTACAATTTATGACATGTTTGCATGTGGGTATACTGCAAAAACAATGACTTGAACAAATTGAACTGATTCCAGCCTGAGCTTCAGGACATTACAGACACTTAAGGAAATAGCCCCTTCAATCTTTTAAGTGTCAAAGACCATTTTCACAATGCCAAATTTAGCAGTTAGCAGTTTCAAGCACATTTCCAAGCGCAAGCATTTAACTTATATGAATCTGCAATATCAAACAGTTGGCTTCAGTTTCTAGTAATGACACTGTAGTCAAAAGTCTTTGCAAGATGTTTGTGCATCTACTGAGGCATCTACTGTTCTGAAATCAGCAACACGATGTACTTAAAATAGATCAATCACCTTAACAGGACCCAGGTACTCCATCAAGGGTGAAGAGAGTTAAGCTTTTCACTAAAGAAAAAAAAAATTTTGTAAGGAAAAAAACCCACCCAAACCCAACCACCATCATCAAACTACACCCAAACCAAACCAAATAAAACCAACCAAACCAAACCCAAAAAAAAGAAAAAAAGAAAAGAAAAAAGTAAACCACAAAATGCTCATGTTCACAAGATGTCCCTGTCAGAGACAGGATATAGTCTCTTTTGAGACATCTTGAGGTGCTTGGAATTGTGGGGAAGGGGGCGGATTGGGCCCCACTTTGGTGGGGCAGCGCCCCACCTCCATCACCTCCATGCCCCCCCAGCCCCATTCATCAAGGGACGCTGGAGACAGCCCCTCAGTGTCACCCACCCCTGAGTGGCCGAGACACTGGAGGCAGACCCTTGGTGTCACCTCACCTGCCCCTGAGTGGCCAAGACACGAGAGGTCCCACCTGCAGGGGCAGGCCCGGGGGTGGGACAACGGTTTAAGAAGCCATCGCCAGGTGGCTTCTCTCTGTCTTTCACGATGCACCCACCTCGGAGCTCCACCTTGCTGGAACCCTAGGAGTTGGTAGCTGTGCCTGATTTTCTGTATCTGTCCTATCTTCCTGTTTTCCTCCCTTTCTTCTAACTTTCCTCTCACGGAACATAACATCAAATGGGCTATAAGGTTTTTCTATGTTTAATGAACTAAGTTTATGCTGGGAAAAGTGATGTTGTGTACCATTTACTCTTTTGGTAAAAGAGCCTTGGCAGCAATATCACATGGGACAAGGCAGTTCCCTCAGAAGGGTGTTTATAGGAGTCATGGCTTTACCAGAAGTAATTCTAGCTTTGTACACCAAGAAGAGAGGAGCGCAGTCAGTGCTTATCACCAAAAATGCCCCCGATAGGCAGTTTTCTATTTGTCTCCAAATGGCTCTCTACAATAGCTCTGTCCCCAAGCAGTGAGGACACAGGTAATGTGTGTCCTACATTAAAAAAAAAAAATACAACAAACCAGACACTGGCTCATGATGGGACAACTGCTGCCACTGCCCTCAGTAAGCACAAGCAAGGAAGAGGACATTTCCACTGTTCCTTCCCTCAGGATAACTGGACATAATCAGCCTGGAGATGTCTCCAGGCTCTTGGGCAAACATGGGAAGAAGGGATACACTAATAATAGTAATGGGTTTCTAAGAGAAGGAAAAAACTTGCAGTAAAATGAAAATCTACAGTCATAGTGCAAGAGTGCTTGACAAAGCTCAAGAGACAGCACTGAGTTGGTTGAAACTAGAAAGACCCTGCAAGTTTGCTCATACTAGAAAGAATGACACCCACATACAAAGAGGGTAGCAGGAGATTCATTTTTTACATTTAAATTGGTAGATTCTGTTCCAATACAAGGTATTACGCCTCTACTTTAATATTTTGTTCTAATAGCATCCATATTTCACAGATTGGAAGGCTGCTGTTGTAGTCATTTGAAAGAAAATGTGAGACAGTTTCACTTCAAGGCTCTGGTCAACTTAACTCCATCATTTAAAGATGCATATGTATCTCAGTCGTGCTATCTAAATTGTCTCAGCTTTCTTTTCTATACTGATGTGCTACACATGCACAATTGATTCCAGCTCCACGTACCAACAAGATCATCTCATGCATCGTTACTCATATACTAACTCCTATATCCTCATCCTTTCCCATGTCCCACATAAACACAGAAAAAATTATGAAGTAGCACAGAGAAGTCTACCATATGCAAGTGTTCCTTGAGGAAGCAAATGTCCATATTTATGTACAGAGATTTAATAAAAAAGACCAAAGTCACTTACAATCTGTTCAGTTCTGAGCAAGTTCATGCACCTTGTTTTCCTTGTTTATAGTAATGGGAACAAGTACTCTGAAACAGCACAGACACCTGATCCTAAGCCTTGTGAACCCAGCCACCACCTAATCTACTACCAGTTTTGACACCATGCAGAGAACTGTCTCTGTGAATTTGGAAAGCCATTACCACTTTTATATCTGAGGCAAATTATTCATCTCATTATCTGCCAACATAATTAATGTACTTTTGATGGAAAATGCAGCTTTACACATTTACAGGATGACGTGTCCATTTTAGACCTGCTCATTCTAGGGTAGTTGTTTCTTCAGAGAGAGTAGCAGTTGAAATTTAGATATATGTTATGAAGGAAACTGATTACAATGTACACATCTATTTCAGTCTAAGCTGCATCTGACCTGCCTTGCCACAAGACACTAACTTCAAACAATTCCTTTGTTTGCTGCAGAAAGTCACAAGCTGAGAACTGCAAAACCACAACATCCTGGAGAAGAAAACATCTGAGCAAGAGAGTAAAAAAATGTAAGCACATGTGCACATAAGATCTGCTGCAAACCCCAGACTGTCCTTTTTTGGTCTCTGCTCTGCCACCGAGCCCACTGAAGTCTTTTAGATAACACCAAAAGCTGTGGAAGATCATCAAAGCAGACTGTTTTGCCCCTAATAAAGGAGCTGACTCCCAAGCTCAAAGCCCCTAAGTAACGTGAAAGAGCAAACCCAGCTCGGCCAAGAGAGCTGAACCAGCTAGCACTGGAAAGGCATATGCTGAGAAGCCAGACCAGATACATCCAAGTTGCCTTATACTGAAATGGCAGGAAAGCATCAAAACAAAAAAATACCAGTATTATCAGATGCTAATAAATTTAGTGCAGCGGATTATTGACACAGAGAACCTCAATCCTACCTCTAACTGAGGCAAAACCACCGTAAAATCTAGTTCTGAAGAGTAACATTAGAGCAAGATGGAAAAGCACATCCTCCTCACCCATCCAGACTTCGAAACAACTATGCCAGTACTGTTCCAGGCAATGCACTGAAACACTATATAGTTTCATCTGTTTGGGAGAAAAATGTATTTGGTCTATGTGCTATCAAAGGCTCAGGCAATCTTCATTTCCCACTAAATCTTCCAAAGTCAGTGATATTGTTTCCTCATTTGAGACATGATTTCAAGTATACAACACTTCTACTACAATCACCAGTATCTTGCCAATACCCAAAGGGATGAATGAACCCAAACAACCCTAACTTTTCAAATTACATTCCACTTTGTGTCCATGAAATTACTACTTTAAGGCTGTAACTGATGGATACTGTGAAGCAAGCTCCCTAAAAAAGGGAACTTCCCCTCTGATGCCCTTTTCAAGATGAGCAAAGAACCTTTCTACCCAGCCAGCAGTCCCTCTTACAAGTCTCCTCATCAGTACAGGCACCAGGGCTTCTCCATCAATAAAATCATTGAGGGCCCATTCTTCTCTACCCCTCATCCTCCAAACAACACTGTAGTCTACCTTTTTTCGTTAACCAACTGTTGTATTTCACTATTCAGCAAAAGGGAATGATGTGAAATACTTACCCACAGTTCTTTCAGCCACCACTCAAAACCAATCTCATTTTCAAAGTACTTCAAGCACCTGACCAGTCACACAAATGCTTTACGCAGTAGATTTAAGTTCATCCCAAGAGAATCCAATCAAAAACAAATGGTGGAAACAACCATCAACTATCTAAGCTACTGGTTTCTTTACTCTCCTATAAAACTGAGGAGACCAAGTACTACAAGGACTTCAAGCCTGGAATCTAACAGTTCAGACGGAAAAGATAAGTAAAACATAAAACCAGAAACCACTCAAAAAATAAAGATTAAAAAAATAAAACCAGGAGGACCAGACACCCTCAGCTGAGAAACAATTAAAGAAAAGATGATTCTGAGACATGCCAGCATATTAGACTTTACCAAGCCTGGTGCCACCAGTATCAGTGAGATACACTTGTCGATAAGGTAAGATTTCATGTCCCTGAAGGCTAGCCTCTCAAGCCCTAGCATTAGAAGACATGTATCACTTAAAAAAAAAACAGACTTTCATACAGAACGTTTAGATCATCTCAAAAGTTTTCTGTAAAGCATCTCACATTCATTCTAAATAAAAAACTCTTTTAACAAGACTCAACGTTAATTCTGAAGGTTCACTGAAGAGGCTACATTTATCTTTGGCTATTCTAAGCAAAGCAAGCCAAATCAACGTGCCCCATCAATAATGCAAGACTGCATCTTCATTAAAAACTCGTATCTAGTGTGCTGGTAAGCAGAAAGCTTATTTTTGAAATAGGAGTAACTTCACATATTTCAAGATGCCAATTACACAATTACCCATAACAGACAGCAGAAACCACAAGGAAAAGCTGAGAAATGAACAGTTCTTCTAACCCTATACTTGCATTTTAATTTCCCATTCTTAATTTGCAGGCACTCAGGAACATGACTTAAAATGCACTTTTATGAAACAATAAACAATGATTATGGCAGTTCTTTTTTATATCCAACCATGAAAACAAGGAACACTCAGCAGCCACCAATGTTATCTCCAATGGAAAACTAGGTAATCCTATCTGTCTGTAAAAAAAAAAAAAATCCCAGCAGAGCCTATCTTCTTCAATATTAATGTTTTGTTTTAAAAGGGTAACAACAAGAGTTCCTCAGTTAAGGAAGAGATTCCTTTACAAGGAATAAAAGGCAAGTCTCAACAGCATTTTCTAAAACTATAGCAAGGGTTGACCACCAGTGTGAAGTGTTCACTCCACAACTGCCAAATTTTTAATTAAAAAACATTTATTACAACAGAATATTACAAACAACTAGCTTCAATGATCAACAAATAAAACTTTACAAAATGCAAGCAATGTAATTTCAGATTGTGGAGTGACAGATATCCCAAGTTTACAAACACATCTTCTTGTTTATGCCCACTTAAAAATCATTCCAGTCTGCTTTATTTTCCATCAAATACAGTACATTTATCCAAACAAAAGCATGTACATTCAATATAAAACATTTTGAGCAACAGCTACAATCTTAGTTCCCATTCACAGTATTTTTAGTGCAATGCACTAACAGGGCCAAATAGTTCTCTATCCATAAAAGTATTTTTACTCCTGATCTTGTGATCAACATTTAGATATATTTTATACAAAAAGTATATATGAACACAAGGCACCTCCCTAAGTAAGGGAGTGAACCCATATAAAAAACATGGTATTTCTTCTGATGTACAATACCTTTCAAATTGTAGCAATTTGACACAAATCACTAAACAAAATATTTTCTAAAAGGTAAAAAATAAAACAAACAAAAAGAAACCAACAACAAAACCCAAAACAAAACCCATGGACGCATGAAACCTGCCAAGAATTTCATAATGGTAGGCATGCAACTGTTCTACTACAATCTTGATTAAAAGGTTAAAAAAAAAGTATCTAAAACATCTTCCAATTACACAAAGTCAAGTGCTACCCACAGTGGTCATTTACGATTTTGAGAGAAAATATATTTTGAGTTTCTCCCGTACTATCCTCCCTTTTTATTAATATTTCATGAAATAAGCTATTATAAGTGGTTGTGCACAGATTGTCTATAATACATCAGCAAATATTCACTACCTTCATATTAACATTAGTGTGTTGATCTTTCAAAAATAAACTGAAAAAATAAACTGCAACTATCATTAAAGTGCTTGTGTATATTTTTTTTTAAAAATTAAAGAATAGAGGAATGTGGATATTCTTGTAAACTTCCTAGATGTTTACAAAGTTTTCCTATGAACCACATATGGAAACAAAATGGAGGTCTTTGAAGCAACTTCAGCACAGTGAAATTCACAATGTCCCAGAACTGGGAAATTAGTCAATATGAACAAACTGAATTTATGGCAAATACTAAAAATTAGTAGAATTCAGCCAATAAACACTACATTGTTTGCTCTTATACATTCATTTGTAATAAATTTAAAACAGTATATAACACAACATTTACCAAAGTATGATATCACATCAAAGTTCGAGCTGTCCATCAATTAGCACTATCAGGGAGGACCAGTATGCACACGATGAGCTTTCTGAAGATGATTTCCTAAATGAGGAACAAAAACCTTCTTCCAAAGCTGCTGTTCATTAACTTGTCTCTGATGTACTCTTTTTTAATTTCAGAAGGTTTGCTCTATACTGTGTCAAACCACAACTGCATAGAGGTAACTGCTAATTTAGAAGCATGTGCATTTCATTTCAACTACTTCAGTGTTTTGGGAAGTGGCACTGTCCTACAAGCAGTCAGAATGGTTATTAATATAGTAAGTAAAAAACAGCTTACAAAAATATTTCCTCCTTATAGTACCATTATCAAGAATTAGCAGTTCCAATAACAAACTAAAGTCTTTTTCATTCAAATGAACTTCAAACTTTCCGAACATCACTTGAACCTATCTGAAGAAAAATGGGAATAAATTAATACCTTGAGTTTACCCATATAATTCTGTTTTAAACTACATAACATAAATAATTTATAAGGCTAAATTTTTAATTCTTATTCAAAATGCAGAATTCACTCCCCCCTCTAAAATTCAGCATAATTCAGGGTCCAACTCAGTTAATTTTTGAAGTTCTGTCTGGTTTGGCTAGAATTTGTTAGAAAGTCACAAAAGCACCACATTACAATTTAACATAACTGTGTTGTTATTCACTATGAAAGCTGAACTCGAATCAAATTACCTCCTGCAAAATAGCATTTCAGAGACAAAATATAGAACAAGGCACATATACTTAGTTTTCTTTTTACCAAATATGCTAGAAAGATGATTCTGAATAAGGATGTTAAAAACTCCTACAAATATCACTGCAGTCTCTGTTCATTGTAACATTTTTGTACAATCCCCAACCTTCAGGCATCAGTCAGTCATTCTGAAACACAAACTGACTGCATATAAATATTTTCTTTTTTAAAAGGTCCTCTAAAAATAGGCCACCTTTAACATGAAGGCTATGGAAAACCGAGTAATTACAAATACAACCCCCTCCAAGTGTAAAAAACTCCCAGAGTACTATATAAGCAGAAGTTTAGAAAATTCTTGGCCAAACTTCTATATACAATTAAAACAAAAACTTTTATAAGATTTAAACAATTTAAAAAAATAAATGACAAGAAGTCTCCAAACCTTGGCTTATGCAGATGAGCATTAAAAGAATGAAATTCTAAATTTGATGATTTCAAAGGTGTTTGTAGGCACCTAAACCATAACAATTTTAAATCAAAGCAACTAAGCAACCAAATTACATTAAAAAACCTGTTCTATGCACTTTTGCTGACAGTGGGTAGGCAATACACATTAAAATAAAAATTTAAATTTACAAATGCTAATTCCAGTAAGTTCATAGAGATTTTTTTCTCTAAAGAGCTTTTACTTTAGTACTTTTAGTACTTCTTCAAGTGGTCACAGCAAAGTTAATTAAATGAGTTAAGTTATTCAAACCAAATAAAATTACTGTTAATTTTAAAAAAATACTATTTCAAAAGTGTATGTATTAGCTTGATTACAACAGATGCCTTAAGCCAATTTGAAGAGTTGACTCGGTACAGTTTAATCTACGTTCCATCTTCCTACAATGACAAATCTAGATTTTAACTCTCTTCCAAAATGCTAAAAACAAAATCTAAGAAACAAATTTGACATCTGCTTTTGCATTTAAGCCACTAAACCATAAAATCTATGGGAAAATACGTTTTCGGCAATAAATCAACAACAGCAAAAGAAATGCAGTTGGGTTTTTTTTTAAAAAAAAAACAAAAAAAAAGACAAAAAAAAAGACAAAACACTTTTACTTTTTCCTCACCAGACAACAGCTTTAGATCTTGTACTTCTGCCTTTGGTTTTACTTTCTTCAGGTGAACGGGATACATTTGCTTTGTGGGTTTTCTTATGATGTTCTAGAAAAGCTTTTCTGGCAAATGCTTTCCCACATTTATTGCATCGGTGCAGAGAAAAGTTTTTTGTTACTTTTACTTCAATGCCAACATCAGCTCCTTCATACTTTTTATTGGGAGAATTAGAGGTGACATCCTGTTTTGAACCAGTCTGCTTTGTTTCATCCCTCTGAGAGCCTCTTTTTGTCACCTTGTTTAGAACAAGATCAATTGGCTTTTTTATTGCTCTAATTTCTAAACTTGCAGTTATTTTCCCAAGGTACCGTGGTGACTTTTTATGAACCACAGTTATGTGTCTTATCACATCACGCTTGCGACGCGTTTCGTAAGAGCAGAGTGGACACCTGTAGTATTTAACATAGATATTATTTCCATCTGTGTGTAATTCAATGTGTTTTGTTAAATTCTGTTTAGAAGTAAATTGGCGCTTACAGAGTTTACAGTAAAGCTGCTTGAAGTCAAAGCCAGCTGAAAGTTTTGGCTTCCTGGTTTTTTGCTGGCCACCTGCAGCAGATGCATTGGTTGATTTAGGGGTTGATTTAGTGGTTGATTTACAGGTTGATTTAGTGGTTGATTTAGTGGCTGATTTAGGGTTTTCAGGGTCCTGTTTAACTTTATTTTTCTGTGCTGACGGTGTGTTCTTTTTCTCATTTGAATGATTTGTTCCCTTTAATTCATTCTGTGGAGAAAGAGCAATGGAAGGGGGTGAAGGTTCTACAGAATCTGCTGGTTCAACTTTTATTTCTGTGCCATTGGCAGTGTTGTTGGGTCCTTTCTCTCTTTTAGAGTTCTTTCCAGAAAGAGTTATCTTGTGAACAATTTGCATATGCCTTTTCAGCATTATTTGTGAACTATATTTCCTCTTGCACAGAAGGCATTTGCATGCAGTTAAATTGTATTCAGCCTTTGAAGAAGACTTTTGTTTTCTGGTCTTAAAAGATTTTTTAGCAGAAACTGTATCCAAGAACAAAGGTTGCCCAGGCTTTGTAGCTATATCAGGAGTAATGGAATCCCTTCTTAACCCTCTATGAACTTCATCAAAATGCCTCCTTACGTTGGCTTTTGTGGCAAATGATTTATAACATACAGGGCAACTTCTACCTAATGTTACAAGAACATTCTTATTTCGTCCTTTTGCGGAGCACTGGTTTGGTTTCTTTTTTGTTTCTATGTACTTCTTTAGCTCTTCCATCTTTTTTTTGTGTACCTTCCGAATGTGCCGGCGTACACTGCGTCTTGAATGAAATTCCTTCCTACAGAGGCAACAAATCAACTGGTGGCCATAATCGGAATTATCCAGAGAGTCCAACTCAGGATTTACTGCTGGTGGCTGTTCTTCAGGAGTAGATATTACCTTGTTTGTAACAGGATCAGCAGGAGGTAATTCTACAGTCTCCCCAGATGCGACTGGGGCTGGAGCTGAAACAGTCTTGTGTTGCTCAGTGCTGGGTTCCTGTGTCTGTACTGGAGCTTGATCAGCAGTATGGCTACTTTCTGTGTTCTCATCTGGGCTGTCAGTCCTTGACACATATTGAAATACAGCATTTTGATTAGTCTCTATAGGTTCCAATGTAATTATATATTCTTGCTTATCTACCCTTGGATAGATTGCTTCAAGGAGGTCATTTATGGCTTGACTCTGCTTATCTTTTGTATCTGGGAGGCCTGTGAAAAGAGGAAAATGTATTCTTTAATGATTTGGTAATTTCCAATTATTTAAATTTCAAAGTAGCTTTTAACCACACTATGTGAATTTGGTCTCCAAATTTCCACAAATCCTCTATTTGTACTCTCTGAACACTCATACTTAAAGGCTTTGAGTAATCATTACAAGTTGCCTTTTTATTAAAAGCCAACATCGGAAATGACCCTCCTAGCATGCTAATGTGAAAGCCACCTGAACTAATAATTTGTATGACTGGAATTAAGCTGGTCTCTAAAAAACTGTATCAATTGCAAAAATAACATCATTCCACTGAGCTTGTTCTGCAGGTGTGCAACTAAGCCTGAAGTATCGTTAGAAACCAATTTTCCTACTGCAGGAAACAGGCACCCTCAATAAAGGAACCTAATTCTGGAAATAAGCTCTTCTCTGTGAATTCTGAACAATCCTTACCAAAGAATGAAACATCTGTGTAACCTGAGCATTGCATAAAGATATAGGTAGATAATATTCTACAGGCTTCAGTAATACTCTGTTTTTAAATGCCAAATTAGTTCAGTGCTCTAGTTCCCAGAGTGATACTCAAAGCATCTGCACTGGCACAACTAAGAAGCCAGGGTGCTACAGTAAAAAGGTGAGGCACTGAGATGACACCGTTCAAATCACTGTGGATAATTTTAAAGATGTGATTCCTGGTAGCAGCTAATTAAAAACCCACACTTAGTCAGAGTTATTCCTTCCACACACCCAGCAATACATGAAAAGCAGCACTACAAGAAATATGCTGTTTTGTTGCTCAGAACCCATCTTTTAACACTGAATTTTTAACTGCTTTTGCAGTCACTTTCAAATGGGCCTATCCGTTCAGTTTTTACCAAGACTAAAAAGGCCTTCCTATTTTATAGCATCTTTTAAGACTATTTCGTGACTATACTGAGTGCATGTCAAAAAAGTGACCAGGGAACAAACAGCCTTTGGAATTTTTCACCACAGGATGCTAAACTTTTATTCCTGCCTCACTATCTTTTATTTATTGAAAAAACTCCCACTTAAATCAATAATTACACTCAATTTTATATAAAACACAGGTATTTCTACAGTTTTATTCAGAGCATGTAGTATTATTCCCTTTACCTGCACCTCTCATAGTGAACAGTGGAAGTTATTTTATTTGCATGTTACTTGTATGTTATTTCATATAATATACAAAAGTTAATCTGAAAGTTAAATGAAGGCTAGAATATCAGGAGTTGGACATGAAGTCTTTCCTCAGGGCAATCTTATTTTGCTTAGAAACTATTGCATCTAAGTCAGATGCCCTTCTAACCTTGCTTTGAATCTACAAGTCACCCCTTTTCAGAGAGGCTCTGTGACTCTAACTGGCCAAGCAAGCTCATTTAAGGAAGGTGACAGTACTAGCCTTTTCACCTTCTCCTTCTAGCTGACACCATGTGCGAAAAGAATCATCAAAGTATATCTCTGTTTGTTCCTAATTTTTGAAATACTGAGGTAGGAGGGCATTAATCAGGAAAGAAAAATCCTCACTGCACCTATGCTGATCTAGTCAAGAGATAATTAGAAAGCTTTACAAAACATTTTTGAATGCAGACACATTTCCAAATTAATTTTACTCAGATCAACAGAAAGTCATCACAGGAATAAGACTTTAATATATAAATTTCTTTTTCCATAACAATATAGTTCTCGGTTTTTTCCTCATCATTTAAGTTACTTCTTTTAATAATAAAGTTTATTTTCTACAACAAAGATGTTGGGCTAGGCATGATCACACAGAATATGTTAAAGCAGCATAAAGTGAAGTGAAGCAGGAGAAGAGACAGGATTATTCAAGCACAGATCCTCAAAGAAAAGGGTAAACTTTTAGTCTGTGTTTCATACTAAGACCAAAGACTGTGCCCATGACACAAGCACTGTAAGTGCTTCCTCAGTACAGGAGAATATTAAGGATATTGACCCAAGTCACTTCACAGGATCCAGCTGAAGTCCATCAGAGCTATGATGGCCTAAAACTGAAACACCCCGTTAGAGCCACTGGTTTCTGTAAGATTAATTTCTCAGTCCTTTGACATACTTTTGGTATCTTTCACAGTAAAGAGGGACAGACTGGAAAAAAAAAGGGGAAGAAGAAACAGAAAGTGTTAAGAGTGACATTCTTAATTAAAAGGCTGGATGTATAAACCAGCTAGCTAATTATGATATTGGCATGGGTCTCGGTTGTTAATGCATATAAAGTCAGTGCTGTGGCTTCTTCGGTAACATAAAAGTGATCTATATACATTACTAAAAATTTATAATTACTAATAAATTTAATTCCACCTCTTTTTTTGCATTTTTGTTTCACAAGTGTTTGTGTAAATGGTAAAGGTAAGTTTTTCAACTTCACATAGCTGTATTAAATATTTCAATTAATAAGACTTACTATCATCCATCTGAAGACTTGGAGGACAATAAAACTTTTTATGAGTAATTAAATTTGGTAATCCTCTGAAGAGACTCCGACACAATTTACACTCAAAAATGGTGTCCACATCTTTTAACAAGATATGTTTAAGTTGTTTCGTTCCTGTAATAAAATAAATATTACACTTAAGGAAGGTTTTCTGTTCATCTCTTAATTCATATCATCCCATGAAAGCGGAAACATTTTAAACCATGAATAACAACATTTTATCTTTTGTTAATGCTACTTCATTGCACTGTGAGTTTATGATACATACTCCAAATTTCACTATGAAGACAAGACTAGGACAAAAAAAAAGCCTCAAGGATTATGCACATTACAGTTTTCAGAGAAAGCGCAAAGATTTACACACCTAACATTAAGAAAGAGTTCTTAACTGCAGTACTTGGCTGTTGCAATACAATTGCCCAAAAGGAAAGAATAAGAACCTAGAGCATTTAAAAGAGCCTGTAAGTATTTTTTCTTTAGGGTTATCCAACAGTGCTAAGAAAACAAGACATAGTATTTCATGTAAAAACAGCACCTGGTAAGCCAAAAAACTAAAGCATAAAATAAAGCCAAGAGAAAAACAGGTCAAGAATGTTACTACATCTAGGTATATGACCCAAGCCCAAGATGATGATGGTTAGGTGAGATAGTATAAATGTAGACATATTTTCAGCCTGAGGAAAGGTACATATAATTTAAATCTGAAACTTCTCTATTAAAACATAGTGTGATAAAATATGCCAGCTGTCCAAACTATTATACACTGTATACAAGGGTAGTTAGATCTAGCATTGTTGATGTATTCTAGCTCCTGTCAGTTCTTTACACTTACTCCTTCATTTCTCATCTCATGAAAATCATGAATGTAATGCCTAAAATTAGCAATAAATTACTAAAAATGATGAATACTTACCCACTCCAAATTAGAAAAAAACACTAATTAACTAAGTTCAGCTAATTTGCCTATCTTAATTTTTCTTAGAATTTAATTAAAACTAATCAAACAAGCAAAAATATAACGAAACTGGACCATGAATAAATAATGTCAAACACCTATGAAACAGCAGCAAGACATTTTTCAAGGTTAAATACAAGGTCAAGTGTTCTATCATCTCATCACACTTCTCTTAAGAATTCCTTTTAAATATCAAACCCAGAGTCACACTGCAGAACTATTTTCTAAATTAACCTCTTTCAAATATGAATAATTCCATAATAGCCAATAGTTCTTCAATACAAATGTGCCTTACCAAGAAAGCTTCTTATTTCTTCGTGCAATAGTAGTACTATAAAACGTTTTACATCTGAGTCTCAGCAAAGCACAGTGTCATTGTCTTCTTCAACAGTTCCTTAAAAATGGGATCCAAACTTGACCCTCTGAGGCTACTACAGTTTCTGTCCTCTCCTATGCCTTCCTGGGCCACATCTCACTGCTCCTTCTTTTGAGCGTTACTAACTTCACCTTCATTTGACTTGCATTTTTACAGACTACTGGACAAATATTTAGATATAGCAACAAATAAAAACTGTACAGTGTCCCCCCCTAAAGCAAATTGTCTACTCAGCTCTCACCAACCAAAATTTAAATTTCTGCATATAAAGAAAATCCAGCTGAACAAAACTGAAGATGCTCCATGCAGATAAAATTCTTGTGAGATACCAAACTATAATTCAAACAAAATACTTCCAATTTGGTGAAAGCACACAAAAAACCAGAATTCAGCCATGCTGTTCATGCATGCCCTAGCCACAAACCTCCCTCCCAGAAAAAAAAGACCAAACTTCTCCACTATTACCCAATCAAGGGACACCCAAGTTCCTCATTCTCTCTCCTGTTATATTGATATTTCAGTCTCCTTCTGTTCAGGACTGAACTGGTTTTTTCCAATACAAATTACTGGGTGTAAGAATTACTGGATGAGATTAGGTATTTATGACATACTGGAGATCATACTATATGACATGGTATCACTCCAGCTTCAAATCATCCTTATGCAACTATGAAGCTTTTCACTGGTGGGAGTAAAAAAAATAGTTGGTCCTTTTGAATTAAACTGTAGACCTTCAGGAACTTCTGGAAACAGCAAAAAAATTTAAAACATCCACAGGTTTAAAACATCCTGCTGGACACAGCAGGCAGAGGAAAGCAAAATCATCTCCTTATTCTTCACCAGCTGCAGAGTGTGGCAACAAGCAGTCAATCTTCTGTCAGCACATGCCGCCTCCAGCTTACTGGAGAAGGCTTACTGAAATCTTCTCTATTTTGTAGTTACATCTAAATTGTATATTGTGATGGTAGAGCAAGTAATACTTTGTCAAATTCTGTTAATATTTGTAAATGTTGATGCTAGAATAACATCAATAGACACAAGGAATTGGTAGAGAACACTGGTCATAAGTATCTCCCTGCCAGAAATACCTAAGTTTATGCATTTAGCAAGCAATTTATTTACAAAAAAATAAAATTAGATTTAAATTCACCTTTTATTCTTAATGCTTTGAATGACAGAAGCTTTTGATAAAATTACTTAAATAGTTATGGACAATATTCTGTCTTAAATCTCTATTTCTTTACCACAAGAATCAAAACACTCTTTCCATATTGAAATGTTGCTTGTTCAAAACTAGCCAGTAAAATCTTGGTCTAAGTCCTCTTGCCTTCTGTCCAACTTCCCTGATGCAGGTGACTGACGATGACAAAGTAAGCTGTCAGTTTAACACCTGCCAGTGAGGACAATCTGGAAGTAGCTCAAACACAAAGTACCTGCAACTAGTTTGTGCTACTACCAGTAGATATTCCATTAATCTGCTTCATGCAAAAGCAGCCAGTCACACATATCTGAGGCCTCAGGCAATCTCAACCAAACTAAAAAAAGGCCACTAATGAATAATCTCACATCCAGTTTTTGTATTAAGTTATTAAAGTGCTAGTGGACAACAATACTGCGCCCTTTTACAAGACTCAGACCAGATATGCATCCCATTGCATAGCAGCAGTGATTTATGCATGACACATTTCATATATTTAACAGCTTTATGTGAAAAAATCTAGAAACACAGATAGTAGCACTAAAGACCAAGAGTTGTGAGAATAAAATGCTTGGTTTGCCACATTAGAAGTGTAGAAACAGCTTGAAAACACTGAAGGTTTCAATCATCCCCGGCATGCTCCCCCAAATGCTTAGTTGTTCATTGCGATGTATTGCAACTCCCAAAAACAATCAAGGAACACCTTAAAAGTAACATGATAAAGCAATTTATGAAGTTCAAGATAAAGTTTCCTCTTCATTTCAGGAGTTTTATGATAAAGTCATTAATAACAGCAGGAGAAATGACACAAAGCAGAACAACAAACTAATTTTAAAGGTTTTTGAAAGATAACTATACAGCAGGATCTGTATCTTCATTACTTTTGATGAAAATCCTTATTAAAAGGAACACCTAATTCCAAAAATCTACAAATATTCTGCAAGTATGCAGGAAGTCAGGTGCTGGTTATTTTAATACACTGAACATACATAACTCTTTTAACAAGGTAATGAACTTCTAAAGAGTCAGGCATGCTTTCATACCTGATCGAAAACACTCAATGATTTGCTGAATACCAGATTTTGATGTTTGCAGAGGCTGCTGCAATAACGGAGGATCGCCAGGTTCCAAAAGATGCACTGAAATACATAAAAGGATAATAAACCATTAGAAGATACTCAGGTGATGTCTATAATTTAGCAATTTTCCGTACATACAGTAACTAGCGAAAAAGAAAGGCCAGGACGACAGTAGAAGTAGCCTTTCTCTAAAATTTTCATCTATATTGAATTAAAAAACACTCATTACTGAATTTTCCAGCCATGATACCGACAGTTTGCTGTCATTTTGGTTATTTAAAGAAAATGTGTATTCAAAGCTACATGTAACTAACACAGAAACATGTAAATAATAGAACCAAATTAACTCACTAGAAATGTACATCAATTAAAGCAATTCTCTAGAACAATCGACTTGACTCCCATTGTTAAAACCAAACCAGACGTACAAGAAAGCATTACCAATACTGTGTTACCAGTATTACCAAGTATTTCACAGCAGATTATGACTTCAGTGTTGCCAGTACGCACCTAAGCATTGAACCCAAATTTAAAGTAGCAATGATCAGAAAAAAAGCACAAGCATAACTACACAGTATATACCAAAAAACCCCACTATCATAGTACTTTTAACCAACAAAATAATATTCAATGAACTCTTCAGGTTCAAGTAAACTGCTGAAGTAATACTTTATTTCTAATGCTTCATTCCACAACATATTCTTTGTAAAAGCTACTGAAACTAAAACATATATTAATCAGGATTTTTAGTCATTCCAATATGCAGTATTTATGCATATGGAAATTAATGGCATTCCATAGCTGTATACAGATATGGCAATTAAGCTTTGCCCAGAGGGAATCCCAAATTTACAGGAATAAGAGCACTTATTGAAGCATGTATCTGCAAAATCATTAGTTAGGTCTTCTTTTTCATTTCTTATTGACTAAATAGTTAGTGTTGCACTTCATAAATTGGCTCCTACCTTATCGATTTGGTTTGATTTTAACCCCATTTTAAGATTTCCATTTCTAAATGAAGCACTGAACATCTCTAAGAAATTTATTTTTAATAAAGGTCAGTAGAGGCATAGTATAAAACTACTTAGAGATATTAAGTGAAAGAGACTAAATGCATTTTGACAGGAAAGTTGAGCTAAAAGATACGTTATAAATAAATTCCAGCTGAAAAGAATGTAAGAAAGAAAAGCACTCTAAAACATGACAACAGAATGAACACTCCACCCACCTATGCTAGCCCCATAGTACACTATTATACATACCAATTCATAACAACCCTGACAAATCAGCTAATCATTTGGGGATCTCTAACACAATGATATATTGTACTCTACTAGCCTACTCCCTACACTTCAAAATAAAACATTTTGGTTTGTATACTGCCTCTAATATGCATGTACAATACCCACTGCCATCAAGAGGTGTTACACAGGTGAACCAGACCTAGCACATCTCTGTTAATTTGTCAGGCAAGAAAAATATTTTAGCTTTTTTAAAGCACTAGAACAACTCTCAAAACCATTTCATCTTCGACACAAAGAAATATTTCTAGTGACTGAACAATACCCACTCTCAAATTACATTTCATTAAAGGAGCATAATCAAAGTCACCATGCTCACATTTTCATCTGTTAATTCCCCAAACTGAAGCCTTTCTTCTCAAAACAAAAGTGAAAGCATCCAAATGGCACCCTTCTTTCCAAAACACAAGTAAAAGCATCCAAACAAACTCTACAAGGCAAAAAGGAACAAAATTGCCTTTAAAATACCAATTATAACAGTAGGCAGAATAATTTCAAAACATCTAACAGGTGAGCTGAACCTTCACAGTATTCATTACAGTTTCCACTGATGGCATCTTTCACATCACACAGACATGGAATGTAAACAGTCGTTCCAGGACTTGGTGGGGTTTTTCTCCTCTGAGAAAAAGAACCTCAATTTCATCAGAGTTCACCAGAGAAGACAGAGAGTAAAAATATAAACAACGAATGCAAAAGATTGCCAGAAATATCATTTTACAGAAAAAAAACTGAGAACACTGCACTTCTTGGAAACAAAAAAGTCAGTTGTTTTATACAACTTCTTGCCTTCGTCTGCTCACTGCACACGATGCCCATGTGGTGGCCTGGGGATTATTCCACATCCTGCAGGAACTAAAAAATTCTCTTCCTGAAATGATTTTAAGGCAATAGTTCAGGGATTCAAACAAAAAAACCATTTCCAAACAAAATTCAGAAACTTTTTATACCTAGAGCTGACACTGATGATATACATTTGCAATCTTCACAATAGTTTCTGCAAGATTTTAATGAAGGAGATATGCAAACCAGCCAAAGCATCACACATCACTATACCTGGTTCACAGCATCCATGGTGATGGTGGTCAGTCTGACAACACTTGTCCCTTAGAGGCATTTTCCGTGCGCACGACCTACTTTCCTTCTACATCCAGCAGCTCGTTTCTGCTAAAATAAGCAAATTAGCTGTCACCGCCGCAGCACAGGCGGCTCAGGAGCGCGCTAACCCCGCACACCCACTTCTACGGCGGCACGGCGGGGCAGGCCGGAGGCAGGGGCACCCCTGGCGCAGGAGAAAGTTCCCATTGTTTTCGGCAGGTCTCACAACGCCCTCTGCAACGGCCGCGGCGAGCACGGCCCCGCGCCCGCCCCGCCGCCACCTGCGCCTCGGCCGGCGGGGAGAGCTCCCGGCG
>VZRJ01013146.1:502397-635819 GCA_013397565.1 Ptilonorhynchus violaceus | reverse complement strand
CGGACGGAAAGAACGGCGGGAACCGGCGCCGTCTTTGTCCCGGCGGGCAGAAAGGCCCGCGCTGACCGCCGCGCACGGCCGGGATGTGCAGCTCTGCCCTGAGGGCACCGGTGCCCGGACACCCCTATGAGCAATCAACATCCCTGGAGGTGGCATTTCTGCCCCTTTTCAGCCTGGTCTGCGCTGCTACAGTGTAAAAAAAAAATGCAGCAAACCACCAGTTGTTCTAATAGACCTACCAAGGAAAAGGATAGATTAATGTTTCGAACACCTGAAGGTAAAACTCGTGTTCTGAAAGAGACTTGTGTGATCTCTAATCCAAATACCGGCCACTGGACGTCGGTGCTGTGCAGTGACTGGCAGGGCAGCCGGGCTCCAGATACGTCCCCACAGGGTCCTGCTTTGTCCTGTGCTTTTAGTGCACTTCTGTAGGCAGCTCGGGTTGGTGAAAAGGTAATACTTGGCTTTTGCCAAAGGGAAGGGTAAGATTAAGTCATCTTACACTTAAGAAAAACCTGCTGCCTTTGAAGAAAAACCTGCCGTTGAGGAAAAATCTGTAAGGAAATGTCAGGAACAAGCACATCATTACAGGAAAAAATTGTAAGTGATGGTACTAACACAGAAACAATCTCCTCAGGCTCTGGCTTGTAATAGCATCACTTCCTAACAGAGATAGGACTCATGGTTTCAGACAAGGTTCCAAGTCACACTGCAGTCCATGTGTGAGACTAAGATGTCTCACACGTTCTCAAATAGGACATGGAGAGAGCTTACCATCAGTGGCAATCAACTTGTACACAGTCATGTCTTCTTTTAAAATATGGACATTGATTTAATCAATAAGTCTTCTTGGTCCAGAGCAACATCAGGCCAAATTCAAACTCCATCTGTTGCATTTGGATTTTGGTTAATAAACTGGAAGCACCGTAAGTGTCAGAGAATAGATCAAACAGCTGGATGCCAAGTAGCATCTTAACTCTGAAGTACAGCAGAAGTCAATTGAAACCTTTGTGTCAGACAACCAAACACAGGTCTTTGCATAAGTCCACAAGTGCTCTCACCTTAAGCTTAGTTACATCTTGAGCTCTGCTATGTTTTAGACACACAGTGGAAGAGGCTTAATGTTCACCAGCCATGCAGCTGCATTCAGCCCATGAACAGGGCACTTGGGCAAAACTAAAGCTCATGGGTAACAAAGTGCAAGGCACAGCTGCTAGCGCTAGTTCTGCACAACAGCCTACTGACTGCTGTACTTGTCCAAGAAGTATTGAACTTAGAGAATTAACATTGCCCACCTCCCAGGAGATGTGGTAATCGGGTTCAAAGATTGTGTTCCATTCTCATTGATGCCACTGTGCTACAAATGTTGAAACAGTAGAGTTATAGCAGCTTAACTTGGCATCTTGGACATTTACTATGAACATTGGTAGCCTTGTCACCAGTATAATTTTGTTGAGTGATCAAAAAATAAGAAAGGGAAAAGCAACCTGCAAATCATAAACCAGCGATGGAAATTTAGAATCTTTTGGTTGTATTTGGGCTTCTTCTGTGTTTAGCCACTTTCAACGGGATTTTTTTTCTTCTTCTAATCCAACGAAGTTCCTCTTTTGGCAGATTATGGACTATATTACGCTTGCGTGGCAAGTTTTTGGTAGTGGGAGGGCCCATAGGGGTGGCTTCTCTGAGAAGCTGCTGGAAGCTTCCCTCATGTCACAGAGCCAATGCCATCCACCTCCAAGATGGACTCACCACTGGTCAAGGTTGAGCCAGTCAGTGATGGTAGTAAAACCTCTGTGGTAACATATTTAAGAAAAAGCTTACTGCACAGAAGTAATTGTGGCCAGAGAAGAGCAGAGTGAGAACATGTGAGAGAAGCTGCCCTGCAGACACCAAGGTCAGTGAAGGAAGATGGGGAGGGACGAGGTGCTCCAGGCACGGGAGCAGAGATTCCCCTGCAGCCCATGGTGCAGACCATGGTGAGGCAGCTGTGCCCCTGCAGCCCGTGGAGGTCCATGGGGGAGCAGAGATCCACCTGCAGTCTGTGGAGGACCCAACATCAGAGCAGTTGGATGTGCAAAGGAGGCTGTGACTCTGTGGGAAGCTCACACTGGAGCAGGCTCCTGGCAGGACCTATGGCCTGTGGAGAAAGGAGCCCCTGCTAGAGCAGGTTTGCCAGCGGGATCCCATGGGGGACCCATGCTGGAACAGTTTATTCCTGAAGGACTTCCTTTCTCTTGAAAAAAAGGATTCACACTGGAGCAGTTCATGAAGAATTGCAACTTTTGGAAAGGACTCATGCTGAAGCAGCGGAAGAATTCCTGAGGAGAAAGCAGCAGCAGAAATAAAGTGATGAACCAACCATAACAATAACCCCCATCCCTGTGCATCACTGGTGGGGAGGAGGATGAGATTTGGGAATAAAGTTAATCCCAGAAGTGGGGGAAATGTGTTTTTAAGATTCATTTTACTTCTCATTATCCTACTCTGACTTTGGTAGTAAATTCAATTAATTTCTCCAAGTTGGGTCTGTTTTGCATGTGACAATGAGGGATCTCTCCCCATCCTTATCTTGACTCATGAGCTTTCATTATATTTTGTCTCTCCTGTCCATTTGAGGAGGGGAGGGATAGAGCAGCTTTGGAGGGCAACTAGTATCCAGCCAGGGGCAATGGCCATTCTTTCTTGTCCTTTTCCTATTCACCTCCAAAAAAGTCTCATTCCACCTTGTTAATAACCTCCGTTCAGTGAAGGATTTGGATTATGTCCTCTCAATGCTCTCTTCTTCAAGATAAAGAATCAGTTCCTTTAGACTCTCCTTATGTCACATGCTCGAACCCCTGGAACCATCTTGGTTGCCTTCTTCTAGACACTTTTCAACTTCTCAGTGTCTCTTGAATACTTAGGAGCCCAAACTGGACACAGTATTGCAGATGTGGCCTTGCAAATGGCAAGTAGAGCAGAATAATCATTTCCCTTCACTTGCTGGCTGTACGCTTATCAATGTAGCATAGCATTACCCCAAAGCTGCAGTGTGGACCCTCATTTCACTTTTTAACTGGAACCCACAGGTTCTTTTTGCATAGCTGCTGTCTCATTAGTCAGTCCCCAGCCTATACCATTGCATGGGGGTTTTTGTCCTGGGTTCAAGGCTTTGTCCTGTCAAGACACTTCCCAGCTTGGTCAAGGTGTCCTCACTCCCTGGTTTTACATCATGCACTTGCTGAGGATGCATGCCAACTCACCAACCAGATCACTGAGGATGTTAAAGAGCATCAACCCTAATAAGCTCCTTGAGCAGCATAATTAGCTGCCAGTAGGATTTTTAACTACTGTCTTCAACCCTTTTGACCCTGTGATACTCCAGCCAATCGTATGCCTACCTGGTAGTCTTCCCACCCCATTACATTTGGATTTGGCTAGTGATGCCATGAGAACCCACACAGATGAAATCAAGGTAAATGTTGCCCTCTGCTTTTACCTCATCCACAGAGCTACTGATTTCATCATAAAAGACAATGACATGAGTTATACAAAATTTGCCCTTCTGCCTTCCCCCTCTCCACTTTTAGAAATTTCAGCTAAGGTTAAGTTCTCTATTGCTATGTTTGTTGGGAGAGGGAAATGCATATTTTTGGAGAATGGCCAAATAGCAACTGAAATCTTATTCTATCTTAAATGCATTTTCATAACTTTTGTGTTCCACACTCAAGGAAGACCAGAAAAAATGGGCAGTGTTGCATGCATGTATGAATCTTAGTAGCTTAGCTGACCTTGTAACCTGTTTGTGGGTGGAAGACCATAATCTGTAAATTGCTGTGTTTTATCCTTCACGAAATTTGTAATGTAACTAATTAGGGAAATCAGCAACCAACCACACCCAAACTTTGACCAGTCAGATAGCCAGTCATGTGCAAAGCATCTCTGGTACTGATAAAAGCTGCCAGCACTGGTCAGGTAGTTCCACCTGACCTAGCAGAAGGTGCCTTCAGGAGGGTCCTTGCAGAGTCGAGTCCTTTCAGCCGGTGATTGGCCATTGCATATGAGAAATTTGGATCAAGGTCGCAAAGATCCCCGTAAAGCTCACTTCACAACACAGTGCTGCAGCTGTTCATCCAAGAGGTTAAACTGGAACTTGGATCCAATTTGAGTTTAATTGTGTAAAAAAAGAACAAGCACATTATGTTGCCTGACTTCAAAAAATGGAATATTCCTCCGTAAAATATAAACAATAATTGGAAGTTATAACTTTCATTTTGTCTTATATAGATAAGATTCAATGAAAATGAAAAAGATTTTTAAAACAATAAGTAATTCTTCATACAATTCATAATTAGCTTGTATGCAGTAAACATGGAAATTCACAGCTAAACCACATACAGTGTAACAAGTACAAGATGCACTTCCATATAACACAGATCAGGATGAAAATCCTTTTGATCCATTTCCTGTAAATTCTAGGCATAAAACATATTATTGGGGGGGTGAGTTTAGCTTTCATTTTCTGGCTAATGTTCTCAACATACAAACAGAGTTTGAAGCAGCATCTTTATTTATTCATTGCCTTTTAGATGATGGGGAGCTGGCAAGATGTTTTGAACTAAGACTTCTCTTACAACCTGATGATCAAATTCTTTTTTAATTGTTTCTCAGTTGTGAGTATGGCTTTGAGAAATGCAAAATTCAGAACAATTTCTCTTAGTTACTGGATTGTGCTTCCAAAATATATAATGAAGTATTCTAGCAAGTGAGGTACTTTTTTGGTAGAGGATATTGAAGCGTTATCTCCAACAATTGTGATAGTGGGTTTAGTATCCACTGAGAGGTTTTGTCTTGCCAAAGGGCTGGTAGTAACACCTGCTAAGATGCCTTGCCATCTGTTTACATATCTAGGAGCTGTAAGATTTGATTACTAAACTTTTCCTCATACACTATGACCACTAACTTTTTTTCTGTATTTAGGATGCATTTTGGATGAAGCACCTGGCTTCAAAGTAATTTTTCCTAGGAGAAAATAATTGTAAGTTGGAGCGAATTAATGCTGTGATGCTGCACTGAACAGAGTTCATTTTTGCAGAAGTGAAGGTAAAGTTGCATTAACCCTTAAGGATCTCACATGTAATATGTGCTAATCAAGAAGTATCACAAATCGTAGTCATAAAGTGTTTCACTGCAAATAAAGATATTCCAGCATTCCTTAATACATCACTCTTAGTGTATTTTCTGATTTGATATGGCTTCATCTAACGTTCTTGCTGAAAGCATCCCATGAAAACTGTACATTCAGAAACTCCATATTAAACAAATTTTAGACATAGAAGCCTGGGAGAAATTCAGACTCCTTTGAGGGCAGAGATACCTCAACAAATTAGAGAGATGGACAATCACCAACTGTATGAAGTTTAACGAGGACAAGTGCTGGAATCTGCACCTGGAACATGGCAATCCTGGTTGTGCATATAGGCTGGGGAACAGGAGGCTGGAAAGCAGTGCTGCTGAAAGGGTCCTCGGGGTCCTGGTCAGTGTCAAGTTGAATATGAGTCAGCAGTGCCGTGGCGGCCAGGAGGGCCAACTGTGTCCTAGGGGGACATCAGGCACAGCATTGCCAGCCCAGCAAGGGAGGGGATTGTCCCCCTCTGCTCTGCACTGGGGCAGCCTCACCTCAAGTCCTGGGGGCAGTTTTGGGCATCACACTTTAAAAAAGACCCTAAGTTATCAGAGAGCATCCAAAGGGGAGCCACAAGGATGGTGAAAGGTCTGAAGGAGAAGCCATATAAGAGTCCGCTGAGGTCACTTGGTCTGTTCAGCTGTTCAGCCCACAGGAGAGGAGACTGAGGGGAGACGTCACTGTGGTCTTCAACTACCTCACAAGGGGAAGCAGAGGGGCAGACACTGATCTCTTCACTCTTCTGACCAGTGACAGGACTTGAGAGAATGGCATGAAGCTGAGTTAGAGGAGATTTAGGTTGGATATCAGGAACAGGTTTTTCACCGAGAGAGTGGTAGGGCACTGGAACAGACTGCCCAGGGAAGTGGTTACAGCACCAAGACAGACAGAGTTCAAGAAGCATTTGGATAACACTCTCAGGCACAAGGTGTGGTTCTTGGGATGTCCTGTGCAGGACCAGGAGTTTGACTCAGTCAACCTGATGGGTCCCTTATAGCTCAGCACATTCTACGATTCTATGATTCAGGCACATTAAGACTCCTTTGTTAGAGTCTCTGACCATGATGGTTAAATGGGTAGAACACTTGCCAAGGAAGTAGAATACCTTGATTTCTAAATCCTAAACTACAAGTTAGAGACCTCTTTTGTTAAGCACAAGGCACAGTTAAATCAGAAATTCTAGAGCTGGGGAATTCAAAACAAATTAACAAAGACAGCCTGATTCTATTGAGAGTGAGTTTAACCTGGGGAAGGGGAAAAACAATACTGAGTTCCGCTTGTAATTCCCAATGCTGTTTATTTATTTATATCCAAAGATGCATAAATGGGATATGAATAAACTAGTCTTTAGAGCACAGACATGTTGACTCTCAGATAAAGGTGGGATCACTCAGACAATTCTATGTTGCTTTTTCTTGTAACAGGCACTGTGAAAATGTACATTAAAAGTTTTCTGTGTACTACAAATGAAATTATGTGAGCTGGTTATCCTGATGCCATTTTATAGCCCAGTGCAACTTGATACAATATTTAAACTGTATATACTTACATGCCTCATGTTTTTGGTGGAATCTTAAAATTAAATTGAGTTATATTTGCATCAAATCCATATTTGCATAATTGCAATGTTTACACTGTTCTTATACCTTAGCATTGACAGTATCTTGCAGAAAATCCGTGGGTTAGAATAATTCTGAATCTTAGTCAATATGTATTCCAATCTAACAAGCAGCTGCATCTTCATGCTCTGTTCCCCAGTTAACATAAAGCTTCATTACCCTTTTGGGATAAAAATAAACTGCTATGTGTATTATCTTAGCCATAATTCATTTATTTACAAAGTTATTAAAACTCATAATTAATTAGACTTCTCATGAGGTCTAATTCCCTTCTGTGCTTTCTGGTGCCCAACTATGAAGTTTAGCAAAGGCAACAATTTGCATTGCATCTCTCCCCTGGAGGTCCTTGTCATCATTTGATCATAGATTCAACCTATTCTGTTGTTTTCCCTTTAGACCCTTCAGCTTTGATTCCTGGTTGCACAGTGACACAGCTTCATATGGAGGCAGGAAAAATTTTCTGGCCTAAAAGTATTTAGCTTGTGATTACAGCACTTCTGTGGAAAGTATGAGCTGGTGGTTCAGTCACCAGCAAGGCATCTTGGGGGCTGGAATCCAGCCTGCCCATTTCAGTGCTGCACCTTCTGACAGTGGGTTCTGGCAGGAGAGTCAGAGAGCATATGGAGCAAGTCCTTTTTTTGAGAAAAAGTCTATGCAGCTGTAAACAACTGAGGTGATGAGAAGTGACCACTGCAATGCTCCAAGGCGGCATTCTGCATTATCAGATCAGTATGGTCAGTAAACCTCTACTACAAGGAACAGGAAAGAAAAAGTCTAACTGAATTGAAGACATAGTTTGGATGTTTTGAGTGGGACTTGGACACTTGTGCCATTGGGAACTCAACTTCAACTAGCCAAGAAGTTCCAGTATTCTTGTTTCCCCCTCATGGATCGCTAACAAGTACAGCATGACTTCCAACTTTAAAAGAATTTGTCTTGCATGCCTTTCTTTAAGAAAGGCATTATTCTGTGTAAATATTCTCTCCTTTTTGCTTACCTGCCTGGCTGGGTAAAAAAGAAGTAAGCTTCTCACAGTACGGGTAGTTTATTTAACAAAAGAACCAATCTAGTAAAATATATTACGAAAAATGAGGGACTTGCTTACAGTATTATATAATGAATTTGCATCTTCTTACCACATTCAGTTTTGTTCCAGTCCAGTGATTTTTTTCCTGAACACTCTTCCTGTAGAGTGAACATAAAGTTAATATAATTCATGTTTTCATCCCTGATTAATCTGATTAATACAAAATACATACAGATATGCAACAAAGTGAGCTTCATGCTTTCAGGAATCATTTAATTGAGGCATATATATTCTAAGGGTTTATGATGTACACTAGGAAATGGAGTAAAATGCATCTGGATAAGCAATTTGAGGCCAAATGCAGACCTGGTCTAGCATGCTGATTCACAAGGTGATCATGTGCTTTACCAAATAATATACATAAAACCTATTCCTAATTATGAATCTAGTGAAGTTTGAAATAAAGTGTTGCCAGCTGTCTCTTTCTTGTAGATGGTGGCAAAGGATCTAGACTGTTGAAGACGGAAGACAGGGCAGTAAAGAGAAGATGTAAGAATTTCTAATTCTTTCAGAGGAAAATATAAAGGACCGTATTCCTAACCTTATCTCAAAATGTGCTGGTGAGGGGAAAATCCTGGAAAAAAGTGGACAAGGACATGTGTTTCTCCATATGTACATATGTAAGTGGTGTATGTCTGCATGCAGTTGTGTGGATATAGCATGGGAAGGGATGGGAAGCAGTAGAGTGAGAGAGGTAGGTGAGAGAAGTAGGAGAGTGAGAGAAGTATATCTGGGAGGAGGTTTAGACAAGGAAAGGGAGAATGAGAGAGATTCATGAGAAGAGGGGAGAAAGAAGGCACAAGAAAGACTCAGAATGAAAGGAGGAAATAACATGCAGTATCTTAAAAATAATGTGGGCAAGACTTACAGCAAGAAGCATAGCAGAAAAGGGGAGGAAGAAGTAGGAAGTCAAGATAGAAAGAACAAGCAGTATGATTCATTAAGCCAGGTTTCCTGGGGTTTTATGACTTGTAATGAGATTATCTCCTTTTTGCTGACCATTTTCTTAGTTTTTGTAGTAAAAGCAAGGAAGCATAAACATAAGCATCCAGGTCGTGGGTCTAATCAGAGCAACAGTGCTTAGAAAATCCAGAAATAAGAGCATTTCTATTTAAAAAGGAAGCAACTATTTTCGTAAGCTTTTTTGTGTATGTGTCTGTATGTAAACCAAGTCCTATATTGCAGAGCAATAGGAACCTTTCCAATTTTGTTTGAGAGCTTCTGATTTCAGCAACAAACTTGCAAGATATTACTCAACATCAAGGAACAAATGCAAGTACTTCAAGATGTTTGAGGACAAGCCATGGAAAAAAAAAAAGCAAGCTGAATTCCAGAAATAATACTGTCAAAAGTACCAAGAACAAGTATTTGTAAAAATTCAATATACAATTAACCCAATCAGCATAAAATTACTGTTTCATATAAAGAAGGACTACTACTTCATATAAAGAATGATAAATCTCAGAATGAACTGAAATAAAAAATGAAAGGTGCATAGCTTAAAGAAAACTGGTGATAGGCAGCTAATGAGCTAGCCTACATTGTCTAAAGCAGAGAATATCCATATAAATGAACTGTGGTGCAGCTCTGCCCACAGTGGGAGACTGATTGGGTTGCTACACTCTGCCTGGCTCCACTCAGCTTGTGGGAATGTTGTAACACTGAGTCCTTGAGCACTGTCAAAATCGGTTGAAATTTTCAAGAAGGTTTCAAAGCTTATTGCAAGACTTGCACAGACAGAATGTGCAACAGAGTAAATTTTGCTTCCTTAGGAAGTGGGGCAAAAACTGTAGAAAAGCAAAAACAGATAGATAGACTGTTGATTGCCACTACTAAAGCTAAATGCAGTTTGCATTTGCACTGCAAATTAGATTTGCTTCTTGGATGGCAGAACATGGCATGCCTAATTTGGACTGTAAGTCTAAAATAAAGGACACATTCATCAAAATAAAGTCAGTGACAATAAACTGAAAGTACAAATGGGAAGTACAAAGCACAACATAACCAACTAAATGTACAAATTGGGAGATACAACGCAAAACACAAGTCTGGATAAAAGAAACTGTACAGCACACGAGACAGACAAGATTATCACACAAGGCTGCTCCTATTTCAGTGTTCAAAGTCCATGAATGCAGAAGAAAGATATGCACTAAAAGATGAGGAATCAGAAGATTAATAAGGGATTACATATATAGTATTCAGTATATTATTGAGTATATTCCCATAAATAGTACTCAGCAATAAAAGGGAGCAGCTGTATCAATATATTTCGGCAGCCTCTGTTCAAGTTGAACTTGGACAGCAATGACAAATAGTCTCAAGAAATCAAACCTCAAACGGAGAATCAATCCCTGTAATGAGCAGGACTGATCCGCTCTGACACTGACCTACTGGGTCTCTCTTCCACATTTTGACAGTACTTGAGTGAATGAAATTTTTGCTAATGAAACTGAACTGAACTGAGGTTGGCAGAAGATATTTTGGCACAGGATAACTTGTCAATCATGACTCTTGTTAAAACTGTTCTTATCCCATATCTTCTATAATTGTATTTTTTAATGTGTTCAAGAAAAAGTTGGTGAGCAAATCATCGTTTTTCATTCATCAGCGTGGCATGTTTTTCTGTTATTTCCTTCAAACTAACTTAGAATGTGATATTTAATTAGCCACTCAAATATTTTGTCCAAGCACCATGCCATCTGCCTCTCAGGTGAATTAATTCTGTCATTCACTTTGCTTATAACACATCACCTTGAACTTCTGCACAGTTAGTAATCATATAGTATTAAGCAGTATACGTATTAAAGAATAATTCTGAAAACCATGTGAATTTGGTCTCATCACTAGTCTGGTAAACATTTTGTGTCTTACAATTTTTACTGTCATACAGAATATGTAGCATAGACTTAGTCCCAGACAGCTAGTGAATTCAGTTTGTTATGTGCAAAGGAATAAGCTATAGCCCACAGAGGACTGTAGTAGCCCTGGGCTATTGCACAGCAAAAGAATAGTTGGATTCTGTTACTTCGTCACTGATGTTAACTCCTTCTGTACTATTAGATATAAGCATTGGCGTAGAGTAAACTCACTACTTATATTTTTAAAAAGAGGAAAAAAATGAGAATTTAACAATCCTGACGGTTTACCTTCGATCCCCCCAGGTAATGAAGCAAGTCATGAAAGACACCATTTTTAAACATTTAGAAGATAAAGGGCATATGTAAAAGCCAGCGTATACCTGCCAAGTACAAATCTTGACAGGTCACCTAATTTCCTTCTTAATGAGTAATAGGCCTTAAGAAACAGAGAGGTGGAATCTAGCAAGATTTCTGGAAGGCTTTTGATGTTTTCTTATGTAGAATTCTCATTCATAAGGAAGCTAATGTGATTAGAAAACCACATGCAGAGAGAATTTATCAATAGTTTACTAACAAACTAGAAAAGTATTTTAAGACTCTATCCTGGTTGAATACCATTAAATATGTTCATGCATAACTGGGTGTGTTTGTTCAATTTATAGATAATATCAGGTTGAAGGATCTGCAAGCACATAGAAGGCCAGTATGAGAATTGGAAATTATTTTGATGAATTCAAAGAGCAGTCTACAAAAAGAATCACAGAATTACACAATGGGTCATGTTGGAAGGGACCACAGGGGTTCATCTGGTCCAACCTCCCTGGTCAAGCAGCTTATCTGAAAACACACTGCACATGATTGTGTCCAGACAGTTCTTGAATATCTCCAGTGAGGTAGATTCCACACCCTCTCTGGGCAATCTCTTCCAGTTCTCGGTGACCCACACAGTTCTTCCTTATGTTCAGGCAGAACTTCCCGTGCATCAGCTTCTGCCCATTGCCTCTTCTTCTATTGTTTAGCAACATTGAGAAGAGCCTGGCTCCGTTCTCTTGACACAAGACATATTTCAAGTTTGGAAATATGAAATCTTGGTCTCAGATAAGGATAGACACTGTGGGGGTGGCACACAGGCATTAGTAATCAAAAAAAATAATACTGGGGAATAAGGTAAGGATGCTACAGAATATGTGTGTACATGAACCTCTGTGAACTGCATTCCTAAAAAGGAGGACTATAATATTAGAGCTGCAGTTTATCATAATACCAGAATGGTAACAATTATCAGAAACTGCGGAAGAAATTAGTGAGGTCAAAAGTTATAATAATGACAGGCTTCAATTATCTGCTGTCATGCTATTAAGATTCCCAGCAACTAGGAGTCAATAGCCCATCTTGAGATTGTAAAGGCTATGGAGAAAATGAGACTTCTTCAACAGTAACATTCAAATTTTTGGAAGAAAAGAAAAATTTGAAAGAAGAAGTTAAAAAAAGTTTACACTGGATTGGAGACTATAAAAACATCATGCTATAGGCCAAATGTCAATGAATACCCTCTATTAGGAAGATATCAAAAGCATTAAAAGCATCTAAAACCAAAATAACATTGCTGATTCAACTGCAAAGATACTAAAATACAGAAATAACTTTAAAAAATGTAGTCATGTCTAAAAGAGGGAAAAAAACTCCAAACAGATGAAGAATCTCTATGATGCTAAAGGTAATATCACAGACAAACCACAATATCACAAAACCACTATTTTGAAGCCCTAAATAAATGTTCAGAGCCATCTTAACCACATTGCAAAGAAGCAGTTCACCAGACCGTTAGTGCAATAGATCTGTGATCACAAGCAACACTCAACAAAAATTAAAATATCAGAAAAAGCTAAACCAATTCTTTGCATCAGTTTTCACTGAAGAGCAGGTCAGGTCACTTCTCAGCACCCTTGTTTTGAGTGATGAGTCTGAGGAACTGTCTCCATTCAAATATTAATGAAAAAGTGTTTAGAATAAACCACTAAAATTAACTGTACTGAGTTACAAGGACAAGATGGTAATCAACCCAGAGTTGCAAAGAAATTCCAACGTGAAATTGCTGACCAGTAGTATTGCAGTATATAACCTGTAGTTTAAATCAGCATCTTAGTGCCAGAGATCTGGATAATGAAAAATGTGACACCAAGATTAAAACAGGCTCCAAGAGAAATTCTGGATACAGATGGCTCATAAATCTGATTTATCTTTTCAATCAGTTTTCTTTCTACATAATTAAATGTTGTACAAGTAGATACATAGATAAATGCAATGTACTGACAGACAATCAGCAGAACTTCTGTTTGAGAGTAATGCTTTACCATCTATTAGAGATCTCTGAAGGAAGTACAATACCTGTCATCTGTTTAATATTTTTTTTCATAGATATTCTTATCAAAGGTACCTAAATAACTTACACTGTTATACATAAGATATACAAATAATAATAAAGTTAAATAATCAGATTTTACAATGAAAAGAAACTATGAGTGGAGATCCCCCTAAGAATCTGAGTTAGAATATTTGGTGTGTAGTCATAACTGTAAGGAAAAAGAGAGAATTGTGAAAGAACAGAATTGTCAGATGATGAGGTATTATACATGCTAGACAAACATAAAACTGACTGCAAAGAAATCCACAGGGATCTCAAAATACTGAAGGTCCATTCAGTAAAAACAACCAAATAAAATTGTGACAAGTATAATACCATGCACATGAGGTAAAAATACCTTAATTATAAATATATAACAACTGTCTCAAACTATGGGGTCTATTATCTTTCAGAAAGAGATGTGAAACCACTGGATGTGGGGAAAAAAACAACAAAGAGAATGTTAGAAATTACTAGGAATAGGAAGAACAAAACAGAAAATCCAATTTATCACTGTCAACTCATCCTGATCCTCCTTTTGAACACTTCATACAGTTCTAATAAGATGTTTTGAAAAGAGGTGTTACAGAATTTTTTTAAAATTGTGCAAAGGAGAGACAGTCACTGAGAACAGCAGCTTCTGTACAAGGGAGGAGAAAAATTGCCAAGATTTCCATGCTTGGAAAAGATAGAGAGGGATTGCAAGTGGTTTGAATAAAATTAATAAGGAATGTTTATTTCTAAGCTCACAAGAACTATCAAGCCCTTAAGGAAATTATCAGAGAGCAACGTAAACATTATTAAATCTTAATATATTACATAAGTAAATTGGGGGTCTGAATTGTCACGGAATACTGTGGAAACTAAAAGGACAAATGAGTTCCAAAAGTGATGGATTGATGGATAAATGGACATAGAAAAGTCCACTTGTAGCTCTAAAATATGATGGCCTTTAGTCCAGGGAGCTCTTTGACTGAGAAGGTATAACAGAGGTAGGATCACTGTTATGCTTTTCTTGGAAGTTTAGCATTCAGCTTTGAATGTGGTTGTGGGTTGCACTGCCTTTCGGTCAAGGATGAAAGGCAACAGGTTCTTATGAAATGCTTATGATATTCTAGGCAGAAGTTTTGCAGAAAAGATTCTTGGGGATATAGTATATGCCAAGCAGAGCAAGTGTCAGAAGTGTCAGACTGGTCCAGAAAATGGAAAGCATCAAATGGTGAAGTAAAGACATGAATTTGAAGGAATATTTCTCTTCAGTTCAACTCTGGTCAATCTCTAGCTGGAAAACTAGCCAGGTTTTGGCATTGCATTTCAAGAAAAATTATCCAGGAAAAAATCTGTAAGCATAAAAAAAAGTCCAAGGAATATGACCTATAAGAAACATGAAAAGCATTGCAGATCTTTAATGTAGACTGAAAACTTTCAATGTGTATAAGGAAGAATCAAAGAAGGAAGAAAAATTGTTTACTAGGTCATAAAAATAAACAATAAAATGTAGAAAGCTGTTGCAAAGAAGATTTGAGCTAGACCACAGAGAGGATTTTTTTAACAGGAAGATCCCAAATACTGATGTAGATTGCCTAGGGAAGTGTAGTGATCTTTATCATCCTAGGGTTTTAAGACATCTGTTAGACCCATATCTTTACAGTTTAAGTGCAGTAAGTGGGCTATATATGTGTTCTACATTCATTAGAGTCCTATTTTTTTCTGACATTTGAGGAATGGCTTGTCTGAAATGTGTGTGATAAATTCATATTATTTTGACTGCATGCTGGCATGCAGCTATTCATGCTGTCTTTGTGTATATTTATTTTCTTTCTCACTCCATCTCTAATCATCCATAATTTTATTTACATGCTCAGCAACTGTTTCTCACAGTCAAATTCCTCTCCATTGGCTTGACACGCACTGCTTGGTGTTATTCCCTGTGTTTTGTCACATTCTCCTAGCTCATTTTCCAAATAGCCAGTGGTAATTTGTGCTCATTCTTATAAGGACAATTTCAAATTTCTTTTTACTCATTTATTTTTAAAATCATAATATGTAACGATTAAGCATGTTATACTAAGATCAATACCATCCCCTTATTCAATATATTCTCTCAGCAAGTATTTATTCCTTTGGTAAAAAGCTCAGACCAATTTGCCAAAATATTTTGCTTGATTGTGCTTGGGGGAGAAATACTTTTTGCTTTAAATTTAGTGCAAGCTGTTGGCAACATTTGTACTCCAAGATTAGACTTCAGGATGAGAAGCCGAGATGACAGAGATTTATATGTTTCTTTATCCCTGACACTGGCAGCTGCCAGCTGTGGTTGCACCACAGTGGACCCTGTGCTCCCTTGGCCTGGTACTTCCACAGGGACACATTCTTCTCTGCCTGGGACCAACTCAGCCCATGCAGACAGAGCCTGAGCAGGCAAGGAGGTCCTGAACAGGCACCAGATTTCTTCCTCCAGAAAGCTCTGAAGCCTGTGTCCACACTTAAATAAATGCTTGCTTGGAAACAAAATACTAAATGGGTCTTGAGAACACAGGAAGCTAGTAGCCATGATATTCCGTGTGCCCACATCTGCAGCCTGGAACAGGTAGAATTTTTGGTGGATTGTGGATCACTAGAGCAGAGCACACAGGTCAGGATGGTCCAGGAGAGTCTACTTCCTATTCTTTGTGCCAGCAGAAGTAAGAGTAGAAAAGTCCAGCAGCAGAAGCAAGCCCCATATTGCATCTGAGGAGGAAACGGGTCTCCTGCCTTCTTTCACAGAAGAAAACCTGAGATAAGCTTTCTAGAGCCTTCAATATCAGCTATTAATTTGCATGCAAGGTCCCTAAAGGTGATGACTTTTTCAAAGGTGTGTATCCCTGCTTTCTGAAAATCTGTCTCTGAGAGACACACAAAAAAAATCATCCATGTATATTACAGGCTTGGTTATTATTCAAAGAAACAAGTATCCATTCACTCAGAGCTGTCTGCAGAATAAAGGCTTGAGTGAGTAATGTCACTTTTACAAACTGTCATTTAAACCAACAAGGTTATATTTTTGTGCAGAACTACTGGGTGGGTAACAGCTCTGTACCTGTTATATTCCAGTATTTCTAAAGTCACAAATATTTTTCTTCATAATTGGACAAAAGCCTTCAAATTGTTTGGGAAAAACTCAGCTTCTAGAAGCAAAGGTAGGGAGACATACTCTACAAGCCCTTTAAACTACAATAGGGTTGTTCAGAGTCACTTCATCCTTCCCCGCAGAATAAGCCAAGATGCAGCAAATGATGGCAAAATAGCTGTGAGGGAGATTACTTACACCTGATCGAGTAGACCAAGGGAAATCCAGGCTAACTGCACCAGTATAAGAAATGAATCATCAAACTTGAAACTTTTTATCATTCCACCTAGAAGAATACTATCACCATTCTAGAGAATCAGAAGGACTTCTTTTATAGTCATCCCTTTCAAAGTACATAATCCTTTGACATGCTTAATGTTCCTTGATTACATGTGTTGTTTCTCCGTTTTGGTGATTGGCAGTGATATTGTTGTGCCAGCAGAGGTTTAAAGTATTTGTAATTTGTTCCCTTGTTGCAGGCAGCTAAGATCAAGGTCTTTGACTGTTTTCTTTTTGATTCTCTGAAGCTGGGTTTATTGAACCCTATTGTTTTCACCCCTTTAAAAAAAAATGGCTTTCATTTAGAATTTCTGTAGATGTCTTATATGGTTTTACAGCACCCCTTCTTGCTTGGCTTCACTAGCCAACTTTGCAATCACTGAAATACAGTATTCTTAAAGAGCCATCCCAAGCAGGCCTCTGACTCTTTTCATATATGCCCAGGAAAAGTGCAAGTGTGTACATCTCCTCCAAGCCACTGGTTCATGTTGACTCTCAAAGGTAATAAATATCTTTATTGTGTTTTCTTCCTGTTAGTCCTGAAATGTTTTAACTACATTCGTCATTGTTTAATTTTACATGATTTTGTCAGACTAGTAATATAAATATAAGTTCTGGTGTTGCCTGATTCTGCTGTAGAATAATTAAAGAGGATGTAAAAAGGCACTAAACCTTCCCGTGAAGTCTGTATTTGTTATTGGAGCTATGTAAATGGGGATTAGTAAATAATAAGATTAAGAGAGAAACAAATAGAAACAAAACTGCTCCTTTGCTCTGTGACTGCCTAACTTTTTCTCACTTACTATCATAATTCCACTTACTAGTCTCTGTAGTTAAAACTAAGAAAATTATCAGAAAATTATTTTTAAGAGGAAGAAATACCTTTGGTTTTCTGCACAAAACTCTAAAATATGTGTAGAGATAAGAGGAATTTCAGAAACTGATTTTACAGTATAAAACAGCATTGTCCATACAGTAAAACAGGTAATGAAATTATTTTCCATAATTTCTATAACCTAGAGTTATTCTACTGTTAAGAAAATTAGATTCTAAATATTGTCTTCTAAAGCCCTAAGCTTAATTCTGCCAGAAGTACTACAGATTATTGCTGCAGATATTAAACATCAAAACTACATTAGCAGAACACTGATGTTGCAAAGCTCATATGCACCCAGTGCCTGTAATGCATTGAACTCCTTTAACAACCAATTCTCCAATAAACTTTCTCCCCCTTGTGCAGTGTAGTTTATGCCCTATTTATTGTATACAATTCAGCTCCTGCTCTGAATTAATAATTTGCTTAGAGGTTATTCTGCAATACACATCAGTATAGGAACTGTATACTTCCCAAACATTTATTTTCACAAATGAAATTAGAGATACTACTCTTCTTCTTTTACTATGAAACACACAGTGACATTAAGGTCAAAGGTACTTCCTAATTTTAAGTAGTCAGTTTCAAACTTTTCTGATGTGGTTTTTTAGTGTAAGCAGCAGAATACTGACTTCATTAAATTTTAAGTTCATTTGTTAACTTCAGAGGTTGCTATGGGCACTCTCTCAAATGAAACTGCAGTGCTTCGAGTCCAGTATCCAGAAAACAAATGCAGAATTGATGATCATGTAAGATAAGAGTAGCCTAGATTATTAATTATGTGACAGAGACAGAAAGTAAAAGCAATTCTCTAAGATTGTCCCATCAAACCAGTCCAGTTTTTCCTTCTTTCTCTTTCCTTTACTGCATTGCTTCCCACTGCTGATTGCTTATTCTCTACCATTTACTGCAAGAATAACCAAGTTTTTGAATTCCATAAACTGAATGCCAGTAGTGGTTGAGTAACAATACTTGTGGAAATCTAGGATGACTGGCAGACAAGAGACAACAACGGCTTCCTAAGGATGATCCCATCAGTCATTGCAGAATGGGTCTGGATTAGGTTACAACAATAATTTTCCTGGTTTTATTTCTCACCATGCAAAGGACTGAAAAAACACCTTCAGTAACAAAAGGTTTCCACCTCTGATAATGTAAGATTTTTATTAGTCACTCTTAGGCAACAAATTTTGAGCCCAAGCAGTCAATATTTGCAATGTGATAAGGAAGTAAAACCTGGATGTTATAAACTGCAAAATGTCAGACAATAATATTGTAGCAATGGAAAGTGCTGCCTTTACCACGTTGTTACAGAGGCAGGAACTTCCCTAATTCCATTAGTTTTTGTCTCCTTTTCTGCTTCCACTGAGCTGGAAAGTGGTGTTTTCCCAGTGCAAAGCTTTAGACAAGTTCCAGGACCATGCAAGAACTTTGAAGTGACCTAACAAGGGACTGAGGAGGAAGGTGGTGTGCAAGGGACAAGGACTGGTTGTCTCTGTCTCACAATCAAGGTGTTTCCCCTTTGGTATGAACTTGCATGGACAAGTAGAACATGCCCTTATGGCAAGGCCTGGAAGAAAGATAAAGGTCGGTTCCCTCAGTAACATGGGAAAAGTCCCAAATGGAATCTATGCCTTAATTCTTTCTTCTCTCACAATTATTTCTGTTTCCAGTCAGGGAGATTGGACTAAGATTATTTTATGGGTCCAAGTTTCCTGACTAGAGACAAAAAAAGTAAGCTGAAGAGAAGAGGAAATGAAGGAACAAAGATGAGCTCTTTCAAGCTACGTTCAGACACTGTCTTCAGAACCACAGAACAAAGTTCATTGTCCCATTCCCTGGTGATTCTGTGACTTTACCTACCTTACGTAAACAAAGGCAACTCTCTTGAATTCAGGGTCAGTATAAGAAATCCAAAATTGTAATACAAACCCTAAGATTTTTTTAGCTACTTAATAGACATAAAATCATGTGCCTTATTTGCTGCTTTCTTTGCATTTTACTATCCGTGCTCACTCACAATGCCAAGGACCTGTCATCAGTTTTTCTTCTGTGTTAACAGATTCCTAAAGGAAGGAGGAGGTGGGGTTGACTTTAGGTCCCCATGTTTTTGGTAGATATGCTAAACATTAGGGTAGTAAATGCTGTAAAAAGAACACAAGCATAGTATCTCAGATTTTCTTTAAAATAATAAAAATCTTCAACTCCTGACATATATTTTTAAATGGCCATCTTATGTACCCAACTCCAGAAATGGCCAGGCGAGATCTTCTTGAAACCCTGACTTAGATGCATACTTTCTAGCAAGGCAAGGGTCTCAGGACCCTTCAGTTTAGCTCTTTTGCCTGGCAATCCAGTGCAGTGTGATAGCTGCTCTGCAGTCCGGGCTGAGATGCTCAGACTTCTCTGCACTGTTCAGCACACAAGGTATAAATTTTGAAGGAAAGAAAGTCATGTAAAAGTTAGCCATACCAAGGCTAGCTGTCAACACGATTTCTGTGGAACAGAGTCACAAAATTACACAGGAGCACAAATTGCTCACAATTTAGTTTAAATGTATGTCATATAAGTACTCTTGAAAAGCTTTTCAAAATTTAAAAAGTCCCAAGCAATATAATATATGTAGTTTTGTTGCAACACTTTTGAAAATTAAGATTTTATGTACCATAAGTTAAGGTTATAGTATTGGTTCTTAAGGCCTTATTCTGCTCTTCATTTTGATTTCTGTAAATTCATAGAAACCTGTGTGACTTCATACCTTAATTTGCATATATAATCAACTGAGTTCAATAACTTTCCTTTTTTAAACATCTTTTCCCACACAATCCATCAGAAAGAGGGTGCGCTTTTTTTCCCCTTTTTCTGCTCTTGCTAGTTGTGGGAGTTTTAATTCCTTTAGAAAGAAATTTTCCTTCTTCAAAGCAGTTTCTCTTCTGAATCTAAGATCTAGCCTTAGCTCTGATGGAGACTCCTCTGCTATCTTGCAGGCAAATCTGTACACTCAGCTTCATTCTTCAGGAAACTATAGCCAGACAAATATGCACTTGTGTATGCTTGATCTGTTAATGTTTGTAAAATACACTGAAATCCTGACACATAAGATTTCCTTGTAAATACCTCTTAGATATTGGTAAATAATGAATGGATATGAATAATAGGGTTCTGCTGCAACAGCAGGCATACTTGAAGCAGTAGCTGGTATCTCCAGTGTCTTGTCACAGTAGTCACATAAGGTGGTAAAATTTGTATCAACATTTTTCCATTTAAAGGAATTTGTTTGCATTATATTTTTCAAGTGAATCAATAAACAATTGCAACTTACCGTTTTTACTGTCTGATTTTTTTTAAATTCCACTACTATATTTCTTGGATGGGTTTCAAATGAGAGCTGATGAATGGTTTTGTCTCTTTGTTGCACTGTTCACAGCCTAGCTCCTTGGCCTTTATGTAGTGTCATAACAACTATTTTGTGAGCAGAAAAACAGCACCAGAAGTTTTAGCTACACAGTTCAAAGATACATACAATTGTTCAAGTATTTGATATAATTAGGCACTATTATTACTTATTCAGATTTTAGTAGCAGGAGGCTTTGGCTGTACCAACCTAACAAAAATCAGTCCCTTTCGAAAAATAGACAAAAGACAAATTAACCACAAAAAAGATCATTGCTGGCAAAGATGGGACCAGGAAACAATGAGGCAGTGGTCACAGCACACTAACCTGACAGTATCCAGTCTTCTAGGAAATATTGTGCAAAAGAAGAACTTCGAGAAGGAACCTGTAGCTATTGAAGTGATTCCAGATATGTAAAAAGATTTCCTCCCAGCGTGCAGGGCAACTGGAACATTACAAGTAAGTTGCTTCTTTGCAATCTCAGCAAGGGAGTGAAGTAGGATGCTGTCACTTACAAGCAGATATAGATATCCACATTTTGATAAGAAATATGAGAAAGCTGACTGTAAAATAGTGTTAGAAATAAGTAGGTTCTGATGGAGGAGAAACCCATGGAGAATGACCACATAGTTATCGGCACAAAAAATGTTCTTTTTTTGAATGTTCAAGAAAACATTGTATCAAGATTAGGAAAAGAAAACTCAGTATCAGAGAAATTTTGTATGTTGTTATCTTGCACTACAGGTTTAGCTGTGATGCCAACTGGAAGAGGATACACATTAGAGAGAGCCTTAAAGAAAAAACATTGCAACTCACACCTAATAGTTGTGTATAGAAAGAAGACATCTGATATAAGGTTGTGTGTTGTGAGATACGAACTTGGTGTTGATTATGGTAGTATAAATGAGAGAAGGAAAATAATTTGAGGGAAAAACTAAGAATTTTAAATTAACATTCTAGGAAATACTGGGGATATATCCAGTGTACCCTAAAGTGTAGAACATTAAAATAATGATGAATGAGCTCAATACTGAAGCTTCCTCTGCTGCAAATAATTATTGAAAGCTAGTTAGAGAGGCAATTACAAAACACCTAAGATATTGAGAAGAACTATTGCTGTCAGTCCTCTCTTAAGAGCTCTGGAATATCTGCTCTAAGTATTAAAATTAATTGATAGTCATGAAACAAATGCTGAAAACTTCATTTAACCTGCCTGTATCAAGCCATGCTCACAGACATCAGGTTGATTAAGTCAATGGAAAAGTGCCCAATAACGTTTTAGTGTAACTCTAGTTATAAAAAGCCAAAATGTGTATTTTTAATGGCCTCTTTTAATGATTTATTAATAAGATGTTTTACTTGAAATTTATGTAATACATAATGTTATATTAAGCTAAATTAACCAGCATCTCTAAGTTATAGTTGTGCTGGAAAAGTGGTTCTGAGTACATGTTCAGTCTCAGTGCTGTAATTTAGACTAGCACTGAACAGAGCTGGAATGCATTTCATGGAATGAACCCATTGCTGAATGTATCCTGCACAGACACGGTAGTCTGAACTAGAAAAATGATCTGCAGAGTCAGAACTTAAAACCTGCACATCTTAGAGCCCACATTTGTTGAAGACTGAATGACACCACCTCCTTAATTATGGTTCTTTTGTGATTTTCACCATGCACAGTTGAACATGTTACTGCTCAGAGGAATGCTTTTGTAGCTCTTCAACTAATGATAGTTGGAAATGTTCTTAGAATTAGATGGCAACAGCTTGCCAGACAATTAACAAATGTCAGGTTCACAATTAATGTATTGTATTTTTAGAACATCTGAAATCTAGTTTGTCACTTACATCAGCTCCAAAGGAAAGGATAATTTATGTTGACAAAAGAAAAAAGAATAGGAAAGAGGAAAACAAATCACATAGGAAGAAATGGACAGAAACTAGGCTACAAGTAACTGTGTTTACTTAGATGGAATTGTATATTACTATGTGTATTGGGATAATGTACTTTAACAATATATTGAGAAAAACAGAAGCACACTAGAAGTTTGCTATTTCCATGCCTAAATTATCATAGTGGTTTTTTAATTTAAAAAAAAGGATCATCTAAGAGCCCTCTCTTCTCATTCATGGCCTTGCTGAAGGACTCTGGAGAGGTTCTGCAAGGACATGACAGAGCAAAGACGAATAGCCTCTTAATCCCAAACCTTGGAAAACACAAGAGTAAACCGTAAAAATGGACTATCTTTATTTTGTCTGGCCTTTATTTAAATTCATTGTTGGATACCTTTTTACTAGACTGCATCTGCATGCAAAAGCTGGACACAACTGCAGGCTCTGATCCACTGAACAGACAACACTCGGCTGAGTAGCGCAGTTGACACTCCTGAAGGATGGGATGCCATCCAGCGGGACCTGGACGAGCTCCAGAAATGAGTTCATGTGAAGCTTATGAGGTTCAACAAGGGCAAGTGCAAGGTGCTACAGCTGAGTTGGAGAAATCCCCGATATCAATACAAGCTGGGGATGAAGGGATTGCGAACAGCCCTGCTGAGAGTGACTTAAGGGTGCAGGTGAATGAGAGGCTGGAGATGACCCAGCCATGTGCACTTGCACCACAGAAAGCCAATCGTGTCCTGGACTGTATCCAAAGCAGTGTGGCCAGCAGGACAGGGGAGGGGATTCTGCCCGTCTGCTCTGCTCTGGTGAGACCCCTCCTGCAGTGCTGCATCCAGCTCTGGGGTCCTCAGCACAGGAGAATGTGGACCTGTTTGAGGGAGTCCAGAGGAGGCCACACAACTGATCCATCCAGAGGGATGGAACACCTCTGCTGTAATGAAGGACATCTTTATGGTCATCAGGACATAGGATGAACATCTCTTCTATGAAGGAAGGCTGAGGGAATGGGGGTTGTTCAGCTTGGAGAGAAGGTTCTGGGAAGATCTTAGTGCAGCCTTTTAGTACCAAAAGAAAGATGGAGACAGACTTTTAAGTATGGCCAGTAGCAATTGGACAAGGGGAAGTTTTTTTAAACTGAAAGAGTGTTGATTCAGACATTTTATATGATGAAGCACTGGAACAGATTGCCCAGAGAGGTGGTAGATGCCCCATTCCTAGAAACATTTAAGTTCAGGTTGGATAGGGCTCTGAATAACTTGATTAAACTGAAGATGTCTCTGGCTTATTGCAGGGGGTGTTAGACTAGATGACCTTTAAAGGATCCTTCCAACCCAAACCACTGTATGATTCTATGTTTCTGTGATTCTGAATGAAGAGAATACTTGTTGAAGGTTAGTAATGGTGATGCTCAGAACACCAAAGGAGTGGAAATGAATGGAGACAGAAATCCTACCTCCTATCCACACCAGTGAGTATAATCAGCTGGCACAAAGAACTGTGCCTATAGTGTAGGAACATACACTGGAATCAATAGACGTAGTGCAGGTGTATCTGAGTTTGTACTCACTTTGTACCTGTACCAGTGGTGGATTTCAGAGCGTGAATTTCAAAGGAGAAAATCTTTCCTCCATCCTCAGGTACATGACACAGAGGAGGCTACTCAACCCTTGCCCACATTGCATCTGCATCCATTCACAGGAGTCATTGAAACGGAGTAAATATGATGGTGAAGATATGCACAGCTCACATTGCAGGTCAACGTGTATGGGCTGTAGCACATAATGTCTTCACAATTAAAAGACAGCTGATTGTGTATTTGCAAACTACAGAGTTTTTTAATGCATAAATACGTTAACTGACATTTATGCCAAACATATTACATGCTCATGTCAAGAGAATAGAACCCATCTGTACTGCAGAGATGTAATTAGCATTAATTAATATGTTCTCATTGTCTGGTGCTCATATATTTTGCCCTGAAGTCATAAATGTGGCATGGCATTTAGTAAGGCAATATTCATGAGCCTTCATCTAAATTCCAAACATTTGGATTTTGTGATGCTTTTAGTGCCCCTTGTTATTAACTGTTTCCTAGCATCTACGGAAAGGGAATCTTGTTCATGGGAATGTTTGAGAAATTGTTGTTCCTGGTAAGAACTTGTTATAGCAAACAAGTTTGTTCAGCAATTGATACTCTAGCAAAAAAGTAAACACAATTATCTTGTGACAGACACAGTAATGAAGAAACTTGTTTTTCACAAATATGAAGCAATTAACAACAAATGTTTGAATAGGTTACTAACAAGATATAATAAAATCTGCTCACCCAAGCCATTTGATAAACAACATGTATATATTAATTGAAAGGATGGCAAATGATTCAGGAACAAATGCACATCATCTACAGTAGCACAGTTTTTACCATTTCTGGTTCAGCAGAGATCCTCAAACCAGTGAACCCACTTGCATGCCCTACTCATGACCAGTGTGCATTTGTGGAAAACATGCTCCTGTTCTTACTAAAAGACTTTATAGGCCTCTATTACCACTTTTTTCTGTCAGTGCAAACCTCACCTCTTGTTTAGTCATTCTGAATATTGGTGCATAAAAAATGAGTGCTTTGGACTGAATTTCTTCATTGGAAATCTTTCAAGTATTAATGTTGCTTCACAAGTCATAATATGTGGAGTCACATGTACTTCCTGCATGGTTTTCTGTTGTATTTCCTTTATGCCTCCATTTCTGAAGGCTTCTTCTCACCCAGTTACTTTTAGCTGCAAGCAATTTTTTCCCTTTGTTTGATGCTTATTCATATATTAACAATAGCTGAAATTGCTGGATATGCATTTAATTGGATAGCTTTCACAGAATTACTGGCGGGATGTCCCAATAACTGGAAGTACCTGGGCTAGAATACCTTAACAGTAGTTTAGTATTCCTACATTGAATGCAGCATCCACAGATTCAGCAGAAACCATGAACACATGAATGGGTTAACTAGTATTTTTAGCTGTCCAAATTTTTAAAAGCCACAAACAAGATTCAACCTCTAGAAGCAATATGGCCCTGCTCTAGCAGTGACAAATTTACCCTTGGATAAATCAGAGGTAATTTTGTCACATTTTAATTGTGTGCCTCTCAATACACAGCCTGTTTATTTCTCATGCTTTCAGATGCACAGCTTTATTGTAACCAGCTGCCACAAGTGTGATTTGCTCCAGTTTTATACATCAAGCTATCATGTATGTGTCCATAAGTGCCATAACCTTGATGGGATTTGGCTGGAAGCTTTTGAATATTCTTAATTTTCATTTAGACTGTGATCCCATGAACCTTTTTCTTGCAGCAGTGAGGCCTTGAGGAATCATCTTCACCAGCCTTTGACCTTTATGTACCATCTTAGTTGTGCTGACCCAATGTTTTGTAAGGCTGTAGGGAAAACTGGACTGGTTCACTGATGCAACTGAAACACAATTTGGCAGGAAGAGTACCTATTCAGTGCACTGGTCTGGTTTACCATGAGAACCAGAAAACCTGAGTCACAGCAGGAGTGAGAAACCAGCAGAGGATGGGAAGTCATTTCATGGGTATACTGCAGAGGAATAGGTGCACAGTAAGTTCATGTGAATGAACGTACTGAGGTTGTACCAACAGGGGCTAGTTTGATCCAACTGCTAAGATTATGAGCTGCTAATCAAATGATTCTTTGTAGTTGCATCATCACAAAATGTGGTCATTCTTACTTTAGCAAGGCTGGTGTAGGTCACTGCTATTTATTCAGAGTAGGTAAGCTGCTTGGACGAAGAAAGTTAACTCAAATTTATCTGAACTGATTCTTTCAGTAAAGATAAACCTTAAAACAAACCTTCTGAAGCAGATCAGGGGAAATGCATCTCTTGATTTTTCACCCGTCTTTTCATTGGTGGTACAATATCACATTTAGACAATAACGTGTAGTAGACACGTTAGTAACACGTAGACAGTAACGTGTTAGATGTATAACATCATAATACAATGATTTTTGTATTAAAAAATAGAGGGGAAAGAGTAAGAGACAAGTTGTACCTTCAGTGTTGCTGACACTTTTTTACACTGGAAAAGGAATCTTTGCGTCCTTTTATCAGTGTCTTTGTCAGCACCCTCAGAATTTAAACAGGGTGAAAGTCCCTCTTAATGAGGACTTTCTTGCAGCTTGGATGGAGTCTACATGAGGAGCACACAGATGAGGACAGATCAGGCTGTTGGACTGGGGAAATACCTATGGCATAATTTTGTTGCTTAGAGAAGAGCAGTACCTCCTACAAGAACTCTACCAGCCAAGCTGCTCAGGCACAGTAATAAGCTTACTATTTGCCTCTCTGTGCACAGTTACGACTCTGTCATGCATCAAATATGTGGGTATCAGTGCTTGCAGAATCAAAATCTGAAGATATTAGTTGAAAACTACATACTGAGTATGTGGAGTGTGTTAGATGCAGAGCTTGTAAATGCAGAGTTTGAAGGAGTTTGCCATATCAATTTAAATTCAGTAAACCTCATATTTCAGCTTAGTAATTTTGTTCATGTTGAGTTTAAAATATTACATTCAACAAATTTCTGAGTTATCCAGGAAGAAATAACAACTGAGCAATTTTCTGTAAGTATGAAAACCATAGGGTTTTCACAATATTCAGATCATTAAAAATAAACTGAATGGATTTTCTTTTAACTTTGGAGAAATAAGCACTTCTGGGGCAACAAACGTAAGAATTTTAGCTTATATAGTCATATTCTGGAAAAATTAAATTGCTGGAAATGAAAGACTAACATTCCAGGGTGCTTTTATTTAGAGGTCAGTATCTGCAACACAAACTTTGCAACAAATCACATGCAAAAAAATGAAATGTTCCATGTCCACTATTTCAAGTAGTTCTGTTTCAGGAAAGGATATGTAAGCTTGTATATTACTTCAAGCTTATGATAAGATCCTATCAAGTTAGACTACTGATACTTCCATATACAAGTGTAGATAGGCTACTGTGTTTCAATGGAGTTGCAATCATCTGAAATTATTTAAAATAATCTCTTAGTTGCATGTCCACTAATGAAAATAGTAGTTTCTACAGTAAAACAAAGAAATCACAATGAAAATGACAGAAATCACATAATAAAAATTAAATTTTAAGTATATCTGCATGCAAGATATTTACCTAAGTATCTTCAAGTTTCTGTCCTGAAAAGCAGTGAATAGGCAATGTTGTTCACAAATGTGGTTTTTTGTTTCTCTTACATTGTAGAAAGCTTATATTAGAACTGACATTCAATCTTCTTATCAATAGGAAAAACTATCTGCTATAGAGGAAATTGCTTGTTCAAGGAGGTTTCAGAGCTCTTGTTTGATGCCTTTGGTGCAGAAACAACAAAAGCTGGCAATTTCTCCTCCAGTGAGGATCAGTAGTTTCTTGTGTGTTCTTTTAACATTATCTCTGAAAATCAAAAGATAGAGGGGTAATATAATAGGCCTAGACTTCAATATTAGGCACCAAACCTCCTTGAAAAAGATGCCTGAAAAAAGTACTAATTAAAAAAAATTATAAAAGTTTTTGCCTGTAAGTGTGCATCTTTTTATGACTTTTTCAGGAAGGAAGTGGAGATTGTGTTTTCCAAAAGAAAAGTCTAGCCTGACAATTTTCCAGGACTGCTGGGTTTTTTTCATTAAACAGAAAACAGAACTGATGAGGAAAGCAGACAAGCATCATAACATTTGAATGCAAATGTCTGGTGCCCCTCTGTGGTTGTTTTTTAGAGTCTCGTGAGGTTTTCAAACAAATGTAATTAATATCTGATTAAATTTACCTCATATCAAGAATTAGCACAACATTTATGTACCATTTGAATCCTACATAGTTTCCCACAGTTCAGTCTAGATTATAAACAGGTCATGTTAGGACTATTTCAAACGCAGAAAACATCATAGTAGTAAGCATATGCAGCAAGAAGCAGAAGCATTAGTTGAGACATCCTAAATATAAAAATGTCTATAAAGTGTAGGGTGAAGTGTCATCCTTCTGTGGTTTTGAAAAAGTGCCTGTGCATTTCCAATCAGTTTGTATTAATTTTTATTTATTGATCTAATAAAAATTGTTATCTTTTGCTACAATATACTATATAGCCATAGCTTGAGGAATTGATTTAGACCCTAGAATTTCCTTATTCAGAGTGGGCATATTACCACAGACATCTCTGCTATCCAGATTTGTACAAGGGCAGTGGAGAAAACAAAATGTCAGCAAGGTGTGCAAGGGAGAGGATATATTGGCCTGGATGGCTCCTGCCACTGGCTTCAATAGAGGGAAGAACCTGGAATCCAGGTAAACCTTGAGACAGGCAGAAAGAGACAAGGTTAGTCCTAGGAGGTAGCCAAGAAGTATTCTGCATGTTCATTGGTAATGTGCTTCTAGTTCACTACTTCCATTTGTAAAAATTCTCTTGCAATTAGTCATAATCCACTGTATGAAGTGCTGAGTTCCTTCAATGCTTTCTGATTGTAAGGAGAATCAAAAATGTTTTCCATTCTGCAAGAAAAGGCCTGGAGTTCAAAGACAATCCACTGATTGTTTCTGTCTACAGCAGCCTCTTTTCCTGTACCACAGTGTGCAATGTGCAGGGCTCAGACAATACAAGACACAACATGACTGCTGGCCACATTTTTGTGTATATCCACTGCAGGAGTCAAACTCATTCTGTGGTGGAAGCCAAAATGACACCTTCCATTAGAGTCCATGAATCAGGTCTAGAATTTAAGCATAATTTGAAATTTATGGGACATAAACATTTGCACTTAGCATTGCCAGGAACCATGTCTCACTTCATTTCATGGTGTCGTGGTTTAATCCCAGGTGGCAGCTCAGCCCCACGCAGCCCCTCGCTCACTTCCTCAGTGGTGTGGGGGAGAGGATCAGAAGGGTGAAAGTGAGGAAGCTTGTGTGTTGAGATAGGTGAAGCAAAAGCTGTGCACAAGCAAAGCAAAACAGGGAATTCATTCACCACTTCCCATGGGCAGGCAGGTGTTCAGCCATCCACAGGAAAGCAGGGCTCCATAATGCCTAGTGGTTACTTGGGAAGGCAAATAACATAATTCCAAAGGTCCCCTCCTTCCTTCTTCTTCCCCCAGCTCTATATGCTGAGCATGACACCATATGGTCTGGAAAATCCCTTAGGTCAGTTGGGGTCACCCGGCATGGCTGTGTCCCCTCCCAGCTCCCGTGCACCCCCAGCCTCCTCACTGGTGGGGTTGGGTGAGCAGCAGAAAAGGCCTTGACTCTGTGTAAGCACTGCTCAGCAACATCAAAAACATAAAAACATCCGTGTGTTATCAACACTGTTCCCAGCAGAAATCCAAACTGCAGCCTTGTACTAGTTACTAGAAGAAAATTAACTCTATCCCTGCCCAAACCAGAATACATGGCAGCTGCTGTCATCGAGGAAGATACCTTTAGTATCTTTTAACCTTTATTCTTTAAAGGCTTTTCTTAGTAATCCTTTACTGAAAAGCTCTTTACTGATTTTACCTGAGAAAAATCCAAAACGACTGTCCTCAACAGTATAGTCCTTTGAGTTACTACATCTCAGGGCTGTCTGTAGATACTCCTGTCTAATTTTTAAGATCAGGATAACATAGAAATGCTATTCTCAAAAAGCTGCTTGTAGAAAATAAGCATACATAAATCTTCTAAATCTCTGTGCTTTTCTTCTGTGCAAATGAAACAGTAATATTTGGAAAGATAGATGATATTATAGCTCTTTAAAATTATATAATGAGTTCTTACACTGAATCCTGGCAGAGTTTATGTTTGCTGCCCATATTTAGCTTCCCAGCTGAATTTGAGCCAGCCATATCTATAAAATGATAATTTTTTTTAATACAGGATCACACAAGTTTTTTAAGACTATTTGCTGATTTGCTGCTGTATTTCTGAAAAACATGCAGGTCCTAGAGATGTTTATCATTTGGTGTATTGTGGAAAATATAGATTTCACGGTTGGGTTTGTAGTCTAGTTTAGCCCCGATCAACATCCAGCTAAGAAAGTTTTCATAAAGCCTTAGATCTCCCTGTCTTGGCTTGTGTTATCTTTAATTTTTGAAAAATGTCAACATCCTTTGAAAAGCCACTATTGCGATAGATTTACAGAAATTAATCCTGCACAGTATCCAAATTTCTCTTGCACTATGGAACTTCTTTTTTGAAAAAAATACGGGGGAAGCTGATAGCTTTAGAGAGCACATCTGTAAATGAACATACCACAGTTAAGATACTCTGAACCCTGTGTACTTCAGCAATACAGAGCTGTATGCTGCATTCCTGAATTTAAACAGTAAAAGGGGGACAGAGGGAAGTGTCAGGGACTATTTAATGCCAATATTTGTTATGATAACTTTTCAAATATGCACAGACAACATCTCTAGTATATAAAGCAATAAGCACATCTCTTGACATCCAGGCTATTTATACAGCAGCACAAAGGTATAGCTACAGCATCACTCGACTGTTTTGACACAAGTTGTCAACACTTCTACCTCAATGCTGTTGATGATAATCATTACAAATCTAGGGACTGTGATGCCTCTCAAGAGTCCGTCCAACCTGTTTCCCAAACCTAAGTGACAAGAATGATTTGGTGTTACTATCCAGTCCCAGAAAGGTGGGGTGGGAGTTCCTTGATGATTCCCCCCAAACAAAGTGTATTTTTTCAGTACATCCTTTCTTCCAAATGATAAGCCTTTTTTTTTTTTTTTTTTTTTATTCATTGGCTTTAGTGTCTTTAAGCTTAAACACCACTCACAAGAGTGAAACCAAATGAGATGCTTTGTCGTGGAAAGTTAGACTAGGAGCTAGATACACCACGTGTGCAATTCTGATCAGTTTCATCAACTCCAGTAGGATGAAGTGTCTGCAGCAGTTCATCAGAGCTAAGAATTTTTCCTTAAGGTATAAATGGCTTCAGTTTAATATGAACAAAGCCAATACTAGTGTCACACTAAGGAGTTGACAGGCTGAGTGAAAAAGTAGAATTACATTATTTGTAAGACCCTGTATCCTACCTTCTCAACTGGTGAGCTTTTTATCAAACCTTAGCATTTTTTAAAATCCAGAGGGAAAGATTCAGTAATACTTTGCATTTCAGACAGTAAGCTTAAACTACATGATAGTTTCTGTTTCTGAATACAAACAATTAGGTTTTGTATAAAGCAAGTCTTTAGTCAAATATCCTCCAGCCCTTTAATTAATAAACCACACAGAGAATCCAGCACCATTTGTAATTCTATCAATAAAATAGCCTTGGCGCAAAAGTAAAGGAAGTTAGTCAGGTAGGATTTAATTTTTTTAATGAAAGACATCCTAAAGAAGAAAAAGGCTTTGAAATAAAAGTTTCAAGGCCAATACTTGCATTATTTATACCTGAAATTATACTACTTAAACCAGTAGAATAACAGATCTCTAAAACTGTTGTTAAAATCAGTCTTTGTGAGGACTGCATATTACATATGTTACATATTACATATGTTGCACATTGCATAGGTTACTTATTACATAATTTACGTATTTCTGTGGTAGCCCTGTAGCATATTTTAAATGTCTATAATGCTTCAGAGAGGTTGGTTTGGCCAATTCATCAAGTTTTTCACTATATGAAGAGAATATCTTACTAATTGTGACTTAGTTGGCATAAATCATATAAAATTGCTGTGAAAGTACATATTCATGTTATATATGTTTGGGTCTTCAGCAGGCTCAAGATTTCTCTTCCTCTCTACCCAAATGTGTTTTTCACAGGGCAGTCCTGCATCTCCTTGCTTTCCCATTCCTTTCTTCTTTATTACAAAAGGTATCTAAAGGGAGAAACACAAATAGAAATCAAGAATTACAAACATTAAAAAATAAAATCCCACACAGATTAAAGAATGCACCACCTACCTCATTAATTAGGCCTAGAGCAGTTGTTCTTAAAATAGCCTAGACCCAGTATTCAGAGTTAATAGACCTGGTCTGTTGTTCCTGCTTTCTTCTGTGCACCATGAAAGCAAATCTTTCTTCACAGTTCTTGCTTTCATTGACATCATATGGAGATTTTCAACATGGAAATTTTCTTGTCAGCAGAATGCAGCAAAACCTGTGTTGCAACATTCAATGAAGAAAGTAATGTAGATTTTATAGCGGAAAGGCATGTTCTTGTTTGCCATGTATTTTTTTTATTTGAAACCAGGTCTTCAAATAATCATTGACAGGACCAAGTGGGGAGGGATTCACACAGTAACAATTTCCAATTCTTGCATAAGTAGCATTGTAAACTTGAAGGAGTCTGATAACTCTAGGGGAAAAATATGGTAGAAAGTGGAAACATGGAAGATCCATCCAGTCCACAGGAGATCCTAGCTGTACGTAAATTTTTTCTATTTCATACATAGCAGTCGTAAATTTACTTTCAGTGTAAATTATAGAAAAATGCTTGTTAATTGAAAGTACTTTTGACTTCATGAGGTTACATATGAGGAGACTTTGGCTGGCTACCAGACACCCATTGAGGTGCTCTCACCCTCCTGCTTCTCAGCAGATTTAGAGGTTTGAATAGAGGAAAAAAAAGTTAAAACAGCACCTTCCCCCCACCCATACCTTTTTCCCGGGTCAAATTTCACTCCTTTGTTCCTGATTCTTCCACGCATCCTAAACTTCAAGCTACACAGGGGGATGGAGAATTGGGGGCTGTGGTCGTGGTCACAGTCCAGAACAGCCCATCTTTGCCAATCCTTACTCCTCACACTTTTTCCCTGCTCCAGTGGTCCTTCCAAGGGGCTGTACTCCTTCAGAAATGTCTGCTCCAGTGTGGGGTCTCCACAAGATGCAGTCCTTCAGGAAATATCCATTTGCTCCACAGTGGTCCTCCAAGAGTCTGCAAAGTCTCTGTTCCAGCACCTGAAGCACTTCCTTCCCTCTTTCACACACCACAGTGTCACAGGGCTGTTTCTCACACTTTTTCCCTCACTCCTCACTGCCAGGAATTGTTTTGCCCTTTCTAAAATACATTTTCCGAGAGGCACTGCCAGCATGGCTGAGAAGCTCAGCTGTGACATGCAGTGCATCAGCTGGAGCCACCTGGAACTGTTCGTGTCCATCACAGCACAGCCCCAGCCTCTCCTCACAGATGCCACTCGACAGCCCCTATGGCCAGTGCCTGGGCACCTGCACCCAGGACAACTTAGAGTTTCCAGAATTAGTAATGTCTTCTGCTGCCAACATGACTAGCTTCTCGTCTTCTCAAAGTAATACAACTTTCATTCAAAAGGTGGCACGATGAAAACAATTAGATAATTAAAGGGTATGAATAATGAATGGAAATACCAGGCTCCAGATCATGATGACAGACAAGATAACCAAGGAAAGTACTGAGAAAACAATTTGTTATCTTGAAATTATAAGAAAATTATATGGTTATATGATATAAACATTTATCAACCAGAATGGACACCATTGGAATGAAATATGAAAGCATGAAGTGCATTTCTGATGTTATGGAAAACAGCAGAAAGTTGATAGGGCCCACACCAGACTCCATCATTTGGAATTTGAGCAGATTTGCTCCTGCTGGCAGACCTAGAACAGTCAGGAACTAAGAATGAAACGTCCTACATATGGATCCTTACATGTCAGGTACACAGGTGGGTCCATATGGCCCAAGTGTACTGAGCATGATATCTGAGCCTGAGGGTCTCAAAGACTGGACTCACCACTCATTCATCACCTGTGAAAAGCACAAGAACTTCCAACATGCCTGTGCTAAATAGACATCATAATTAAAGGAAAAAAAAAGGAAATATGGAAACATTAAAAGAAGAACCTTTGTATGAAGTGCACACAGTAGAAAGGCCTGATAATCTGTCACTGAATACAAACGTCATTCCTGTTCATGGGCACATAAAGCTGTGCAGCAACAGAGGTTACAAACACGTCTGCAGATCTCCGTTACAGCCACGCCACCTGATCCTCCAGCCTTTGCTCCAACATTCGGCAGACATTAGGAGATCATAGAATCATAGAATCATTTAGGTTGGAAAAGACCTCAAGATAATTTAGTCTGACCTTTGACCAAACATCACCATGTTAACTAAACCATAGCATTAAATGACATGTCCAGTCGTCACTTCAGGTATTGTGACTCCACCACCTCCCTGAGCAGTCCATTCCAATGCCAGACCATCCTTTCCGTGAAAAAAGTACTCCTGATGTCCAGTCTGAACCTCCTTTGGCACATTTGTGGCCATTTCCTCTTGTCCTGTCACTTTTTGCCTGGGAGAAGAGACCAACACCCACCTTGCTACAATCTCCTTTAGAGCGGTTCTAGAGAGCAATAAGGTCTCCCTTCATCCTCCTTTTCTCCAGACTAAGCAACCCCTGCTCCCTCAGCCACTCCTCAAATGACTTACTCTCTAGACCCTTCACTAGCTTCGTTGCCATTCTCTGGACATGCTAAATGGTAGTAGAAGTTTTGTATGAATAAACTTAGCAGGCAAGGGGCCATCATACTAGTGGTGATATAATGTGCTGCAGGGAACCTCTGCAGATAGCACTTCTATTACAGCTAAACAAATACATTGTGAATAACTGGATGGATCAAGCATGTTTCTGTTCAAGAGCTGTTGAAGAATAGCTTACAGTTTCTTTAATTATATTTTTGCTCAGATCACACAGTGGATAATTAGATGAACGAGTTTTGCTCTGAAGGTTCAAGCAAGCAGTTCCTACCAGCATCTGCAATTTAAGAAGTTTCAATTAGATCTCATTGCTTGTGTAGGTTGTGTGTGATTGGATCTGACTCCTGCCAGTATGACTATTGCTCTTAGAATCCAGAATATGGTGTGAAGATTTACTTACAAATTCAAAACATAGATTGATCAGATATTCTCCAACAACATTTCTGTGAACATTCCTGCCTTCACAAAAGACTACAGAGAATAATCCCAAGGCACCAGCAACACAAATTTCTTTTTTTTTTTCCACCTTTTCGTTTCACCATATATTTATGGATTAGATGTGAGATATTTGTTGGATCAAATGCTAAATTTTAAGTGAAAGAACACATATAAATAATATGAAAACATCTGAGTGATGATCTATTTCCACTGCACTCATGTTCTGTACACTGTAGACACAGTTAAATTCTGAAGCACTCAAATGCAGTGCTTTGACAATTAAAATGATGTAGTTTTTACCTCCTACACAATTTTTTGAAGCTTTCAGGTGCCATTTTCTTCAAGAGTACATGGTGTACCCTATGTTTAGGAATGGACATTTTGTAAAATTTCTGAAAGCAGGAAAATGTGTATTTTTTAAGGTTGCATTATTTTCAAAGTTTAATATTTGAATTTAAAATGCAGAACTTTCCTCCTTGATGCAAGCCAGATCTTGGGTCTTCATCAAAGAAAATCAGAAATGTAGATAAAGGCAAAGAAAGAAATCAGACTTATTCTTAAATTATAAGGAAAAATCCCAAATCTATGAGGTAATGTAAAATAAAGGACCGTTTTTTTTCTCATTTGTTCTTTTCCGTGATTCAGAATTATCCATGTGTGGTAAGAGTAGAGGTAATATCTAGAATAATGCCATTTGAAAAAGAAAAATAAGACATTCAGCACCAAGTTACCAGGGAATGAACAGTTAGCATTAGAAGATCAAGAAAAAATAATGCAGAAAAAGTAAAATCTACTTCACTGCAGTATTATTCTCCAGAAAAATTCTGCAAATGTGTTTCAACTAAATCATCTACCAGTGGCAAGACCATCACTAAAATGAAACTGTTGGCAGCATCATAGAAAAGATGAAAATGGTGTTAACACACCCGTGGTATAATTTCTTTCACTCCATACAATCACACTACCTGCCCAGGAAAAGTAAACACACAAACAGCAAATCTAAGCCTGGAGAAAAGGAAGTCACTCCAGTCAAGGAATGTTCAAACTGCTCTTTTATGTTCATTTGCTCAAAAAATATCCTCAGAGGGAGTAGACAGGAGTTTTAGCTCACTGCACTTTCTGTTCCTCATCATGGGTACACAAAAGCTCAGGAAAAAAACCCAGATATTCAGCTCCCAAGCTAACAGGCCCCAAGATATCCAATTTCTCTAAAAACTCTAGCAACAAAAAAGTAAAGCAAAATTCTGATGCTGAAAAGTTCCACATTATGGTTGACTCTATTTCTCAATAACCAAACATGCATGTTTGTTGTGCAAAATGAAAGTTGAGCGAGAGAGACCATTTTCTTTCCTACAGTGCAACTTCTCAGAGTCAAAGAAATAATACATTATAAGTTAAACATATTTACTTTGGTAGAGACCTTGCGAATGTCCTATATTGTGGTTTACATTTTCTTAGCTCTCTTTGGTCAAAAACATAGTGCAAAAATGTCCCCATTTTGCTTTCATTTAGGGAGATAGGGATTTCCAGGGCCAGTCCTAAGCCTGGAGAGAAGGAGCCTCTAATTAAGTCTTGTCCTGGATAGGCACAGCAATAGACAGAACAGGCCTGTCTGGAAATGTTTTCAACAAATAATTTTAGACCCAAATTGGCCACCTACCCAACCTAGTTCTTTCTGCAGAATCAACTGTATCTAAATAATTTCTCACAGTTGTTCAACCTCATCTTTAAAATCTTGTCTAACTTCTTTAAACCTCTTATATAGCTCATACTTAGAAATCTCTAACGCCACGAGTGCCTTTGGCCAAATTTCTGAGGGATTATTTGTTCTGACTGTTAAAAATTCCTCAATGTTAAACCCAAATTTCCCTTGCTAGCATTTATAGCTATTTCTTCTCCAGCTTCCATTGAATATGGAGAATGCTTTCTTCCTTTCCTCTTCACCTATTTTACAATTTATCTTTTATGTACTACAAGATTGATTTCCGTTCAGATTCTGTTCTTTAAGCTAAAATACACGCCCAACAAAATTAAAGGAAGAATTCTAGATTCCAATTCCATCAAGAAAAGAAATGTAAGTCTCCAGAAAAGCTATGATGACATCTTGTGAGCTTGAGCACTTTTTATCTGGGAAATTATTATGTCTGCCTCTTGGCCTTCCTCCTTTTGAAAAATATTTTATTATTGTAGAAAATAATTTCTTTTATTTCTTCAGAAGTCAAGAACTTTTTTTTAGTTCTCAGGTGAATTTGTTTTTTGTATTCTGCATTTTTAATTAGCAGCTCTCTGCTCCAAAACATATGTTTCTTCAGATTATTGACATTAATAGACCACAGTATCAAGTATGTCATGTCACAATCTGTAGCCATGAAAAAAAGTTATTGCATGACTTACGGAAGATTATACACTCTAAAAATAGTCAGGATGAAAAGACTTGTCAAGAAAATTATATTAACCAAGTTACATAGGAAAGAAAGCATCTCAATTATAGATAAATTTTAAAAACAGCACTACTGTTACCTTCTTTCAGCAGGAAAATTAATCTTTAAAATATATCTCATCTGATGAAAAGTCTCTTAAGGCTGTGACCTATTCAGGAGACAGTTTAATCTACAAAGACTGCATATAAGCTTAAATAAACCATTTCACTTGCCACTGTAATAGACTAAGAGCTCATGGTCACTGAATTATGAAGAGAAGTAACTTACGGGAGAATGAACAGTAATTTCTTGAGTTGCATTAACTCTACTTGCTTGTGTTTGTGCCAGTACAAATTTCAATATAGACTGTTCAGAACCTACTCAGTTCCTAGCACCTGAACTTCATGTTTCATATCACTCTTGTTCACGTAACACACATCCAATGACCTTTTGCATTCTCCCAATTAGCAGGTGAGCTCTGCTTGTTCTGAGAGCTGCATGTGTAGTATTGCCTTTGGAGGACCACTACTGACACTGCAGTTTTAGCAGCCTTGCCATTAATAACATTTGGATTAAATGCCAGCAGTAAGAGAAGAAAAAGGTTGTTGCTGTTGCTGGAGGCTTTAGAGGCTGGAAGGGAGGTAGACTCTGCAACTGTTCTGGGGTTAAACCACGACAATTGTTTCTGTGCCCAATGCTGTTGTTAGAGCTGTTATCTCTGCAGCTGCCTTCTGGCCCTCACTAGCAATGATTCTGCATTAATAAGGCTGTTATCAGGAAAGATTTTTAAATCTTACTTCCAGGGTATTGCTCTTGACATTTTAAGTTAATTTCTTGCTTTTTCCTTGTATTTCTCTGCAGACAGCCCATTTTGCCTTTAATCTGTTGTTTTGACCTTGCTGTTTCATTTAATTTTTACCTAATCAAAGCAGCTGATTACAACCTTTTAAGGTAGAATAATATAAAAGCGAATAATCAAATTAGTCCACATTAACAGATTGTTGACCAGAAACAATGCTGTCATACCTGGCAGCTTTCCAAACAGAACTGGATGGATGGGACAGATCAGGCTTTCTCCTTGACATGATTCAAGGCCAACATGTGGACACGACAGAACAGGAGTCAGGAATGTATTGCACTGATCCCAAAGGCAAATACCCACAGAACCAGCCTAGCTCTGGTGGGTAGCACCTTGAGGGAAGTATCTGTGAAAGCCCAAAGCTCCTGGCTACTCGTGTCCAGAGACTTCTGCTTTCAGGAGACACTGTTTTACACATTTGAAGGTTATTGTCAGTGAGGCGATTCCTGCTTTAAGAAGCAGCACCTCACAGATCCCACTAGAAGGTCGAAATTTTCACAAAGTTCAGGGGCTAGGAACAGACAAGGGACCATCAGTCAGCAATTTGCCTTATGATCTTGTGTTGTCATGTAAATTTTAATTAATTTCTAAATTTAATTTAATTTCTAATTCAAGAAAGAAAGAAAAATGTTTTCTAGAATGTGAATTTCAGGGGATCATCTCTTTTCCAGAAATCTTCAGTCAAGCCATGGTTTTCCCCCTGCTATAGAGGAGAAACAGACTATGGCAGGGTCTCCCAAATGTCTGCCAGTGGTCATCATCTGTGGATGCCCTGATGCTAATTAGTGTCATTCTATAGTTTTTACACAGAAACTTATCTGATGTAATGCAGCCGATTGCCGTTCAATGGATCAAAGTAATTTTTTATGGCAGTTCTAGCTATGATTTCCACAATTTTTGTGTAGATGACTTTGTGACCTACAAAAAGATGTTTATGTGATTTCCCCAATATTTTATCCACTATATACATTTAAAATAAATAATTAAGTCCCAAGTTCTACATTAATAAAAGACGCAGAAAGACATAGAATGGGCAATGGAAAAATTAATTGGATGTATCTCATTCATATAATTTCAAGCATTTGAAAGGGCAGAAAATATATTGCAATTAGGAATAAATACAAGCAAATACTCAGAGCGGTTCAGGGAATATCTTAGTCATGGGGTGATGACCAAACAGCAATGTGGACCAGCTGTTGTAGACAAGCAGGGTTAAAGACAAAGGACTGATTCCCTTTTCCAACTCCCTTCAGAGGAATCTCTGCAGATACAAAGCCAGTCTCATATACAATCAGGCCTGTCCACCCATCCTTGAATGGAGCAATATATTTCCATTTCCAAAGTAGTTCTTGTCCTAAGCTGCAAATGTTGCTGCATTTCTGGAGCATTTTACTCTTTTCTTCAGTGGTGGGAACCTTCAGGGAGAGGCTAAGGGAACATCATCCTGTAGCATTTACCTATACAATCTCTATGACTTCACCTGCAAAAGTCGTCTACCAGACGTTTTCCCATGCACATTTTACTAACTGGTGGCTTACAAATGGTCATACTCACATGGAAGGTAATGTTATTAATAACTGATACTTAATAAGCAATAATGCAATTCATTCCACATTTTTAGATAATTTTAGAGTGTTGTCAAGGTAAATTAAAAATTTTGGGAGCTTTTACAAAAAGTCCTTTTGAAGCTGCTTTTATTTTTTTTAATATTTTTACATGTCTTTGAGAAAGCTGGAGAATAACAGGACTCCAAAACAAAAAACATCTGTTAATTTGTCAAGTAAAACTGTGTTGCTGTACATTCCTTCTGGTTAGTGTAAATAAACAACTCCAAGAATACAACAAAATATATAATTTGTATCAAGATAGGGATTGTACTCCATAAAATTTTCAACAGCAGGCATCAATTATTTTAAAGTGTTTATTTAAGATTTTATTTTGCCTTACAGAGTAATTTTCCCTTGCCTTCCCATTTGTGCAACATAATGTTTTAATTCCATTTTGAATTTAACATTAGAAAAATTTGAAACAAATTTGAATTAATAGAGTAAAAACAGCTGAAATAGTCGTGTTTTATGCAAAGTAGTCAAAGAAGCATGACTTAAAGAAAATGAAATAGATAAAAGTCTCAATTGATGAGCTAATTTTCTCATATTACTTTTACATTTTAGAGTAACCAATAAAAAGTAAATAAAAACTTGTTAGATTAATTAATAATCCTATTCAAAATGTATTTGACATATACTACAGGGAAAATAACATTACATTCCCTTTTCTCTTTCCTCTTTATTAGAAAATTCTTGCCCTACTTAACTTTTAAGAAAAATCTAAAATTAAAAAAAAGATTTCCTGCATTTTGAGGAATAAAGATTGTTTTTCACTTACTATGCTTACTAGTTATGGTAAAAATGTAGTGAAGACAGGAGAAGGCCTCACTGTTTCAGAAATGCTTCAGATTGTAAATGGTGTTAAAGGGTTTACAAGTCTTCAAAGGATTATATCTTAGATGCACAATCTTAAGGACTCAGATGCAGAGGATAAAAGAGCGGATCAGGGAGGCTGAAGAGAATAAAGCTGTTCAGGTAACCAAGGAAAGAAAGAATAAGCCAACTTAACAATAAAACTAATGAACCATGATTTCCTGTGTATGTTTTCAGCATCCCTTCACCATTCTGCAGTAACAAACCTAAATCTTAACTCTACATATTCTTTGCAATATCACTTCTAATGCAGTGCCAGAAGCTCTTCTCTTTGCTCTTCTGTTTGACAGTAAAACCCAGCTCACTCCCATGTTGTCAGCTGCTATCTGGGCAGGAAGAACACACCTTCTTCCAGTGGCTCCAAACTATTAATGTGTTGATCATACGGATCAATCCACATGTCAGCATTGACTGAACAGCTAACAGGCTAAGCAAAGCAGGCAGGTCTGTCAATGTGGGATTAATTATCTCCTGTCCTGCCCAGCTGGTTATTTTTGTAAGATCTAAGCTTAGTTATCTCAGAGAAACTTACAACCTTGTCAATTGTAATGAAAACTGAGGAATTGTCAACATTATTTGCAGAATACTGGTAGTCAAGCAGGTACATGTGTCTGATTTCCTTTGAAAACCAGGCTAAACCAGCTTAAAGTTCCATGTCTGTTTGGAGGATGCGCTTTGAAACCTCAGAGAAATATATACTTGGAAGGCCCAGTGGTAAACTGTAGGAACAGGACAAGACTGTGGTGAGTACTGTGCCATCAGGGCAGCCCTAGGTGGCACAGCCAGCTCTAAGAAAGGAAATTCAGTGCCTCACATTACATTGGCAATAACATCATATTCCTTTTCCCAGCAGAGTCACCTAAAAAATAGTATTATTTTAAATGATTATGATGTCAATGATTTTCCTGTGTTTACACTCAACTATGTCAGTATAGACATGAGGTACATTATTCCCCAACAGACTGTGCAAAGATTTAGATAGTATCTGGTACCTTAAAATAAATAAAAACCCACTGCTAAATCATAAGACTTATGCTTTATCATCTTAATGTGAATCATCTGTAATAATAATTAATACTATGTCAATCAACTTTTATATTAATATAATAAAGTAACTAATGCATTTTGCTCTTGCTGAGCAATTGCAATTTTGTGTCTGTAACTTCTAGTGACATGAATAAGACTGAGGTTATAGATGGCATTTGATTTTCTTTCATACATCATATGAAGCGTGACACATTGCAGGTACTGTTGCCATCTTTTTTATTAAAGTTGAACCTACACTCCTGCTTAATTTGCTTCAGCACATCCTATGGAATTACTATTCTTCAGAAGAAGAGCTGTGACATCTGATATTGCAGAAAGAATTTAGATGACTGCAAACAGATGTCTTACCACAACAAACTGGTATATAACCCTCACTCACTTTCTGTCAGAGTGACAGGTATTGATGAGGACCATGCTTTCATTCATCCAGACCACTACTTTTTTAAGAAGCAGACAGTAAGGGGAGCGAGGGGCAGGCAGGGAGAGGAATGAGAAGACAAATTTCTAATTAATCGTTTATGCCCCACATTTTCTGTTTTTATACTGTATTGGGTCTGGGTGTGATAGAGTTATCTGTCTTCATAGCAGCCTATATGGTGGTGCCTTGTGGATCTGTGACTAAACCAGTGCTGATGACATAACAGTGTTTCACTTACAGCTGAACATCACTTGCACAGTGAGTAGGCCACTTGTAGTGGTGGCTGACCCTGCAGCAGGGGCTGCTGCGATGTTTGGGCCAGCCACAGGAGTGACCGAGCAGCCTGTTACTTCTTGTTTCCTTGTTCCCTTCCTTCAGTTCTAGAGTGTTCTCCCTTATTCAGGCATCCCATTTATCCCTGTACCCTGCTCCTCCCCTCATTTGCCCCTATTGGTTAAATTTGTATTACCCTGCCTTCTCTCCGCCCCCTGACCCTCAACCTATTGGTCCCTGTTGTCTCTCCGCCCTCAGTGCCCCTGGGATAAAACCCTGAACCCTCCATTGTTCTGAGTTCTCTCCTTCCCTGAGGATTCATGGAATAAACCCGTTTCGTGGAACGCATAAGGAGAACCCCTCCAAGTCTTTGCCTCAGCTCAGTACGCCTTTGTGTGTGTGTGTGTGTGTGTGTGTGTGCGCGCGCCGCCGAACACGTCACGCACCGCCGGACATGCGCCACACTTTCAGGAAGACTGCAGGGGCCCCAAAACCCATCCCGGACTATTATTTTTATTTAATACAACAGCTACTGGTAGCTGAGAAACTAAGAGGGGACTAAACCAGGACAGCTGACCTGAGTTGGCCAAAGGGGTATTCCACACCATATGAAATTGTGTTCAGCAATAAAAGCACAAGGAAAGAAAAGGAGTGATGCTTGTGTTGATGGCATTACACATGCTGAGGCCCTGCTTTCCAAGCACTGAAAAGTAGTGTATAAATGCCTTTTTGTCATTCCTTGCGCAAGCAGCTTTTGCTTCAACTATTATACTGTTTCGATCTCAATTCATGAGTCTTTTCACTTTCTATTTTCTCCTCATAGTAGGGGGAAAGGGGAACAAGCAGGTGGGTGGGTTCTCAGTTGCTGGCCAGGGTCAACTCACTGCATAAGCTTTATGATTTTCATCTAAGGCAGAACAACTCTGATACTGGGCTTCAGTTCAGCCCTGGTTTTGTTTCTATCAGCAACATAAAACAGCAATAGCTGCCATTATATATGCTCAGTAAGACACTGCAGGTGTGTCACAGCCAACATGTCTATGACTGATTTCTTGCTAAACTTAGCAAGTGTTATACTCTCATGAGTAAACTTCTGTTGAATGGTTTCTTTAATGCATACAATGCAAATATGCTCTGCATCAGCAATAGCAATGTAAACCCACTTATTTCACATATTTTTTCACAAACATCTACACTAAACGGTGTAATAGAAGTCTTTGCTATCAACTTCTGTTGTCAAGTTCAGCTTTTTAACAGTGTTCTGTAGCATTGAATCATAGATATTTATTCATTTGCTTTACACAAACATGCAACAGGCTGTCTACCTTTCCCTTCCAAGGAGCCAATGCAATAGAACAGTGTGCACATGTAGCATTTACATGTTTTGCTACGTTTAAGTATCAGATGCTTTTTACTTCCTTATGACTATTGTATACAGCACCAAGTCAGCACCTTGTAGCAGTAAGTCTTGTGCAGTAGTGATTACTTAGTTCCCAAATATAACAGTTCTCCTGAAAAAGGCAATTTTAACTAGATGACTACCATCTTATACTTGTGCATTTATCTACTTCTGGAGGGAAATAAGGTATCTTTTCTGCTTTGCACTGTGCTGTTTTAAGCATGTTTTTCAAAGGGACAAAGAAAAGCTTCAGTAAGTTAACAAATATAACCCTGTCCTGGCATCAGCTAGGGTAGAGTTAATTTCTTCTCAGTAGCTGCTACAGTGCTCTGTTTTGGATTTGTAGTGAGAATGGTGTTGATAACATACTGATGGTTTTGGGGTTTGATAAGTCATGTTTATTCTAAGTCAAGCACTTTTTTTTTCTTGTCTCATGCTCTGCCAGTGAGGAGGTATGTGAAAAAAAACAAGCTAACCTGGGAGGAAGCATAGCTGGGACAGTGGAACAGGTGACCCAAACTGACCAAAGCAACATTGCACACCCTAGAACATCATGCCCGGTACTGGGGGAGTTACCCACAAGAATGCTGCAAGGGTGGCTGATCTTGGTTCTGGAAGTTGGTCAGACTGGGTCTGACGCCAGTCAGTGGGTCATGAGCAGTTGCATTGTGCATCCCTTGGGTTTTTTTCCTTTTTATTATCATTATTATTTACCTTTATTACTGTATTTTGCTTTATTTTCAAGTATCAAGTTTATCTTAACATACAAGTTTTATTTTGATTCTCTTCTTCATTCCACCAGGGTGGGGGAAAAGGGGGAGTTGAGTGAGCAGCTGCATGGTGTTCATGTCCAGCTGGGCTTATAACCACGACAAACCCATTATCTTTCAAATCACAATTTTCAGACAAGGCTTTGGAAGCTCAGCTTCTAGTTTTTGAACAACTGAGATTGACAGTCCTGCATCACACCACTGCATAAATAAGGAAGACTTAGTGATAAATGAATCATTCTTCAGATTATAATCTATTACATGTTAATCTTTTTTCGAGTCAGACACTTCCTTAGATATAGCTTTCACACTTTGCAGATTCACAAAATTATAGCACCAACAAAATAACACTTTTATGCACAACACCCAGTGCAACTTCCCTTTTTTTATCCCCACCTAGGATTTTCCAAAGTCAGTCTTGACTATCTTAAAGGAAACTGTCCCCATGGTTCTGTCCAGAACAATACCCTCAGGGTGAAATAAAACTTCAAAAATGAATAGTGCCCTGACTCATCCAAATGATTGTTAAATGCCTAGCATAACAGATGGTATTAAAAATGAGGAAAAGTGTCTCCATATGATGCTGAAGTAAGGAGAAAATTCTTTTGTCCCTGAAAATGATAAAACGGGAATGTCTGTTCCATATAGGAAATATGTGACATGGAGATGTCCTTATCTTTTGGTTTCAGTGATGCCACTGTGGGCTAGATATGCTTAGAACAACTCTGCCAGGCAGTAGTACCCCTGCCAGACACCCAGTGTGTGAATTTTGAAGGTCTCTGGACAGAAACAGATGCTGAGCTGTTCTGCTTATCTAATATGGGAGTTTACCTGCTCTTATCTATTAGAAATGTAGGTATCAAACCAGGTTTCTGCTATAAATCATAGGCTCTATGAGTCATGTGAAGACTCAGGCAAATATTTGTGAAGAAGGGATGAAGATTCTTTATAAATCTGTTATTTATGGGCTTAACTGGGAATGCAGATCTTTAGTTTAGACACCAGTCTTTCGATATTTAAAAGTGATCCAGCAAATCTTAGTCCCATCACATGTATCCTTAATTTCACTTAAAAGTCTCTATCACAAGATACTTGTTGTCACTATCAATAAAAGAAAAAAATTATGTATTTACTTGTTGCTGTACAGAAAATAGGGAAATGGTTTTTTCCATAAACATCTAAAAGTAACATACTTAACTATTTTCCTTTAACAGATCAAACCAAGAGACTATAGACAACAAATATATTTAAGCACTTATTTAAGAAGAGGGTAGCTGCCAGTACTGCAAGTTTCTTTGCCATCAGCTAGACTTACAGTGCTTTATATCCTTCCTTTCACTTCCCAGACACTGTCATTATCTATTACTGTATCACTAGATGAGCTTTGTTTAATTTAGCAATCTTTAATATGAAACATTCTCCAAACAGCCTTCATTACCATACATGACCAGGAAAAAAGTACTTCTTTTTGTAGCAGTTCTTGAGCAGGGGATGTGTTAAAGCCGTATGTGCATCAGTGTGTGGTGTGTTACTGAAGCATCTGAAGCAAAGATTCTCTGGCAAAGCAGAGCAAGAGCAGACCCTGAGCAATAAAAACGCACTACAACACTGACACCTGTTGGTAACAAATGTGCCAAACTGTGACAGCATCTTTACAGTCCTGCATTTTCAGAAGACTCAAGAGCTCAACCTAAATTGATACACCTACATCTCCACATGTAAGTCACCTGGATAGGAAGAACCAAATGTGAGACAAAAAGAGAAGACTCGATGCCCAGTCTTTCTGGAAGTAGATATCTATATCTGCTGAAATCTGTGTGCAGCTGATGTCTAACAACAGTTACAACAAATAAATACACACCAGCACACATTGCGTGTCTAGAGCCTGTTTCAGCATTCCTGCTATCCACATGTCAACCGTAGTAAGCAATATGTCCTGCAAAGCACTGAAAGACATAGTGTGATTTAACCACAAAAGCTTTTCCATCTGGATTGCTCTAAGTGTAAGATGGAACCTGGAAATGAAATACCAGTCTTCAGGACAACAGCAGCTGAAATGAAAGCTCTCTAAGAACAAACTAGCAATGGGGTATCTTTTTCATTGCTCCCTTCCTACAAAAAAGTTAGATGAGTGAAGAATGAAGCTGTACTGTGGCATTCCTCCTATCCTAGCAGTGGTCTGTGCTTCCACATGAGGTTTTTTTAATGAGGAATTGCTAAAGGAGGAGGTAAGCTTTACAGAAAAACAAACAAACAAAGAGGCAACTGGCTCTGCTTTCTCTTTAGCACAACAACAAGCTTCTCTACTGCCCTACTGGTTGCCCTCACAGACAAGAAAGACTTACTACTATAATCAGCTACTATAATTACCCTCCAGAACAAAGATGCTTGATTTCAGAACTGAGGCTTTCCAAGTCAGCACCTAATGACAAAGCCAACTTTCATGACCCTGTTCCAGAGTGTATTCAGCAAAGCAAAGTGTCACATTAGTAACAGCCATCTAAACCCTTTCTGACCTAAGAAGCAATGTTTCAGCATGTGCCCTGTGTTTTCTACTGTATGGCTCCAGCATTTTTGGAAAGAAGGAACATCAGCAACAAATTGAACACTAAATTGAACTGGCAGCAAATCCTTTAGTCATTCAAGGTCACAATAGTCTCGTCTTTACTTGTCTGGTGATTGGTAGCCTCCTTTTCAACAGTTAAATAATTAATTCAGCCTTCAGCACATTAAAAAACATTTCCTCTTCCAAGGTAAATGAGAGTTCAAAAAACCTTCCGATTCCCAATTCGTATCATGTATGGGCTTCAGCACTCTTGCTGTGACCTGTTTGCCCTTTCCTCAGAGGAATGGTGCCTTGGTCAAAGAACATTACTTCTCTTCAACACATTACTAACTCCTAGATGTACTTTATGCACTACTGTGATGCCAGCATTTACAGGAAAGAAAACAAGGCATAGGAGATCAGCCTGTATATATTCAAATCTGCAGAAAGCAAGTTAGACTGCTGGACCATGATTAGCCAAACGGAACTATGTTCAGGGTAAGATCTAAGCCTGATTATCCCAGAGAGCTCTTCGCCTCCCAGCTATGGGCAGTCATGACTTATTCTGAGGTAATTGTCTGTGCCAGTTATTTGTATCTGAGATAGGAAGTATGAAATGGTTAAGATTCACCCGAATGCAAGGTGATTAAGACTTCAAACAAGATTTTCTTTGTTGTGGTTCAGTCTGTTTCACAATTCTGGAGTATAGAATCTGACAATGAAAACGCTGAGCTTTGTTAGACAGAAGGGTGAAAGAGAAATGATGTAACCACTTTTATTTTTACTTTCTTTACCATAAGTATATTCTAGTTAATATGGATCCAGCATGATGCTCTGAGTCGCAAGGGAATGTGGCATTCCTGCACCAAATCACAGGAGTCAGTAACTTTAAGCCTGTTACTCTCACCTTGCTCAATAAAACAAAAAGTTTTATTCAAAGAAGAATAAACATTTCAAATGAAACTGGAGAAAGACTGAAAAAACAACTCCACCCAGCTGGTAACATCTCCCATGAAAAGCACCCATGGTCTGTTTGCTGAGAAAACACCCTGACACACTCTGACAACTTTAGCAGATTTTTACGCTCATCAGTGTGGGAACCATGCATTACCACATGTTTGTGAAACAGCTACAATTATAATTCGTCTACAAAGCTAATGAGGGAATCTGGAGATTAAACCAGTGAAAATATTAAATCGTAGCAATGCTGCAGTTCCCGCACAAGCCTGCAAACTCCTCCAATATGCTGCAAACAAATTCGTGTTAGTCTTTTGTGTAATAGCTTTCACTGCATTTACTGTCGCAGGGTTTTGAGTTTGAGGTTATGGTTTTCCTGTAAAATAATTATGCAAGTACTGTATTAAAGGCAAAATGCACAGTGCACGCTGAACTAAAATAATTGAGTTGTGAGTGACAAAATAATTATATATATCCTGGGTATTTAGCTATTTTTATATTATAGTTACTAGCTTTGCTGCATTAGGAAGAATAGAGTGTGCTCAAAGATTAAGAGTATTGTGTGAGTCGATACACAAGAGTGCAACTTTCTTAAAAACATATCCTCCAGCAAATTAAAAAGTTGCCTGCCACCAATCAGTAAACTTTTGTTGTTGAGCACTTGGTAATGTTAGTAACCTTACTTATTTTAAACTTTTGATCAAATGACCAGCTTTCTTCATGATGCATGTCATTTATTTTGCTAGTGATCACTCCAGCCTTTAAGTCAGAGTCATTACTTCAGAATATAATATTAAATGTCAATATTGGTTTCTTGTTGCTATAAAGCCTCTTATAGCTGATTCAGTGATGAAGCAAGTTGAGAGTGTGTAGGTGTTGCTCAGGGATAACAGAGATGTATTTTGCACTTACACCTGCTGCATCCTGCAGTATTACGCACTAATTTGATGCAAACACCTACTTTGCACATACTTTGCAGTCATGAATATGGTAGAAATTGAAGCAATGGAATTTCCTAAAAAGCAGGAAAAAAAAATATTAGAGACTGATACTCTAGGATTCATGAGATCAGGTCCGTAATTTGAAGAGCAAGGTAGAGGATATTAACCATTTAATCCAGCCAAAGTCTTGGCTGCAGATGCATTGCAAAAGCCACTTGACTCAGGGTAATGGACTGATTCATCATTTAGTTAAATTGGACCTAATGTGGCCATAATAGTATCCTACAAACATTTCACCTTTTTCAGAAAAATCAAATGAGGTACAAAAATATTTTGTGAATGCTCTTATATTAAGCTATCCAGAACAATGAATATAGTTAGCAGTGTTGAGCAAGCTATTGTCTGACTTAAAATAGATGAATAATATTTTCAAAATGGCATGATCATATCAGCCTAAAGCATAGTGTTGGGTTTCCTCCTGTTCTCGGCAAAAAAACCTCGTTCAGAATATCTTCAAGAACCTGGTGCCAAGTGCTGCCTTCCCAGAATTTCTGCACCCAGCAGCAGCTATGCTGGCCAGGGGCTGCTACTTCTCGGTGCAACAAAACACTGCCAAGCAGCTGAGCAGTGGTCTCCTGCTTCTGTAATGGACACTGCCTCACCTTTCAGGGTGGAATGAACTCAGCAGAAAATTCTGTTTCTCATATAGGAAACATGCCTCTGTGATAGGCAGCACATTCTGTTTGGGTTTTTTTATTAGTTACTTATGTTTCATTAGTCTAAATAAGGCTAGGTTTACTGTGAGGAGGAAACTTTTTCCCTCCACTGCTGATAATGGCATTCCATATCCCTCCTGCTATTCTCGTAGTGCGTCCTGCAGCGCCACGCCATGGCTACTCTGTATCTCTCGCACAGATTCACTGTACTGTTATTATGAAATATTTAGAATATATATAGCAACAGGATTTACCTGCCAAAGCGAGAAGGATTTGCATTTTCTGATATGGGATTTTGACCAGTCGTCGCACTAGTCAAGTGCATTGGCACCTTGTCTTCTCTGGCAAAATTGCAGTCATTTTGCTTGGATGAGGACCTAGCCACAGTTAGCTGTGTCTGTGCTCTTGCCAAATGGGATTATTACAATACATTATACATGTGGCTGGTTTTGAAGACCACCTGGAAGCTTCAGCTAGAGCAGTATGTAGTTATCCATGAGATTAACAGCGTCGGCTCTGAGGCACACAGTACATCAACTTTCCAAACACTGCGCTCTCCACCTATTTGCAGATGGCTGCAGTGGAAGCAACACTCCGTGAAGTCCTGTGCGAGGCAGCTGCAGGCAGCCTGTCTCTGGGGCACAGGTAGCATTTTAGAGCAGCTGAGCTGTGCTAGCTTGGAATCTGAGACTGGAGACATAAGGCATTCTCACTGCAATCCTTGACAGAACAGTGTCCTTACCTATCTGGCAGAGCCCACTGCAGAAGATCAAATGATCAACACGGTGGAATACATGTCAATAGTTCACAAGCCTCTGCTGTAGCAGTTGATTTTTAAGTTTTTAATACAGAGTAACTGCAAGCTGTGCATAAATCTTGACATAGACTTGTGGAGTGGTGTAACACCCCTAACAGCAGCACTAACAAGTTCATTGTTATGTATTTTAAAATCCCATATTTAGAGATCAAAGCATGATCTATTATTCTCAAGGATGATAAAAAAATACTAAACAGCGAAGAAGGAAATACATCTTTCTCTATTTTTTCTTTTCTCTGTTTTCTTCTATCAGAGATCAAGCAGTTGGGCTTCTTTGGTCCTGCTCCTTACGTGTCCCTACCATAGCTTGCACATTGTTTTCCCGACAAGCCTCATCCTTCATATCACTGATGGATTTATATTCTGCTGAGCTCAACTGAGTACTTAGATAGTCAAATTCTGATCTCATTACATGTGTGTCAGCAGAACTAACTCCAGGGAAGTCAATGGAACCAAGTTAGATTTACAGACTTGGAGCCAAATATTTAATTTACCATCCAGCATCTGTCATAACCTCAAATTGAAACTCTCCATGGACATGACCTACATTCCTAAAACTTGCAGATGGTATTTTAATATGTCTATAAAAAGAAAAATCTTGTGTGCCAGAGAAGTGTACTCAGTTCTTCTCATCTAAGATATCTGATATGCGCCCTAATTCCTCAAGGACCATTTGTAAGGGCAGCCAGTTGGAGCTAAGACAAAAGGAATAGGAAGAGAAAAGAAGGCAACTATGTCAACTAAAATGTCAAGGTGCTGGCCAGCCTAAAGCTCAGTTCCAAAACTAATTGGAAAGGAGAACTCAGATATATATATATATATATATGTGTGTGTGTGTATATATATATATATTTACCACATATCTGCTGACTCCTGTGTATTAAACCTGTCAGTGACCTCATCAAAATTATACTTCTCTTGGAAAGTCTGGAACTATCAATCCTTGCTCAGAATAGCTTTGTAACAATTTTTCATTCGGTTTTTGATGGTGGAGTCTAAAATATGTGCTGCTTCAGAGTTAAACACAGAAAGATTTCTCTTGTTTGGACATACTTTCTCCACTTAGGCTTTTTCTCTCTGCATTTTACACTGCAAAGAGCATTGATTAATGTGAATGTTTTAGCTGTAGTTGTTGTTTGTGTATAAACTTTTGTTAAAACAAGTACTGCAGAATAAATGACCTTTATACAGACACCTATTAAGGCACTAAAAGGCTTGGCTACATTCATCTAAGACGCGTATACATAACGTTTGGAACAATAAAGGGATCAGCAGCTGCAAGGGGCTTGAATTGAATTCTTTAACAATAGAAAAGTTTTTCAGCCCCAAATACCAGCAAAGAGAATTTTTTGCAGATAATCCAGAAGAAAGAAAATAATAAAAAAAAATGCTAGCCAACTTTGCAGCAGTTAGCATAAGGGTGCCATCTGAAACATGTCAGCTTAAGAGTGTCCCATAGTACCATTCTTTTACACAACCATAGTATTCACAACTGTTTCCCCAAATAATCCCAGATGGCAAGCCACAAAATTTCAATTCATTTTAAAAGCTTTCTTTGCTGTTATTATGTGATTGAAAGTGCAAAAGCAAGTTGCCATTCTCATGGCACTATTTGCATTGGCTATTATCCCCTAAAATCCCCTTTAAACAGCTACATTGTCAGCCCATAGGCCTCATTTAGAACTACAAAAAAGACCAGATTAATTCGATCAAAGGGAAAGCCAAGTACAAAATGCACTTTTCAAACTGTATCAGAGTAGGTTCCCTTTACAGATCGCTGCATGGCTAGAGCAATGCAAAAAACCTTTGCCTGAAATAAAGCGTGAGCACTAACAGAAATAACTGCGTGTTTCACATGAAGTTTTTGGGGCTCTTCGAGGTTAAATCTCTCACTACACATGATTACAATAAAATATATTTAAACATAAATAAATTAAGTAGCAAGGGTCCGTTTTTGCCAGTTTGGCTTTCCGCCACCACTGTCAGGAGGCACTGATGTAGTGCATGGATAATTTAGCCAGCTATAGATATTCCCGCAGTCTCTGTCAATTGGAGTTTTTAATCAATTAATTTAACAGTGAGTAATGAAACTCAAAATTACACAGATAACTCCCCCCATAATTATTTTCTTTCTAGTGTAAAAAACCCACCATCATCGTCACTGATGAAGCAAAGAAAACAGAAAAAGCTTTTGGCATCATTTCTGCAAAATATTCTTTTTCTTAATCTAAGAACCATTTTGAGACAGGCATAACTCAGGTCCATAGATCTACAGCCAAAAATTCTCGAGTGGCTTTTCAATCTCACCTGGGGTTCGATGACAGGCAATAATGCTGATATTTTTGTTTCTCACAGAAGCTCTTTTGGTGTCTCTGCACCGTCTCGTTCTCTCAGACTCTACTGGAGTTTGCTTAGTGATCCTGCCATCAGTGCTCTCACCCTCAGTCTGAAGCAGTTTCTTCAGCAGCTGCTTTTGTGTACTGAGAGGAACATTTTACAGGGTAAAGAACTGCAGCACAAAGGTAGAGCAACTGAACATGTGCAGCAGTATGTGCCATTGCCTCTTAAAGCACACATCAGGCCGAAAAAGACATGCTGAAAAGCTGAACACCTGCAACTAATATTACAGTCATCTGCTGAAGGATGGAGCTGACTGGATGCTTTTGTTAGCCACTTCCAATGGGGTTTGGATTTTTGAACAGTACCCTTTTAATATAGCAGTTGTATTTGTTTACTTCTCGTATTTTATGGAATAAGTGTTTGTGTGGTGTCCGTATAAATACTGTGTAGCAAGAAAGTATTCTGTGGAGACAGAAAGAGCTCCCACTGAGATAAAAAGCCTTGACAACCTATGTAATAAATGTAGAGTTGTAAATATTGTGAATTCACTAGTATACAAACCCTGTTTTACTTCGTAATTATGAAAGCCATTATTTGTGATATTGGGAAGAAGAAAGCAGAAAATGTTAATGTAAAATTACTTATGTATTTCAAGGGTGCACATTTTTTTAAAAACCATGCATTTACACTGCAAAATAATACATATTCAATTAGAGACACAGTTTGAGATTTTAAAAATCTGTCCGATGTAAACATTTGCATGTCTTTGCACCTATTTAATGGAAATAAATGCCAGAAGTTAAAATCAGTCAAAATGGGATATGGAGTAGTATACGGAAAAGTACTTCAAATAAACTGCTTTTTCCTCAAAAAATAAGATAACATCAATTAATATTTGTCCCAGACATGTCTTTACCATAAGAGATTAATCATTACACTAGGTTTGTAGAATCAGGTATTCATAACTAGATCCAAAAACACTTATAGGTGTCCAACTTTCTATAAAAATACCTAATTTAAACATGAAGATCTTCAAGCACATGCTTAGGTTTTTTTGCCTGGTCCTGGGAATGCCTAATCACTCCTTAATTCCCAACAGTAAAGTCACATAAACCGAATCAGGTTGTAACTGTTCCCAGAGGAGGCTGCATTATCTGGTAGCAAAACACAGCTCCCAGTTAGATCACTACTTTGGACAACCTCTAAAAACCCCACATTGCAACATCAAGTGTGTCTATGCTGAAATCCAGTCTTGGCTAGCCTTTAGTAGCACACTGCTGCATCTCCTACAGAGGTGCATTTTTCTTGCATATTGAAATTGTTTCTATTGTGTGTGCTTAGAACAGATTGAAGTCAACCAAAACTTTATTGATGTCAGCAGTTTCAAGTTTCTACCTAATTCACTCTCATTCATATGAGATAGACACTTCTAATCGGTTCAATCCAGTTTAAACCACCATATTTTCAAATTGAATAACAGAATACTGAAGAAAGGAAAAAAAAAAAAGAAACGCAAAAAAAGTTGGTTGTCGGCAGGGAAGTTTTATAAAACTGGATAGTTTCCAGGCAGCTGTAGGCTGAGAAGTGATAGGCAGTATTCTAACATCACATTTATGCAAATCTGGAATAACTTCATCAAAATCTATGGAATTAAACTGTCATACAGGAAAAAATGGTTCAGACAATCAGTTTTCACAGTTGTTTCACGTTCTCCCAAGATCCAAAGCCTCAAAACATTAAACTCAGTCTGAGCTTGAGACACTTGATATCTGTCCTACAGATAGGATATAGATGCACTGTGTTTGTTTCTTTCCTTTGCTGTTGTTAGTGTAAGAACATTAGATTTCAAGGTTTCTAAGTGCTGTTATTTCCTTAGACTATGTTTTCATAAATCACTCATCAGGGAAATCCACATCGGTGAAAAGGAAATTACACTGCTTTCTTTGATTATGTTCCCATTTTAGATTTGCAATAGCATTATATAGTTTTCCTTCAGTATTAACAATCAGAAACTAATCCTTCTAGCAGAAATTAAGCCATAAGAAGGCTTTTTTTCAGACAAACCTGTAGCAGAGAAGTAAGCATTGGCAGCGTCTTTCAATTTCACAAATAAATAGTTCGATGCGTAAGAAACCAGTAATTGTTGGTAATCTTATAAACAGACACAACATTTTTCTCACTGAACACTCACTTCCACTTCCAAATTTTGTTTCGACTTTGCCATTTATGTTTACTACAGTATGTTTATTACATTATTCAGAAGAATTCATGGAGACGCTTCCAATTCAGAGCTGTGGGAAGAAATATCCAAAGAAGACAATAGAATCACAGAATGCTTGTGGAAATCACCTAGTCAAACCTCCCTGCTAAAGCAGGTTCACCTAAAGCAGTTTGCACAAGATCACATGCAGGTGGGTTTCGAATAACTCCGGAGAAAGAGATTTCACAATCTCTCTGGGCAGCCTCTTCCAGCACTCTGTTGCTCTCAAAGTAAATAAGTTTTTCCTCATATTCAGATGGAATTTCCTGCATTTCAGTGTGTGCCTGTTGCCTCTTGTACTGTCACTGAACACACTGCAAAGAGCCTGGCTCCATCCTCTTCACACCTGCTCTGAAGATATTTGTATTCATTAATAAGGTCCCCTCTCAGCCATCTCTTCTCAGGCTAAACAGGCCCAACTCCCTCAGTCTTTCATCATTAAAGACGTGCTCCAGCCCCCTAATGTCATGGTTTAGGAATGGTATTCCCCAATTTAGTACTCCCACTAAAAAGAAAATTATAGGCTGTTCCCCTCCCCCCTCAAATGGGAAACATAAAAGGTGGAGATCACAGGTTGAGATAAGAACAACTTACTGGAAACAGCAGTGGGATAAGAAAACAAATAGTAACAGTACCAATATTAACTTAAAAGTGTACAAAGAGAGGGTGATTTACATGCAAAATGCTCACCAAGCCCAACCCCAAGACAATGAACAATGGCTGGTGGGTTCCCAACCCCACCACACTTTTATCCTCTGGAAAGGGATGCTCTTCTTCCCGGAAGCAGGAGAGACAGTCCCTTTTCCCCACCTCTGGCAATTATGTAAAGTGGAAACAAATAACACAATCTCTTGGTCACACCCCCTCACGCTGACCTGGGCAGAAACCAGGACACCTAATAATTTTCATAACCCTCTGCTGGACTCTCTCCAGTAGTTCCTTGTCTTTCTTGACTGCTGTGTTAAAATGGCCTGAGGCAAATGTGTTCGGTTAACCTGGGAGCTGGAAGATGCCATATGGGGTTCTCCTGGAAATACATCCTGGAATACACAAGGTAAACTGTTAAGGAAAAAGAAAGATGAGTAGAGAATGGATGGTGCTTTGACAGAATCAAAAAATCACTGTACCAGCTGAGTAGAAAAAGAAGTAAGAGGAAATACAGTGGAGCTAAAATAAGGTGAGAGATTACAACTGCACTCTTGCGTTATAACAGAGTGGAGAAAAGGATTGTCTTTTCCCTATCCTAATCCTATTATTCTCCATCCTGCTATCAGGCTATTACTTAATCCTCCCATGAAGATGTCAAATTTGGAAACAAAATTGTACAAAATCCACAGCCTGATAGTACAAACAGCCCAGCACAATGAGGCCTGGTAGTCTAGTGGCTAATCTGTAAACAGTTCTTGTTTCACAGGTAGTAAAGTCGGTTTGTGTCTTTCTGCCTCAGTCCCTCAGCTGGGACAATTGTACTTCCTTTGCACTGCAGAGCACTTAAATATTTCAAGTACTTGAGCACATATAATTGCTGAGAAATGTGGAGATAATTTCTTCAGCTGTGAACCTGTTTCTTTCAGGAGTCTTTTTCTGGAAATGTATCATAAATGTATGCCAAGTTATAGCCTTATTTTCTGACTCAACTCCTCCCTAAACAAGGTAGGGATGGCTTTTGACTCCTCTGGCAAAAGAAGTGATCATATTTGCAAAGTTCCCACAGAGTATCTAATTTCAGGCACATCCACATACATTTAACAATTGATTCCTACCCAGAGTCTTAAAAATCAGCACAAAAACTTAAAGTAGCTCCAGTTTTATGTGGATGGAAAAGTAACTGAGAAGTTTCCATTAGGAAGAAGAGACACACGCTTTTGATGTCATCCATAGAAGCAATAGTACTAGCTGATTATGAGAACTGGTACTGAACTAAGCATCTGAGAGAATTTGTGTAGTCACTCCTCAGAAAAACTCCTGCCTACTCCTAAGAGCAAGAAAAAAAAGGGACACTTGCCAGTAACTTGGTCACATGACAGCATTTGATTTTGCTCCCCCAGTCTGGGGCAGTACATATCTCAATTTCATCTTTCTGTTTTACAAGACTTGTGATAAGTTTGTATGCCCTCCCTCTTGACTGAACAGAAAATAAGGCAGTATTTTAAAATACAAAAGTCTTTGTTTTGCTTTTTTGTGGGGTTGGGTTTTTTACAGTTTGGTTTTGCCTTTTTGTAGCTGAGATTACAGACTAGGGCAGTTTTGTCTACTTATGATTTAAATAGATGAGAGAATTAGTCAAACAGTATTTGCTGCTTTTACTTTTTATGACCTCTTCTTCGAACTTTATGTACAAAAACCTCAGGACATGTTTACATAGGAAAGTTGGCAGAATTCAAGTACTGGTATGAATTTCATTTTATTTACTACTTTGCACTAACTCCTTATTTCAACACCCTTAGAACAATGTACAGTGATATTTGAGGCTGCCTTTGGCCGGCCAGCCACCCACTTTGTGTTTCCAGAGGCTCCAGTGGGGCAGCACAAGATCTTTTCTGACTCTACAGCCAGAAAATTAGAGCAACTAAAAGAGTAGAAACCAATCCTTTTTTTTATGGGTTCAGTATCTTATTTGCTGTACTGCAACCTTCATCACTGGAGTGAGCCTCTTAGTACATCTGGTTTTCTGCACAAAATGAAAGGAAGTCAAGGGTCCAGGTATTTCCTGAATTACTTCCCTTACATCATTTCTTACCCAGGAAGTTCTTGTGGACCACAGAAGAGGCAAGGTGGGGCCAAAGGACGGTTCAGCTGCCATCTTACTGGGTTGAGGGCAACAGGTGAAGCTCAGCTTTAGACAGCAGTAGCAATAACACTTCAAGGGACTCAATAAACCCGGGAAAAGCATATGTTCAGGCATACTAGTCTAAGCATTACGAGACAGGGCCATTTTAATACAAAGCCTTGCATTCAGTTTTCTTTTCCCAGCCTTTACCTAGGGCTCTGGAAGTCTCCACCATAAATTAAGACTATGTGTGCTCCCACATAAATAACTCCTCCATGCCCCTAACACCTTCAACTAGCAACAACCTAACCTAAATAGTGTTTTGGTTTCCTGATCTTTGCCATCAGTAAACCTCCAGCATATGAAAGCCTCACAGAGGAAGCTATTTATTTAGGTAGGGTGAAATATATAGCAGCAAATAGTAGTCTGTAACACTAGGAAGACACTGGTTTGTGCCTACTTAAAAGATTTGGAGAGCACATTGAGTATCCCTATGTAACTTTAAAGAAATCTCATCCACATATGTTGAGAAGTATATGAAGAATTCCTTCCTGACACGAGTCAGCAATGAGCCAGTCCAGTCAGAGTCTGTGTTTGTGGTGCTGATTCAATCTGCATAGCCACACACCAAATACAGACTCAGAAGGTCTGGTTGTCTACACTGGACACATATGACTTACCTGTTCATACATATTCAGTACCATTTTCTATATGCCAGGGTAGTTTGGGAAAAAACACCCAGCTGTGGCAAGCACATAACAAAAATCCTGTTCTCCAAGCTTCCTAAAATGGAGCAATTCCCAAAGTGAAATTGGATTTCATTGTATAAGATTGGATGGCAGGTCTTCCCCCAGCTGCAGTTCTGGCTGACAGATCTCAGGCACATGGAAGTGATACTCCATGCTTTATCACTGCACCAATATAGTTTCAGGTGCTCCCATTACTTCCACTTTTCCGATAGAAACAGCAGCCCTGTGCGAACATCGCCTGAATAGTGCAGGGCAGGGACACGCAGCAGGTACCAAAATATTCAGCACAAGATTTTCAGAAGCACTTGCCCTAGACCTGCCTCTGCTTTCTCTTGAAATCTGTGATAAACCTTCCTTGAGGAAGGTTTAGTCATTGTTAGTTGTTTCTTTTGTTGTTTTTTTTTTTCAACTTGGTATTTAAATGAAAGGAGCTCTAAACACTTTTTTGAAATCTATCTTTTGTCTTTCAAAAGTCAGCCTAAAGCATCACCTCAAGTAGACTTTGGAAAGGCAGGTGCAGCCCTGCCCCCAATGAAGCAGTGTATTGTAACAAAGGTAAAGCTGCTGTGAGAGGGTTGTCATTTAAGAAACTGAAATTTTCTAACTAGAGGTCTACAGGGAAGGAAAACTTGCCTTTCATTGCCACTACTGGTGTTCACTTCTTATTAATTCAACAGCCTGATAAAGTGCTTAAGGGGTAGCAATAGCCTACAGTTTGCACAGAGACTGATACCACCAGGGCATGTGGACAGCCCTCATGGCCTGGTTGCATCTCTACCTGGCTAAAAGGCCTCCATCACGCACCTACTTCTTTACACAGAAGGGCAGCCATCTCCCTGCGCCTCTGGGGAGAGTCGAAATCATAAGAGGTTTGCCCTTTCCTCTCTTTGCCTGCTTCTTACTCGGTCCAAGAGTGGAACATGAGCAAAGCCAGGTACTACTGCCTCTGTTTTGCACCACAGAGCAGTAGGGATCTCGTTGGAGGACGCAGCTTCACCGTCCCTGTACAGAGGCTGTACAGAGCTGTGTGCACCCCAGGTAAAGCACACTGGAAACGTGAGGAAACCACAGAAATGGTGGTTTAAAAGGTAGGTGAGACTGGGGACCAGGGAAACTGCAGTTGACACTCCTAAGAAGCCCACTATCCAAAAGTAGGCAGCCAACTTATTGAGGACAGGGTTGGTTACAAAGGTGTCACAGTGTCATCTGGTTGATTAGCTCACCACAGCTGCCAGCACATTTAAAGAAGCTTTTTAAATTATTAATTAATTAATAATTTAATGCTTAATTAATTAAGCATTGCAGGTAGTGTACATAGCTGTTTCTTGACCAAATTTAAACCCATCAGCAATGTCGGATGAATAGTGAATGTGGTATATGCTCCTCCTGAGCACTGGTAGGTGTTCAGCAAGGTCAGCCTCCAGTCAGTGGCTGGAGAAAACAGCCACCAGCGAGTCATACATCTGGGGAAGTGAAATGTCCGCGCTGATAATGGCCCTGGTTTCCCAACAGTGTCATTTGAGGGATTTCTGTTTCTGCAGATGAGAGCCGTGTCTCTAACCTGGGGCTAAGCAGCCGTTTTTCTGACACTGCTTTTTGTCCAGAGATGGTGGCAAGGGCAAAAATCCAATATAACAGAAAGCAAAGGAGAGCTAGAGAAATCCACTGGGAGGCTAGGTCGAGACTAAACCAGGGGCAATGGCATAAGAAAATACAGCAAAGAAACCTTTCACTTATTACATAATCTTGATGGCTGTTGTTTGTGTATTTCATTATTATGATATTAAACTATATTTATTGTAATTATTAAGTAGTGTTCATACGTTTGTAAGTTTATCTTCAGAAGAATTTCAGTCCATTTTATAGCAATAGAGCTGAAAAACTCTATAACATAGGGGCAGAAGCAGTCCTGCCCCTGTACTTCTATACTTACATGTAAGTAAATTTACATGACTAGTAATGAAAAGAAACTATGCCAATAAATTGAGGATGCTTTACATTTTTTGCACTTTTTTCTATATTTTTTTAACAAACAATCTCATTTTCTTTCCCCAAATATATAATAAATAAAGGCTCTATACACAACTATATCAAGTTAAAGAAAAAGTTTGCTTTACTTGGTTTTTTTCCCAGCAATGTACAAAATCACCAATGTGATTGATACTGCAAATATTCCTGTACAAACTTTGTAGTGCACATAACCTTTTCCTCACAAGCTGTAAAACTCAGCATTTATGTACCCTGATCAGTGGGGTTTTATTACTCATTACTTATTTTCTGTCTTCCTTGCAAAGCCCTGGTAAGGAAGGGGTTTAAAAGAAAGGCAGAAAAAGAGTCAGGTTTTTTTTTCGAGTCAAGCCTGAAAAAAAAGTTTAGTGATGTGAACAGAAAGGAAGTTAATTGGGGAAAATGAGCATTTTATGCTCATTAGCTTTAAGAAAATATTTTTATCAAAATCAGATAATAGAATAATAGAAAAGATGAAAAACTTTGACTTGAAACACCCTTTCAAATAAAAAGAAACTTCCTCTCTGGGCAGCAGAGTGGATAAGAGCATTCAATTAGTAGAGGGTTACTAGGACCCAGTGGTCTGTCCTAGTAGTTGGGGGACGGATTATAAAAGAAAGGGGAAGCAGGGTTAGAAAGGGTGTGTTCCCTTTCTGCCTGCTCTGGGTGCTCTGTATTTTTTAGTTTGATTGTGCGGTTCCCTGACTGCCCTTTGGACAATAAAGCATTCTCTGAGGGAAAGTCTCTAAAATAATTTGGGCTGGAAGTTTACTTTTTACTGCAGTAATTCACGCAGACTAAGGGGTTCTTAGTGCCTTGAAATACCTCCTAATGGCTGCTGTTAGAATTAGATATTGGACTCCAGTAAATTAAAGGGTCTACTATGGAAGTTTATTTGTGCTTATAGCAGCAAAGGCACTCATGGAGATATAGGGTGCTGCTGCTGGGAATTTATTTCCATTGTGGTGGCTTCTTTTGACAATGTGTGAAAATTTAACTGGCTGCAGTTTAAGATTGAAAGTGTAAACCATACCATTCGCAAGAGTTGTGTTTTACAATACAGACCTACTATACAACACACGCCACTGAAGGAATTGCAGATTAAAACTGATGGGGCGTATAAACTCTGTGTTTGGCTAGGGCAGAAAGAGGTTAAAAGTCTGACCTGCAAACAAATCTGGTTCTAGCTGTACCTCACAATTGCAGCTTTTGGTATGGGAAAATATTTAAAGCAATTTAAATATGCCCTCAAACAAAGGATCCAGTTTAGTAAATCACAGGCTTTCTGACCAAACAGCCCACACTATTTCTTAGGTTTGCTTTAATCATAACATATTATGGAACATAATTTACTCCAAAAGTAACCATGAAGTTAGATAGGGGTCTTTAGATGAACTTTTGTCATAAGGCCATCTAATGATGACCAAGTAGCCACCCAGACTTTAAATCCAATAATGTACTGCTATATCATACAATTAAAGAAATTCTTTCCAGATTTTCCAATAGCTTGTCACAATCTCACATTATCTTCACTTTTATCTGGAATAAGCTTTAGTCTGGCAACCTTAGTCCAGGCCTTACTATCAATTAGATAGTAAGAATGCAGAAGAGAGTATTCTGACCTGCTCAGATCTCAAGCTCTGGTTAGGCAGAACATGCTAGCAACTGAACAGCTGGTGAAGTAAACCAGGAACCTTTTTGCTCATAGTCATTTACATAGTAATGATGACTTGTGAAGTTACTAACCAAAATTGGAATACTTCAATTTTTTTCATTGACAATTTACTAATTAATCTGGAAAAAAAAAGGATTTTCGTTTTGGGACATTAAAACATTTAGAAAATATGAAGGTTTATACGGCGTCAGCCTCCTAATCTAGTTTTCGTAATGACCAATATGACTGGCACAAATCAATATAGCAGCCAGTTCAGATATGATTGGTCAAAGGCTCTACTGCTCCACTCTAAAGTCGTAAACATCAATTTCATCATTTACCTTGTCGTTCATTCTGATTGCCAAGAAACATACTTCATGTGAGTTGTTTAGTCATATACACATCAGCATGTTGAAAATTGTTGATGAACGCAGATACTTAGCAAACATTCATAAATGTTTCATTTCAATCCTTGATTAGTGATCCTTAAGGACAGGAAATATAAATAATTTTTTTAAAAATCAAAAATAACTCAGTGCCCATATTAACACTGAAATATGATGATTTATGCCAGCCAAGAGTAACTTCACAGGCATTGAAACTGATTTCTACTTTATAGCCCTATCCAATGTGCATTGGATGGGGATGTCGACTAAGCTCCATATTTGGATGGTTGCTTTCCTGTTAAATTACTAATTATGCTTGCAGGTTGAAGTAAAATACCTGGAGTTCAATCTGCCATCAGACAGCACTGACCAATGAGCTAATCCAGAGTCCATGTAAACTCAACACTACAATGCCTTTGGGTGCAGCATCTATGTCATTGCAAATGTTTTTCCTTGCTACAACTGCAAAACCAATATACCGGTAGTAGGCAGAGTTCTACGGACATGTTGCAAAGAACTTGGCAACTTGATTCTAAATAGTACTTTTAGCCATGTACTATTATATTAATAGTCTTTATTTCCAGTCTCTGTAAATAAAATTTCAACTCTCCTGTAAAACTTGAGACTCATATTCTTCTTGTGGTATGTGACTTCCTATACCTTATACTCACCACTTTTCTTCAATTTAAAACAGAGAGTGAGAGCATATATTTTATGAGGTGCCTCAGTGAAGTCATGAACACATTGACTGCATTTAAAATGTGTTGTCTGACTTGGGTGGTGATAGGCTAGCAGCTCACGTTGAACACAGGACCAGAATTAAGTATCTGCCTACAGAAGCTTCCTGCCAAGCATCAGCTCTTGTCCCTGCCTGACGGCCAAATGTCCCACTCTTAACACATTCCCATGATAGCTTAATCTGGAAAGGTATCCACTGAAATACTTCCATACTCCCAAACACTTTAACTTGAGGTGTGCTTTGACCAATGGCTTTAAGCTGAAAGAAGGTAGATTTAGACTGGATATTAGGAAGAAATTCTTTACTGTGAGAAAGGTGAGGCACTTGAAAAGATGTCCCGGAGAAACTGGTGACATCCCATCCCTGGACGTGGTCAAGGCTAGGTGGGATGGGGCTTTAAGCAACCTGGTTTAGTGAAAAGTGTCCTTGCTCTTGGCAGGGGGGTTGGACCTAAATGGTCTTTAAGGTCCCTTCCACCCCAAGCCATTCTATGATTTCTCAGGCCATCTTGTCTGAAAAAGACATGAATAGAAAAGTCCTCTGTGAGAATACAAAACACTTCTGCATGCACCAGAACAGATAACCAAACAGCCTTTTTAATTAAACAACTGAACTACAGTTCACCTACACTGTGTGGTTAATGAACAGCATTTTATTTGTCAGCTTACACTCAAGTGCACAACAAAGAACAAGGCTAGAACTTCCCATTTCAGCAGCAATTTGGAGCTAGAGTGGTTTAAACCAATGGTGATGTTACTGCACAACCAGCAGAAGCAGACTAGATCTAGCATTAGACACTCTAAGAGGAGATGGAGATTGGACAGGGCATCTGTAGACATTCAGACAGCTGTGTCAGACACCTGTGCGTGTGCAGACTGAGATTACAACACAACATCTAACAGACATTGTCCAAACCACCAGAGCTGGCTGGTTGTGTACCTGTGTGTTCTGCTTTAAATCTTTGCTCATGTTTTTTGTCAGCCAGTGTGAAAAAAATACATGGAAGGGTGGCAGTGTCTTAAAAAGATGATGAATCTTGTCATGTGGCAGAGTAGATACAGAGATGAAGCAATTTCCAGTGAGATTTTACAGGACTTGGAGCTCCCAGGAACTGGACATTTTTGACCATCGGTTATCAGTGCACTATGATACCTGAAACGCCCACGCCCTAGGCAGTTGCCCTAATTTGAAGCCATGTCCACCTATCTGGGATTGTATTCATGGTAGTGGATTTGTTTAAATGACTTCAAACTAAGCCTAAACTGTTTCTTGTTCCAGCGGGGTCTATAGCATATGGTTTGGTCAATATATTAATTAGACGGCAAACGCTAGCCATGAGGTGAAGGAGATCTGGGACCTGTTGCTCTCACCCTGGTTGCCCCGCTGGAGCTGCTTCCCAGGGGCTGCTTCTTCTTGCTGCACAACAGCACCATCAAGTGGTCTCTGCGGCACAGCACAGCAGGATGGCAGGCCCTGCATCCCTTCCAAAACGGGATTAGTGGTGCTGAGTTTTCCAGAAATCAAATGTCTCTTAAACATCAGATGAGACTTTACCTTAAGAAAGCGTTCATGTTTAACAGCTTCTCTCCTATGACACATTCCACAAACATTGCTCTTTGATCAAACACACCTATGAGCTTATTTCTCATAATATTTGGAAAGATAACTACTGATTATTAAACTAGTTTCACATAAAACTTAATATTTGGGTTGCATATATTCTAATTAGACAGGTGCTTTTTAAAATTATTGTTCTTTCCCATTTCCCCGTTATCTATATCAAATTTCCACACCAAAAATGAAAGTTAAGAACATACATATAAAGTGCAGATAATGCAGTCTCAAGGCATGACAACCTGCATTTTCACTACAGACCTTTCCATGATTTCCTGCAGAGGATTATGGCTTGAATATTTGTCTAAATTTTTTTCTGTGGAAGCCTACCCACTGGTGCCCTATAGAGAATTATTCTCTTGCTCCCTGTGTTTGAAGAGGATTTGGATACTGCTTAGTGTTTGGTTTTTGTTAGTTTCATTTTCCGTTTTGCTTGGTAACCTGTGATGCTGGTCTTTTACTCCTTGGAATGAATAGTGCTGAGCAAAGTAATTCAGAACGTTTCAGACAACATGTATTAATGTGAATCCCCTTTCCAAAACTTCCTAGCCTCTGTCTTTCCACAGCAGAAAAATACTATGAAAGAATCTATGTAGCAGCTTTTTTGGGTCAATATATGTAAGTAGGAGTCTAGGACTTGATGTGATCCTACATAGCCTGGCAGTTTTCTTGGGGGTTAGCTGGATCCTGTTACTTACCAGTTCTCAGCAGAGGGGAAAGTTGCCACCATTTTCAGTATAGATTACACACTCCTCCTGATGTTTCACTAATTTGACCTTAATGTTCTGGTTTGAATCTGCAGCACATGCTAAACATAGATGTATAGATTGCTTAAATATACATCTCTAAGCTTCTTCTTGAATTGCATCTCCTCCCTTTACTCTAAGGCTCCTTATTGTTGGGGGATGACCCTTGCTGGTTGCCAGGTGTCCATCAAAGCTGCTCTGTCACTCCCCTCCCCAGCTAGATGGGGAGAGAAAATATAGCAAAAGGTTCATGGGTTGAGATTAGAACAGGAAGAGATCACTTATCAATTACCATCACGGGCAAAACAGACTTGAAGAAAATTAATTTATTAACAATCAAATCAGAGTAAGATAATAAGAAATAAAAACAAACTATAAAACACTTTCTCTCCACCCCTCCCTTCTTCCCAGGCTTAATTTTGTTCCCAAATTCTCTGTCTCCTCACCTGTAGCAGCACAGGGGGACACGGGAATGTGAACTGTGGTCAGCTCATCACATGTTGTCTCTGCTGTTCCTTCCTCCTCTGGGGGAGGACTCCTCACCTTCTTTTCCTTCTCCAGTGGGAGACAGACCTCCATGAACTTCTCCAGTGTGAGTCCTTCCTATGGGCTGCTGTTCTTCATGAACTGCTCCAGTGTGGGTCCCTTCCATGGGGTGCAGTCCTTCAGGAACAGGCTGCTCCAATGTGAGCCCCCCATGTGGTCACAAATCCTGCCAGCAAACCTGCTCCAGTGTGAGCTCCTCTCTCCACTGGTCCGGAGTTCTTGACAGGAGCCTGCTCCATCACAGGCTTCCTTGGGGTCACAGACTCCTTTGGTCATCCACCTGCTCTGGTGTGGAGTTCTCCATGGGCTGCAGGTGGATCTCTGCTCCCCCATGGACCTCCACGGGCTGCAGGGGCACAGCTGCCTCACCATGGGCTGCACCATGGGCTGCAGGGGAATCTCAGCTCTGGTGTCTGGAGCACCTCCTCCCCCTCCTTCTCCACCGACCTTGCTGTCTGCCGGGCAGTTTCTCTCATATATTGTATCACTCCTCTCTCCAGTTGTAGTGGAGCAGGTGGATTTTTTCCCTTTCTTAGCTCTGTTATCCCTGAGGCGCTGAAGGCCTCAGCCTTGTCCAGCATGAAGTCTGTCTTGGAGGCAGCTGACGTTGGCTCTGTTGGATATGTGGGAAGCTTCTAGCAGCTTCTCACACCTATAGCCCCCAATACCAAAACCTGCCATGCAAACAATATGCGTTTATATAGAGACAATTTACGATTTTGTCCAAATTTAAACTGCTGAATAGTAAATCAAATGGTCTAAAAATTGCTGAGAGTTCAGTGTGTCCTCAACTAGGCATCACAGAATTTCATAAGAGAAAGGGTTAGGAGGAGTTCTCTTAGCCAGATATCAGAGATTTCATAGCATTCTTAGCTTTATCACCCTAATTAGACAGTTGTTTCAGTATAAGAAAAATTAATTTCTTATTTTTCTTATCATCTTCTCTACTAAAAGCTGTTTTACACAGGGGAAGACTATTACCATACATGCTCCATACTTCCTGAGATATAACTATACCACTTCCTTCACATTCCAAATACAGGCATTTGAGAAAACAGGTTTATTTTCAAATAAACTTTTAACAGAAAAAAAAGTAGGCAAATGAAAAAAAGACGGGTGATTTTGAAATGAAAGGATTAATGACAAGATGTATTTCAAGGTGTGCCACAGATTCTGAGGTACAGTGAAATGTGCCTAAATCTGATCCATCCCTGGGAACCTAGCACCATATGTTTTTAGGACAATGCCTGTTATGTTATTTTGGGAAGCTTTTTCAATGCTGCCTGATGTACCTGTAATCAAATTATTTTTCTATTCTTCTTTTCTTTTTGGTGATAAGGAATACCATAATGATATAATCCATCTGTCTCTTCTGCCCACTCAGTTAAGTATTGTCTGATTATATGTGTAAAGTCTAATCATAAATTTGTGCCTGCCTTAAGCTAAATCTCAAGTAAAGTAGGCAGACAGGAATATAATTTGAGTTCTGTGCATCACTTAAGCAAAGAAGAAGAAAGACTGATTAAGAAATTATATCTGTTCATCTATTCTCTATTACAAAGTCAGAATGACCACAAAAATTACAATCATTCTCTGAAAGCTGTCATTATATTTGACTGAAAAAAAAGTGGGCAACTTGACAGGTGAAAGCTTTTAGTCTTTTTAGTCTTAAAATACGGCTTTTCCTTCCACACAAGTCTTTCCTTTAATATAGCTAAGTTCTTTGGTTGGGGTTTTTTTCCTGAAAGAGACTGTTTGTGAATACTGCTTCTTGAAGGGCAAAAAGCTTTATTAAATCAGTGTAACCATACAGAATATAGGCCTTATTCCCATTTTATAGCTGGAAACCTCTGAAGATCTTGATTCATGTGTGTCAGGTGATACACCATCAGCTAGGGCTTTGATAAATAAAAACTGTAAGCCTTTATCCTTAGATACATCTATTAATGAACTGCCATTATCATGCTACACTGAAGGAGTCCTTGTAAACACAGGATCAACCATTTCAATGGGCCCTTATGAGCAGTAAGGTTCAGCTGATAACCAGTAATTAATTAAACCACAGCATCTCAGCCTCCTCAGCCACCAGTCTGACTGCCCTTAAGGTAGCATGATGGAAGAGTAAGTGGCTAAAAACTTCCTGACAATCAGGTCATGTTAGTCACAAAATCATGAGCCAATCTGGAAAATGAAAGCTAGGGATTGTGCGGTCAATCCTTAGTTCTTGAAGAAAGTGACAGAAAAAAACCAGAACAGTGTGTTATGTAAAATGTGATAATATGAATATAAGGGCAAATGAATGTTCAGTGCTTACCAACTAGTATTCTCTCATCACATTCCTGGAACTCAGAGACCTATAAAAATATCTTCATGTTGAAAAAGGAAACAAATAATGCTTAAATCATATATTTCTTGGGGTTTGGTGAAAACAAACATGGCAAATAAACATCTTACTGTCTGGTACCAGTTTCTATTTGTTCAACATGATGTTTTGATAGTATTGAAGAGTCATCACAGATGACCTGGTCCTCATTTGCTTGCTCACATCCCTGTGTATGAAGTGCACAGCTGTTTTATTTTGGCTGTCTTCGAAACCCACATTCGAGCATGCAAGATGATATGTTAAAGGGAGAAAGAAAAGGCCTGATTGCTCGGATGGGTAGTAAGTGTTGTTTTAATATGTGTACTCAAGATGGCACCATAAAAACATAAATGCTTCAGTGAAGACTTTCCAGAGCTCCACTGGCTCTTCCTTATTCTTCATTTTATTGCGTTTTGTCGGTAGACTGAACAGTTTGAAGCCCAGAACGGTGGGCAATGAGAAACACCCAGAGAGTAAACATTCAAAAAGGGGAAAAAAATCATTAAAACTTGTATTATTAAAAACAGAATAATGGTGAAATAACGAACCTTCTGTTGAAAGTTCATTTAAGAGTTAAAATATCAAATAAGAAAAATGTTAGCATATAACTAGATCCTGGTGAATTCCTACCAAATCTTTCAGCTGCAATGAATGTAATTGTGATGAGCTGCTTCTCACACCAAAATGTCAACTATAATATTTTAAAAGAACGTCTTGGTTCTTACTCTGAGTGATAATACTTTCCTGCATTTACATGTATTCCCCAACACAGATGTCTCCCTTTGCTTTTCTGTCTTGTCTCCCTGCATGTATACAAACATGTACACTTTCCTCTCAATGCACATGCATTATCTAATTGTTTTATGTCCCTAATAAATATCTAATGTGATTAACTGCCAAACAACACAGTGTGTCTTTCCCAAAAGAAATTCCTGCAAAAGCATAGTGTTTCCATGAAGGTAGAAACTGGGCTATGTTGCCTCTCCATAACATTGTGGCAATATTAGACTAACAATGCTTAAATACTCCAGGCCCAATTTGTATCTTTAAATCTTCACATCAGCATATTTTCATTGACAGCAAACTAAAACAATATGTGAGAGATGGAGAAAGATGTCTGGTATTACAGGTTATGCTAAATCTGTATAATGAGATTTTTCTGTTATGTTTAGAAAAGAGTATAGTGAGTTAGAGAAGAGTATGGGCAGCCAGTGTTTTTGAGAAATATAAAAGAAATTGGCTCAACTACTACTACAAGTTCCTGATATGTGACTGGAAGAAGCAGTTGAATCGTCACCTTGTCTTTGAATGTGGCTGGAAAATACTGTGATGGAGTGAATCATTACCATCCTTCAAGATTTCTTCCTTACTGTAAACAATACAGTGTTTGCAAAAGTACTGTAGAACAAATGTTACAACTCTTTTGTAATTCTCGTTAGGGAAGAAGAGGTTACTAACAAATGGCAAGAGCTTTAGTTCTGTTGGCATGTCTATAGCTGGAATAGGATTTCTTATACAGAAATTCTCTTGAGAGCTAGTTGTTGGTGTCAGAATCGTGATTTCCAAAGGAGTAGTTGGCCTGTATATTATTTGCCTGCCTCTCATCTGTTAGTGATGTGAGAGTGTACCTTTCCCTTTAGGAAATAAAGGGGTGGCTGCAAATTGGTCTAAGGGAGAGCTCTTAGAAATGACGTAGCTGGAGCAGATTCTGCTGTATTCCTGAAGTTAGTGTAATATTTATGGATTTTCATAGTAATTTCTACTTTAAAACTGTCCCAAGTTTGACAATGTAGGATAGATCAAGTAAGTAAACAAGTCATCATTGGGAAATGCCTAGACTCTGGGTCAGCCTTATTTTTTGCTTTTCCTGAAATGGGAAAGCAATCTACAAAGCCTCACAACATCTGACATTATTTACCAGAGGGGATATAATATCGTAATCTTCCCTCCCTATAAATAAAATTATGGAAAAGAGAAGGGGGTATTTGTAGACTTATTTCAGTTTCTTGGTTCCTGTCTGTACCAGCACTTCCAAAGAGTCACATGTAGCCATCTGGTTACCATCTGGGTTTTATCAAACAGCGTAGGACATTTCCAAGTAGTTATGCAGCCAAAAACTGAACATCCACAGCTTGTGTGTAAAAGCACCTGAAAGAAAAAAGCATGCTCTGCCATGAAAGCTCCATCATACAGGGCATATGACCAGCCTTTTATCTAGTACTTTCTTTGAATATCTAAGGCCAGATGACAGTAACCCCTCTGACTTGTTGCAGACTGAATCTGGCCTTCGCTTTCTGAGCTATAATCAGTCTAGCTGAATTGCACCTTCTGGTATCAGGGATGTAAGACTGGACTTTTGTAGCACTTACTATTTGCAGGCACTTACACCCCAGTTAAAGGCAGCTGTACAGGCTGAGCATGGCTTCATGGATATTCTGCTGAAGAAAGAAAGCCCTTTGCAACTCTCCCATGTTTTTACTCTGCAACAGTACCTGTTTCTTGGGCTTCTTTGAAGCCATAGAATACCCAAAGGAATGTTATACTTCTAAAATCCATTTCCTAGCCATATGCCTAGTTTCAGCATAGAATCATAGAATATCCTTTGTTGGAAGGGACTCACAAGGATCGTCAAATTCACAAGGATCATCCTGCACAGTACAACTCCAAGAATCACACCATGTGCCTGAGGGCATATAGCAGGAATGCAGTAAACCCAGCATGAACATTTGAGCTTAGAGCCAAATGAATGATTGCATCCCTTTGCAGCTGCCATGATTGGACAATGGGCCTTCTCTTCAGGTGTAAAGAAAGAGAAAGTAAAAATCTGCAGCATTTTTTTGTAGCACACTTTTGTTGCAGCTGCTGGTCATTCTGCCCTTGAATTCTGCTTATTTCTTGCTGGAAGCACAATTTAGAGGGCTCTGAAAACAGCAATATAACACTAATCTTCTAATCCTCTAACTGGTTTTGCTGAGACTCTACACATGAAAAAAAATTCAAATAAAAACAAAGCAAAACAAATCAAAAGGAGCAATTAATGAAAGAAATCAGATGTTGTGGCTTTGATACCTCCAGTCCTTTCTCCACATAATATTTCCAGTTCTATTAATCTACTGATTGAGAGAGTGTTATGGACTGATTGTTCCAGTTACATACACTGGTGTAGCTTCATTTAAGTAATGAACCCCCACATTGCACCCAGTTGAGGATTTAGCCCTAGGCCTACTACAACTTCTGGCAGTTTTCCTAACAAAACAGTATGTTACCAGCCCTTCCTGAGACCAAGCTGAAAATGCCTTTAGAAATGGTCAAATTCATTAATTTGGTTTTGTTATTCATCTTCCTTCATGACATTTGTTGCAGTCATATTACTCCTCGGAGGGATTTCATAATCCTAAGATTGTATTTGTCTTGAGCTGTAAAAAGCAAAACTCTTGGGAGGAAGGAGGAAGGAATATTTCTATTCCTATAAGCAAAAAGTCAACCAGTTGATACAGATGAAAAGGCAAACTAGCAATATCATCTAAGGTCATTTTGGGTTTAGCTAAAGATAGAAAGTTGAACATATGCCAGAATGTTTCAGGAGGGTTCTGAATAGGAGAGGGAGTTTGTCTGTCCTCTTGCTTTTCAGTTTGGATTAAAACAAAAAATCCCCCTGTTTTTCAAGAAAGCATATCCATCCACACACAATATTTAAGGTTAAAACTGAAGATAATTAATGGTCTTCCATATAAGAGGGAAATAGGAGATAGGCTGATGGGAGAGTCCTAGAAAAGCAGAGAAGGGTTCTGCTCTGAAAAAAAAAAATCAATTCTGAAGTAAGTATGTGGAGATTTCTTTTTCCCTCTCTAGCCAAAGGAGAGGCAGGTTGTGGAGACACTACAAAGGACAGGATTAGGGAGTTGGGGCATAAAAGGAATTAGAATAATGGAACTGATCCAAGTAGTTGTTCTGCAGAACACCCAGTGCTCTTTTGGTATATATCATGGCTGAAAAATGATACGGTAATAAAATCTCTGGAATTTGGCAATAGGGTAGTGACATTGGTATGTAAAGTACTTTTCCTTTACAAAAAAAGTATTTGCATGTTTGCTTACTTAAGGCAAACAGCAGTCATTATAATCTAACCAAAGCTTCAGTTTCCACCTAAAAAGTCTTTGAACTACCATGAAAAAAAGATTGTGTAAGAACTGGAACTTTAAATTTACTAGCCTAAAGGAAAGAAGAAAATATACAAAAAAACCTTGTGCCAAAAAAACACACTCTAATTGTCTCATAGATTTATGAAAGATTATTCACAGTTAGACAGTTTTTAAAATGTTATGATTGAGTTAGTAGAATATTTAGACTATTTTGCTTCACTGGCTTTTGTCCCTTTCAAGTAATACACTTAAAGCTCTCTTTTCTGATTTTTTTTAGTATTCCCAGCTCCTCAAATCACAACTTTCTTTCATGAGTAAGAATTAGACATTGCAGCTAATGATGTTAAGAGAGCTTCCTGCTTTTGACTGATCACAGTTGAAAAATAGCTAACTGCTGAGTTTCAGAGAGCTGGCAGCATTGACCCAGACAAAAGCTTATAAAGGCGTGAAGACAGACACATGAAGGCTAAACAAAGAGAACTTTATTTCTTTAAAGCTGTGAACCTGTAGGAAAAGACAGTAATGGTAGGTAAGCATTCACCCACAAAAATTTTAAGTTTTGCTGAGACAATCAGGGTTACTGGATGAGGAGGTTTTAGCATCTATACTGTCCATTAGAGGAACCTTCACGGAGTCTGTTAACACATGAAGTATCAAGTGACAGAACTCATGAGAAAAGACCTGAGTGCTGCAATGTAGGCAGTGATCAACACAGAATGTAAGTGTGAGTTTGACTTTGTAGGAAGAATCCCAGAAGCACAAACAGCTTCAGAATTTCAAGCCCATATTGGGCCAAATCTGAAGTCCAGAAATAAGTGAAGGACGTAACGTAAGACCATGGGGACAGAGGGAAACGAGGCAAGAGCAAGGGAGATTGAGACACAGACTTGCTCCATTAGAAAATTTATAGAAAAAGCAAGATGGCAATGAAAAAAGAAACACTGTTTTCACTAAGAGCAAAAAGGGCCAAAACTGAGAGGCCAAGGGAAATAGAAATGATTTTCAAGATGTTGAGAAGGAAAAGGAAACATGACTCTCAGACAGAAGAGAGAATAAAGAACTGAAGCCTCTTAGAAGCATAGTGAAGAGGCAGGTTTTTATTATTCAAGAGTGCTGGCTAAGAAATTGTAGATTTGTCATTTTAGCAGATCCAGTAGAAAATGTATTGCTTGTCGGGATGCATTTAGTAAAAACATAAATAAGATGAAACTGTAAGGTTATGGAGACTTTTGATAAAAGCCAGAAGAATGAACTAATTATCTTTCATGTTGGAACAACTAACACAAGTGTCCCATTAGGTGGATCTCTTGGTTGAAGAACACATTCAATAATTTAGAAGTTCATGGTAGTTACTGAAGTTTTCAAGTCCATATGAAAAAAAGAAAAAGCATGGCAAGATCAAGGGGCAAAAGGATAACACAAGGCAGCAAGTGCTATGGAAAATATCAGAAGGAAGAAGAGTCCGCAAGGAATGCAGAAGTGTGGTGACAGAGAGAAGAGTATTAGAGTAAAATTATGTCTTCAAACACACGAAATTTAGGGGTAAAGTGAGAAGGAGGGTGAATAAGGCTTGGCAAATTACAAGGTAAAATAAAGAAAGACATCATTTAGCAATAACCATCTCAGTTTCTTTGAAAACTGTGAAAACTGAATGAAGTATCATCAGTTTTTATTAATGACAGTAGTTCAGAATGCAAAGTGAAAGGTACAATTTATAATAGGAGTTCAAGAAAAAAAGCATAGGAGCTTTTTTTTAAGAACTTGATTAGTGATGCAAAATTGGGAAGCCTCTACCATACAGAGAAGTATCCTGTTTTCGTGTAATATCAACAACCTTGAAGACTTTTTTAAAACAGTAATTGAATGAATAGCAGTTAACATTTCAAAATGCTGCAGCTACAGAGTGATAACAAAATATTTCTGCTATAAATGGGAAGAATTTTGTGATTGGGAGGAAATGAATGAGATGCCTAGCTAATCAGCTGAGGCCTCTGATTTGTTAACATAGAGATGGCTAAGAACCTAAGACATAGCAGGAAGTACTTCCAGAAGAATAAATAGAAAAATCTTCAGGTCATCATATAAATTTCATAACTTTGAGTCCTGTATACAGTACTGATCAACTGTGTTGCAGAAGACAAGCTTATAGTGTGAGAGAAATTCTACCAAGTTCCTGCAGATCTTAGAGCTTAGAAACAGAGGTACAAGAAGAGACTTGCATTGGACAGTATATATATGTGCATATATGTGTGTTGATCACCTAAATTTAAGAAGACTAGCGAGGGACAAAATAAATCATGCTTGGTTTTACACAGCATTTTAATTTAATGACATTATGCAACTATCCAAAAGTGCCTGAGTGAACATCACCTCTCAAATTCCTTTCCTCTTTTTTCTTCCTAACAAAAATATAACTTAGTTTTAAGTGGATTCTGATGAAATTTACAGAACTGACCCTGCATCTTTCCAGTTCTTATAAATTAGTGATTTTTTAAAGTGTAGAAATATTCTGATCCTTATGATGAAAATCTCAAAGGAGTACAAAGCAATAGTGCATGTAAAAAGTGCACCTAAGTAAATAAATATTTTAAACTAAGTTTATTGTACTATCACCATAAACTAAGTAATTCAGCTGAAATACTTACTTGCTTTGTCATTCATCACTGCAATGCGGTTTCCCTTCTGCCAAGTCCAGTTAGTTGTTTCACACCGTACCTTCAAGATTTATTTTAATTCACATATCCATTCTAACAACATAATTCCAGAATTACGGGCTTTTTTGATATCTTTTGACAGTTTTTTTTATCTGATATTTCTAGATATTAAGAACATGACTATATAGGGGAGTGGGCTTTACTGATAATAGATCTAAGACCGAGAGTCTTGATGTGAGGAATTCTAAGAAATAACTCAATTTTCATTTCAGATCAATGTGTTTATGAGATTCCTTTTGCTTAGCTTTCTGACCACAAATAGAAGAAAAAACTGTATAAACTTGAAAATAACACAGCCCTTGTGTCACTAATTTTAAGGCATCTGGATCCAGCTGTGCAAACGTGAAATAATTACAATACCAAATTACACCTTAGTGCTTTAAAAATCTCAGCCTATTTAGTACTATAAGAATCTTGACCTATTTTTGCATAGGTCCCAGTCTTCAAATCCACATGTAATGTCATTAGTCCAAACATTTCATTTGTTATAGGTTTCAATCATTGTCTTATTTTTAATAATATATGACATACTGATAGGCTTCAACCAATGTTTAAAAGTTTCAGTTCAGATAGAAAAAAACAAAGTTCAAATTCTCAAAGCTAAGAAGTTGCTTGACTGTACTATTTTCCTCTTCTGTTGCCAATAACTGAAGTCTTCTTATTGCCCTCTTCTTCATTAAAACCATTGCTCAGACACTGTTATGTTTTTGTTGCTATGCTGTCTCTTCCTGTTTGTACTACAAAGATGACATCTCTCCAAGCTGTGGATCAGAATGATACTCAGGAGGAGAGCTCAGAGCTATAACCTTGGGAGGGGGTTGGAGTACGTGCTGTAGAACTCTTATGTTTCTCACCTTTCCAGTCTGACCTTCATTTTGAACTTGGAGATGTGTAATGATAAACTTCTGCACAGGATGAAAGAAAGGCTGCTTACTGCTGTTAGCATTTGCTTGACTGGTAACAGATGTTCATTACAGAGATAATTTTTTTTTAAGTGTCTTGTGGTCTAATGTACAAGGGATGGAGATTATTAACATTCTGATCAGTTACCATACTTTCCATTAATCCATTTTTCTCACTGTTTATGGGAGCCAGTGATCATATATTTTCACAAGATGTTATCAATTTAACAGTAGCTTCTATTCAAACCATTTCAAAATCAAGAATAATCCTAGGATGTGATACTAGATTCAACATCTGATCTCTTTTAATTCTTTCTCTGTGGCCTGTGTCAGTTCATGTGTTACATTCTATTCAGCAACAATAAACACATAAGTGACCTGTGATTTTTCACTCTCAAGGACATAGCAGTTCCACTGAGAGTGATCTTTCCTATCTCATCCCTGTAGAAATCTCTGCACCTGTGCTTGAAGTCTTTGAGGTCTCAGCTAATGAAGTAGGTGCTATTTATAACTCTCCAAATCTCCAACAGTTTTTGATGAAAACAGTCAGTCCTGAAAGCATCTGTGCCTCACAAATAGTTCTTCACACTTGAACTTTAGACCAGCTCAGCTCAGAGAAGACAATCTGTCCTTTCTGCCTTCTCCTCATGTCAGATGCTGTGTACCAAGACAATTTCACATTTTCACTTTAAAAAAAAAGGAACCTGAGCCATAATGTCAACTGAAAACTTAGTAATAATTGCACCAAGTTACTCCTGATCAAGTTTCTGTGGCCTAAAAACTTCTGCTCAGCTGGCATACAGAGACTGAGCCTACATTGCCAAAGTGTTATGTGAAGTCATACAGCTTTAGCTGCATTCACACAGCTACCACAGCTCACTTCACCACCATAACCTGTTTAAACACAGTAATTTGTCTGGAAGCCTGAGTCCTAAACTTTTATACATTAGTCAGTTCTCCTCCTGTGTAGAGAATCTGTGTCAAGAGACAAGCTTTTAATGATTTTAGCCTAATAGTATAAGTACAAATGTGTGATGCCTTGGCCCACATTCTCTGTAGAATCATCATGGTTGTGAATTTTCCTGTGTGGTCATACTCATCCTTCTTTGTCAGCCATCGATAATTTCAGTCACTTAAACTGACTAAATGACTCTACAATCAAAAGTAATATCTTCCAGCTATGGACAGAAGACATTTGACTGATTGCAGAGAAGAAGTTGATTGCTGCTATAAAGATTCCCTGAAGAGTCCAGATCCAGACAGACTAGACCTGATCAATTTTCCTATGGGCATACTTACACTGGGTGAGGGAGGGGACAGAGGAGCGAATCAGTGAGGAAGAGCTAGCCTCCAGAATGAGCTACCCTCTTCATAGTTATCCAACAGCTATTAGGACTGTAGTGAGTCTCTGAAAGAAATATTCATGGGAACTTTATCTTGTTTTATAATGTGGAGGACTGGAGCTTCCATTCTCTCTACAAAATAGGAAAAAAATATGGGATCATTTCCTGACCCTGCATTTAGTACATATTACCAAGGAATTTTCCTCAAATTAAGTCGACTGAAAACCGAAAAAAGGATCTTTGCAATTGTTCTGTCTCTACAGAAACATGCTGTTGTCTCATTCTTCCCTCCAAATAATATACTCCATGCATTCACCTCAGCAGCTCTGCTCATAGCACACTGTGGCACCAGCCTGTTACAGCACTGAGGGAGGATTGAAAGGGTCCATTCTAATGAACACAAACTTCAAGACTCAGCCCTACTGTCACTGAGTCTTTGATTTCAAATGAGGGAGAAAGGACTACTGTGTGGGCATGAAAATGGACAGCCAGAAACAGCCACCTGCTAGGGAAAGACAGAGAGAGAGAATATACTCATCACGCATGATATAGTAGCAACTATGCTGCTGAGGCTATGCCTCACATACAGTGCCAATGGGCAGTCTATGACCCCTGAAATAAATCTGTCCCATATTGCCCGACTGAAGAGAGGACAGAAGGCTGAGAAGTAAGAAGCTTATTTTAGCTTATTACGGGGTTACTAGAACACAGACAGAATTGACAGTTTTGCTGATACAGCAAACTTAAATTTATTTGGCTTATACAAACAACAAACAGAGAGCAATGAAAAATGAGAGGAGCCAAGCAGACTATCTCAAGACAAGCTGAAATGACTCATGCTAATTTATACTGTGGCTCTAATGTTTTCCATTAAATAAGGACTTTGTTCGGTAGCTCTGTTACCAGTTAAGCCCGTCAAACCTTTCTGTCACAGAAGCAGAGTCTGGGGTCACCCCAGATCATGCAACCTGGGAAGCATTAATAGAAGGCATTCTGGTTGCTCTATCCAGGACCAGATCTGCTCAGACTATTCACTTGGTACCTGTGAACTCCACTCTTCAGTGCTACTGACTTGGAGAGGCTTCTTTACTCAGACACAGCACAACATCAGATTTGCCCTACCACTAGTTCACTCTGACAAGCCCTCTCAAAATCTGAGGCTGTAAGGTTTTGCAAAACCACTCTGTGGTCCAGTAGTATCAGCTCTGAACTGGAGCTACGGATCAAAAATTGTCCGAAGCCATTCAGACGAGAATTGGCACTTCACAGAAGGTGATAGGAAAAAGAGAGACACCCATCCCAAGTCTGCATGTAGCAGATCAGGTTTATGTGAGTTAGTGGTATCGAGTCTATACCACATGAAAACTGTTGAAATGCTTCAACTGCACCTGAGTTAATCCAAGCCAAAACCAACCAGCTGTGCATAGAGTCAGCTCCATTTTTTTTGCATCCATGACATAGTTAATTGGCAATGTGGATAAAGAGCCCATGGATAACTGAGAGTGAAGTACACAATATATCAGCATTCTCTTGGCACATTTTAGTACTGATACATCATTTATTTCCCACAGGCTGTTCATACAAAGCTGAAAACAGAATGTTCAGGTCTCACAGAGAAAGTGGGAAGATTCTCCCTTTTTTTACATGCAGTTTTCAACAACTTCATACAGTTTTGCCTATAAATACCAAAACAGCTAATTAAACATCTGGTTTAGGGAGCATCCCCATGTACTATAGTACTGCTTTTAAGTCCATGTCATTACTAACCTTACTGAAAGGGTCCATGTGAGCAAGAGGACAAATACATCATGAGGGTTTGGGTAGTTGGCTAAAACATGGAAAATACTTACCATTAGTTTCTGTGCTCAAGCTGTAGTGGTTGCACATGTGTGCTTTAAGACATTTTGAGGATGGGCCCCCCCCCCACCAGGGGTATCTGAAATAGTCTTAGAACATCTGTCTTCAGCTTCTTTCTCAAGCCTTATTTTAACTGACTCAACTTGCATTGAGTCATTTTGTGTTATTTGAGTTTCAGGGATTTTGTAGCTTCCCTCACCAGAACTATATCCCAGCACTAACATCTAAAATCTCTCTACAGGTTTTTAATTCCCAGAGCCTTCTTACTGGGATTGTAGATGCAGCTCAGCTGTACCTTAAAACATATTTTCCTCTGACAGAGTTGTAATATAGTTCTCCTTCAACTGATCATCTGTATCCAAAGACTGCTGCTTTATGAGAAGATAGGTAATTGAGTCCCTTAAAACGAATACCCTTTAGGTATCTCTGCCATGGGAATAGCAGGGCTTCCACAACTCATGAGCCTAAATTCTGAGTTCCTGTGTCTAAAGTTTCATATCGCTTGATACGTTGTCTAGCTCTTGGCATATTATGAGTGAGCTCAAAACATTGCTCTGCTGACAAGGTATTTGGATATAGGTAGAACTTGTGCTGTCTAAATATATCCTTAAGTGCCAGATGCATGAGGATATTTCAGGACTTATCCTCCCACTGATTTCAACAGATCTGGTAGCTGCTTCCTATCTTGAAAATCAGTCACCTCTGTTTTATGCAGGTAGATTTTAAGGGTCATGTCTTCCCTGTGTCCTCAACAGATTGCCACACCTGCAGACAAATCAAAAACACAAGCCAGCCATGCCAGCATGATCTTATTTTGTACTTGCTGGTGTGGGTGTCATTTTGCACTGCCTACCTTCTTTTAAAGTAAGTGGAACACATTTGCTTATTCTAGTATAAAAATAGCAAACAGAGAAGAAATAATGAAAATTGGATAAAAACCAGCAAGCTGCAAAAATTCTATTCAGTAGGCTGGGAAATCTTTTATCCATGAAGGTGAGGATTTAAATGGGAAATATTACTATAATTTTAATTTTATAATTTTTTAATTTTATAATTACTACAAATTATTACTAGAGACTGCTAGTTTTTAACAGGATTGGGATGGGGGAGGAATCTCTGTTGGTTTAGCACTTCTGTCGTGAAACTCTTTGGTGGAAGTCAGACTTCAAAAGGTAGAAACATACATAAGAAAAAATTAAATAGCAACACGAAGTCAAAATTAAAAATCCATGCTATGAGTCCTGTTTGCATAGGGATGGACATAACAGTTTTAAGATCAGATAAGTGGCTAGATAAATACATCTACTGGCAAAGAAACTGAACTGAATAAAATTAATTTATCTCGAGAGGAGCAGGAGTAGAGATACCAGATAAAGTCTATCTATATCTTGTTTCCACTAGAGAACATCCCACACTAGTCTTGATATCACTCATACATTGCAATTTGGATTATAATGCATCCAAAAAAGAGCGCTGAATCTGGTGAAGGGTCAGGAGCACAAGTCCTGTAAGGAGCTGAGGGAGCTGGGCTTGTTTAGAATGGTGAAAATGAGGCCCAGGGAAGACCTTATTCACTCTCTACAACTACCTGAAAAGAGGTTGAATTCAGGTTGGGGTCAATCTCTTTTTCCGAGTAACAAGCAATAGAAAAAAGAAAATGGCCTCAAGTTGCACCAGGAGAGGTTTAGATTGAATATTACAAAAAATTTCTTCACCAAATTGTTATTAAGCACTGGAACAGGCTGCCCAGGGAAGTGGTTGAGTTGCCATCCCTGGATATAATTAAAAGCCATGTAGATGTGGCATTTAGGGACACAGTTTAGTGGTGGACTTGGCAGCGTTAATTTTGCAGTCGACTCAGTGACCTTAAAGGTCTTTTCCAACCTAAATCATTCTAGAATTCTATAATGCCAGGAATAGTTTTTCAGAGAAATAAGTCAACATAAAAAGTAAGAGAGTCTGTTCTAAAAACTCACATAATCTAGGGTTTAATGGGGTAAGGCTGATATCACTTTGAAGTCTAGTTTCATGATTCCGGTACTCATCCCATGTTTCCTCCTGTCGTGGGTCTCAGAGGACCCTCCATGTTTGTGCTTTCTGTCAATACTCTCCTCCAGCCTGAGAAATCACCATGTTTGTACCTAACTGCTAATGCTTCAACATGGGAAAGAAGTTAGCCCAAGTAAAGCCTTAAAAATAAAGTTTCCAGTTTTCTGTTACAAACTAATGAAGTTCCTCTTCTGAACAGAGGCAAGTCGTAGTCATTCTTTGTCCTTAAGTTTTCCTGGAGGATCTTCACTCATTCCTTTTTTTTTTCCTCTCTATCCCATTCTTTTTTAATGTGCTGCCATTTCTTTTCAATTTAGTTAGTACAAAAATTGCAAATGAACCCAAACTGTCTGAAAAAAATACTTTTTCTTAAGACACTAGTTATAAGCATGTAACAGAACATCAACTTCTTCAATCCATCCTTCTGTCTCCAAAGATAAGCTGTTGCATGTGAAAGTTCTGAATATCATGTCTTTACTCCCAGACATAATTGACACTGAACAACCAAAGCACCATTTCGGGTTTGGAACTGTAGGCACCTTACTGGCTTAACATACTAAAACTAATTACTTAACTGCAGGAGTGCCTTGTGCTGTTTGGTTACTAGGCTCAGGATTCTGTTGCTAAAGCAGACTCACTCACATCATGCCATCTGAGGTGCTCAAAGATAACCAAGATGCATCATTGAACCAGATGATCGTTGTAGGCCCCTTCCTACTGAAATGATTCTATTCTATTCTGTTCTATCCTATTCTGTCATACCACCACCATGACAGGTCTGAAAGGAGATCTACAACTGGAGGCAGGAGAGGATATGCACACACAGCACCATATGTCTAATATTTGGCAATTGGCTCTGTCCCAGGTGTCCCACAAGTCATGAAGGTCTGACCTGGCTATGTCCTGGTCTATTTGACCTGTCACCTGTTACATCTTGGGGCACAATCAGCTTTACTTGTTCCAGTTGTTGTCAGTTAACATGCTTTCTGGTGCAAACAAGCAACGTTAAGCACCTTATCTCCCTTGTTATGGAGGGTGGAGAAGGTATTGACTTAATTTCAGAGGTAGCTGTTTATGACCTCAGAAAAACCTCATGTGACTGCCTGCAACCATTGACTTCTATCAGAGATGTGCATGCAACATAGTCATAGTATTGTAACAGCTAATCTTACTGAAAGGAGACAGTACATTTCTTCAGCTTTTCCTGTCTGCTCTTTTTTCTGTAAATCCCAAACATTTCTTACATCATCTTCAAAAGCTGCAAGAATTCTAAATCTTATCTTTATATTAAACACATTACCTGCAGTAGGTAAGCTGTGATTCATGGGTAATGAATCCATATTGCATTAGCCAGTCATAATGAAAATAATATGGATTAGGGATCACAGGTTGAAATCCAAATGTCTTACCTACTTACAGTCTTTAATAGGTCCATTCTGCTGTGTCTGGGAGAGAGAGCATTAATAAGCATAGCTCCTTATCCAGGTATCATATCTGCTAGTGCAAAGCTACACCTGCACAATTAGAATAGCTGTTTAGAAGGAGTATGTGTGATTTAGAATGAGCAGAGTCTTTCCTTGGACAGTACAAACAAATCAGTTTTTCATCAGAGGTCATTTTTTTTCTGTGCTATCAAGACAGTTCATTTGATTGACCTAGTTTATGTGTTTGCTATAGATGACAGGCATTCTTAAATTCCTCAGGAATTCTCATAGTTTCTCAGAAATCCACTTAAGTCTTCAGTATTCACATTCTTCTTCAATTTCATTTAATTCTTGTATCATCAGCTTGAAAACACATTTCTCGTGTTTCAGTTTCATACGGAGGATTGTATTGTCTGTATTTCTGTAAAGGGTCAGAACTAATCTCGTTTGCCTGAGTTAATTAAGAGTCATCAAGGATATAAAGTGCATTAAAGGCTTCTATTGCCAGAGAAAAGACTAATTTCTATTTGTATTTTTCCCATGCCACTGGAATTTATTGTATGTGGATGAAGAGGGAAGCTAAGGTGAAACTTTCATTTTTCCAGAGAACATCCAGTGGTAATAAAAGTAGCCTGTCTAAAGGTCCATTTGTTTTCGTTTTCAGTAAAAATGGTTTTATCTCCTTGAACTGTGAGAACAGTAAAGAAAATAAATTCTTTTTCCATACCAAAAATTCTGTAATTGAACACATTTGCCATTGCAACAACTGAAGGCAGAACATTCCGAATTGCCTTGTGGCTAGCCCTTGTTGACAAACTATCCTTGAGTATTTCTCTAAATATTGGTGTTATATCTGGTTAGGTTACAAACTTCTGTAGATAATGTTTTATTAAGTCAAATTATAGTTTAGTGCAGAGCTGTTACTTTGCTATGGAATGGTGCACCAGCATATGTATGGTTATCCTAGCTACATTGTGACAAATGGAGTAAAAAAGTATACGAAATGGGTCACAGGAGCACAATCAATAAACTAGTATTTTTTTCTTTTGTTTTTCACTCCCAGAGTCCTGTTCTCCAAATACATTAAATTCCTAACTGCCTGACAGAGGATGGTATCAATCTGCATGTTAGTGCTTATTGATTAGCTTTGCTAGGATGTGTGCTGCCAGCTATAATAACCAAGAGCATTTCGAGTGAAATTGATCACATCAGTCCTAAAAGTTAGAACATTTTTGTGGGAAGTCCACATGCGACTGTCTGATTTAAAACTTTTTGGTTTTGAAATCAATATTCTCAGACCACAGCTGGAGGAGATTGTTTCTAATGGATTTTTTTTTTAAGTTGTTTGTTACTAAGTACCAATACTAACATAGTACAAGTGAAGTTGAGGACATGTTCATCATACTTATTTTGATGCCAGAGAGATTTTTTGCTTTTATGCTTTTTAGATTAGTAGCATTTTAGTTTTTTACTTTTATATATTAGTAACCCTTTAATCCTATAACCTCTACCCTGCAACCTTGTATCCCTTTCCTATAGACAAAATAGAACCAAGTTATCAGCCTTTAAGCATTCCAGAGTTGGACTTGATATCTGAAAAATGAAGCTATTGAAGTAAGCAGAGAACTTCCAATAGAAACTTGCCACAAGGAATAGTGTGACAAAATTCTGCTTTTCATTGGAGAATATTTCAAAACTATGTTACCCTATAATAATAGAAGCCTGAACGAGCACAGGACCTTTTCACCCTTTTTACCCTTTTTACACCTTTTGTGCCCTTTTTACCTTTGTATAACTTACACTTGCTGGACCCCGCTTGGCAGTATTGGGCCCAAACCCTGCGCAGTGGTGGGTCCTGGGGCTATCCCTGGGAAAGCTTTGCTTTCTCCAAATCCTTTAATAAATTTTTACTTTTTACCCTCTTATTTGGCCTCAGCCTTTGTTTTCAAATGTATAAGGCATCAATTTCATTATCTTTCTAAAAAGCCAAAGACTTATCTGCATTACCAAATAATTTATCACAATACAAGCAGACCAGAGCAGTTAATGCAGTCACCATCACATCTACATGTTACAAGGTTTTGGACAGAGCTGGCTAGATTTAGATGGTCACCACAACCAAATGTTCCAAACGCCCTTGTGAGTTAAGGCTGTCCTAAGAGCTATCCATCAGTTTTGACCTTTGGGTTCCCATTAAAGTGCAGAGTCCATTGGATACACATCTCAAGTAGACTTTCTTGGCTAGTTTTCTCTGAAAGTGCTCTAGCTGACACACACCAGCATGGCTCTGCAAACTAAACCAGTGCACACTGCAAGTGAGGGTGATCAGGCATTTCACTTCAGAACTGTTGTACCACTGCAAACCAAAATGTTAATTTAAATGCAGAAATCCAGCCTTTATTTTCTGCTTCAGGTTTTTTTAATACATAAACATAAAAAGAGAAAGGAAAATATACATACTACCCTAACAAGCGGAAGAATCTGAAAATGATTGTAAATAAGACTTTTCTTTTACAAAGGAGAAGTAAAAAATCCCCATCTTCCCCTCTCAGAACTACACAAGGAATCTAAATGTTTGCCCAGAATCATCAAGCTGTGACCATATACCTACAAAACATGAAGCAGCTCTTGCTCAATGCCACACACTACTGCATCATTGCTTTGGTATTGCTGTCTATATCATAAATACACAAAAAGTGAAAGAGAGGATGGCAGCTGCTGTATGATTAAATATGGGAAAAATACTTTTGGGAAAGGTTTGATGAGAGAGAGCACATTATCAGTGGAGGACAAAATAATGCCTGAATGCTCTATCAGAAATGCAAAGACAAGACAGAAGCACACAGCAAACCAGAAACTAAATAATGAATAGGCAATGGGGCATCAGTGAATATACCAGCAGGTTACAAGGACTTCCATAGCATTACAGATTTCAAAATGGAACAGCAAACAGCAAAGACTAATTAAAATGATATGCACCATCACTTGGATATTACAAACTGTAAGCAGAATTATAATTCAGTCCGAGGTTCTTGAGCCATTCAGTGGGCTCTGGGAAAACCTGGAGCATTTCTTGTGTTCCTCCCTGAGAAAGGCTGTACCATTCAGTTGGTAGTAAGTTGAGTCTTACTAAGCCTAAGAGTCCTCACTGTGTAAGTAAGGCGAGCTGGTACTTTTTCATAGAAGCACAAATGTCTTCTACAGATTGTCTAAATTTGATTGTACATTCACCAGAATAGTCCAGGGAAGGGGAAACTGGCAGTTTTCTGATGCAGCTACCAACGGGAGTTGCCAGTTTGGACCATCACAGGCCATGGCTACACTGATTTGAAACAGCCTACACCAGGGAGACAGAGCCCCAAGGAGAAGAATGCTTAGTGTTACAGATACAGACAACCCCACTGAAATAAATCAATTAATTAATATATTTAAACTATATGGGGAACAAGTAATTCATACACTAGATACATAAAGAAAACAAAAATATATCCTGGCACTATACTGCAGCATTCTTGTAGCAAGTTCCGTATGAAGGCTGGGATGTACCCTGGATATAATTTGTTGGGAAATAGTTAAAAACAATTCACCAACCACACTGCTGTCTCATACCTGTCTTTCTGTTGTAAGGAGAAATATATAGAAATAATGAGTGGGAGAACAAGGTATTACTGCTAAATTTGGCTAAACTGCACTTAGTTAAACTGCATATTTACATATACTTAAGCATTGTTCTCATGCGCCTTCAGCTAAATTAAAAATGACCTTCCTACTCTGTACTGTTGTTGCCAAAGCCAAGAATTACAGAAGTGAATGGATACATTGCTTAATATTGCATAGCACTGGGTAGTTATAGATGCTTGGGAACGTGATTAGGAATCAATTTACTGAGGAAGAATATCAGTTTCACTAACAATAGGGACTGTTAAAATTCATGGAAATCCAAATGGATGCATAGCATTCCAGTGTATTAGTGGAGAGACAACTTTGAGGAATTTGCAACAGATATCAAGGACACCCAGTGTTATGATAAGCAACACTCGGGAAATAAATAGAAGTCTCCCTGACAGAACTGCAGTTGACTGCAGTTCTTGGGACACTCGGGAAGAGATTCAGCTTTTCTAACTTCAGGCATTTCTAGAACTTGACCCATTTTGGATATCTATATTAGGATGAGATGAATCATACATTGGAAGTGTTTTTCTTAAAACTGACTTTAAAAGAAATTGGATGAGTTACTCCAAAGATTAGGTTAGATGAACTGTACTGCCCTCCCAGGCCCTCTGACCTGATGCAAAGAATAAAAGCAACTTGGCAGGTGCTTGTGTATTACAAAAACACATGAAGACCTAAACATCCATATATATTTCAGTTTCAGCAAAAAAGTCTCAGCGAAAATTATGCAATAAAAATTAACAAATGCCAGTAGTTACTCTTTTTTTTTTTCAGAGGGGCCAGAGAATATACAGTATCAGTCTTTCAGAAATGTGGACATAATGGAGATATCCAACGTGTACTAAAAAGTAGACTTCCAGATCATAGATCCCAATGACACTTGTAAGACTTATCTAGAAATGGAAATTCTATATGGCAAAAGCAAGTAAGTGGTTAAAACTGGTAAGACTGCATTTGGATGCTGCAAAGAAGGAAAAGAAAGGAAAGCCATGTTTGGGAGGAAAACATCTGCACTCTGGTGACCCAGTCAGCACAGATACATGTTTGATATGAGGAGATACACTCACGTTAGAGCCTGTTGTGTTAGCTATTTGAAAGTATGTTAATTAGTACAGATATCAGTGGTGGAAAATGTAACACACATACCAAGACCAAATACCACCAGCAAGTATATTTCAACTAGCTCTGCAAATTTTCTTTGAATAAATTGTGTGTTCAGAAGTAGGTCACATGTTTTGAGCAATGATGGAACTCAACAAGGTAGACAGGCATGTATGAAAGCCACAGACACTTTCATTCCCTAGGAACACAAGCCATATACACCTATGTGGAGCTGGATGAAACTTCTATGATACTCAAATTCGATCAGCAGGATGCAAAGGGAACACTGAATGCTGAGTGGCTGATACTGAATGGAGCCTAGCATCAAACTGCCTGCAAGGTATGCACAAGACTTATCATATAATAGAAAGCCTTTAAAAATAAGCTTTCCCCAAATCAGGGGAAAATGCCTTACAGCTTCGATTCATTTTCTTTGTCACTTTTAGCTTCAGTGGGCTAGAAAGATGACCTCCCCCCACAGATGGAGCAGTAGCTGCCACAGCATAATCCACCAGGAATCATGAATCAGATGTTTTAACTGCTGCAGTTCACAGCCAGTGAATTAACTTAAACTGCCATTGACTTTAGGTTATGTACCTAAACCAGATGTGAATTGTGGTAGCTAATGATTAAGTTACCCATTTTCATCATTGCTGCATAGCACTCATTCTGCCCCTTCTGGCAAGTCATAAAGGATATTCATCTAGATTCTCTTCAAACACTGCGTCTAAAGTCTACGGAGGGTTGTTGGCTCCTTAGCTGCCAAACAACTTAATAAAATTCGAAAGTTGCTGTTACGGTTACGCCCAAGATGGTATTGTTTTTATGTGGTGTAATAGAATATTAAGTAAGAAGTTTATGATATTCCTGCTTAATTTTGTTATCTCAAGAAGCACAACAAAAGAGACATTACACCTGGCAGACTCTCAAGGCATGTTTCTGTAATTCCTCTGCAAGAAGCTGCTAAGCAGCAAAGAGGATTACTTACTGAGAGTAGGGACTTCTCAAAACTTAGGCAAAACTAGCTTCAACTCTCATACACAAACCTAGAAAACAGCATCATGGTCTAAAGACTCTTGAACTATATCTGACATGTCTCAGGCACTTGATCCAAGGTGTTAAACCACAGAGCTTTATCACAAGGAAAAGGAAAATGTGATAAACACTACCTTGGGAACAGTGGGTAATAAATCGAGAATCAATGAGACTAGAGGACCTAATGTGGAAAACAAGGATACATAGTTGTGTGGATGCAACTATATCACATTATTCATGTCTCCTGTGTTGTATAAGGCAGTGTTCACAGAGCTACAATTTCTTTAATATTTACCTGGCCTACTTGTTGGCCTGTAGCTGGATACTTCCAAAGTATCCTTCCAGTACTGTGACGTAGCCTCTCACCAGTGCCCAATGCAGGTGGGTAGTTGTCAGAGTCCCACTCCTCCCTAAAAGGCAGCCTCAGAAAAGTCCAAATGGGGTTCAGACCTTAAAAAACATTCACATCAGGAGAGTTCATATGCCAGCTGAAGTGAATGATAGATATGGCACCAGGCAGGGAAGTCCTCACCTACCTCTCTGCTTTAGGCTGCTGTTGTGTGGTCTCATTTGTTTGCTATTCCTCCTGCCCTTTGACTCTTCCTGACATCCACTGGGTACTGCCTGATCTTGTCACTACCTTGAGTCTGACAGCCAGCACACTGAGGTTCATTAATGAGTTTCCTTTACTTAGTGCAGCCTTTTGTGTGAAGGGTGTCTGGACAGTTGGGCATTCTGACACCGTTTGCTCATTTAGTTTCTTTAGCTTCCAATGTCTTGCAGAAGGATCTCCTCTGTTCACCAGGACTTTTTGGAGATTCTCAGACCAGTCTTTTCCCCATTCACCTGCAGCTGCTAGCAGCATATTCCTTGCTTTTGAAGGACATCAAATCACTGACCTTCCAGATTGTGTACAGAATTTAATTTCATGCAAATGAACCAAGTAGGTCTAAGAGTACTGTCACATGGAGAAAAGAATGAAGATCAAATAGCCTGTGAGGGTCTCATTTCTTTCCTATTTTTACATGCACACTGATCATTAGAGCCTTATGGGCTCTAATTAGAGCCCCATTGTCCAGCTTTGCTGAAATGGCTGACTGTCACATCAACAATTTCTAGCTCAGAAGTGAGACTGCATTTGTGAAAGATTACCCTGCATTTGTGATGCTGGTAATGTTTACTAATTACATCTTCAATGGTCAACACGTTACAAGAAATCTATCTATTATTTGTGTTATATTGTGAGAGACTATGGTATACTCAATGCTTCCTTGACATGCTAAAGTCTTTGCTTTCACTGTGTTTCATCACAGCATTCTTCATGAATAAAGATGTCTAATAATTAAAGATAAAAGTGTGCTCTTATGCTGTCAGGCTTCATATGTGGTCAAGCCTAGAGATTGTAGCTATAGTCACCTTATTAAGCCATGATCCATCTCAGAGGGTAATTCAGCACATAAATGGACTCCACAGCCCCCTAAATGTCCTTACCTTTCTCCAGCAAGTAGGTAAGATACAAAGAAATATTGTTTACTTACTAAGCCCTAAGCCAGGAAGGATGAATCCAGGCCAAAATCAAGATAAACTCCCCATTGCTGCCCTGGACTCCCTGTAAAGCATGTTTGCTTCACTACAACCACTACCCCCATCCAAGCTGCAACTACAAACTTTCCTGAGCTTGTGAACTACACAGTAAAAACTCTACTAAAGTTTCATACTGAACTTTATCGAAGTACATACCAACAGTCATATAATATACATTGCATACATGGAGTAGTCACAGTTCCCACTTTTCCACTCCAAGATTTACCTGGATTAGACACACAAGTGAGTCCCAGGGCAACCTCCTATCTCAGTTTCAGCAGTTCCTTCAACTCACTTGCTGCCTGAGACAGAGATGGGGATTACACGAGTACAGCCTTTGGTTATGAAATGCGTCCCCAGCCTGGGAGTCATACTGGAGCTCTTTGTGAGTCACATGTGGCCCAGAAGGCTGTGTGGCCTTGTGCTATTCTGTAAATGTAACAGCTGTGATTGACATAGAGAAATGAAGTAAAAACACATTTATTATACTTTCTGGGCTTTTTATCTCCCAACTGAGATGGAAGCATCATTGGCTGCAGCCCAACAGCAGTAAAACTGTTCAACTTCTAACCTCACTAAAAAGTACTGTCAAAATGGTATTAAGTCAATAGTGAATGCCTGAGCCTGTGAGAGGAAACAAAAAGTAGTTCATAGATACATGAGTGAGTTTATTGACAACTCTGGGATTTGCAATACCCTGACTTCAGAGTCTCAGGATTGATAAATAGGCTGTCAGAGTGCATTGTTTGGGTATGAAAGAATAAAGAATATGCCAGGCTGGGGGAACTATTTCATGTCACTGAAAGAAGAATCAGATGACCTGCCATAAGCTTTTAAATGTTATATCACTGGGAATCATAAACTGGAATAGGAATTATCAAAAACCTCTGATAGACAATGTCATCTGTGTATATTCCTTTACCATACATCATCCAGTTTTAAGCCAGGGCCTTCACCCCTGTGTTACAATCTTGATCTCTCACACTTTTCTGCACCTTCTCAGAATCTCAGCCCATTTTTCCTTCTCTTTCCACCCTTTACTCTACCACCTCAGCCTTCTTATCCTCCCAGTCCTGTCCTGCCCTACAACTTTATCTGGAAACTACGTGGTAACCAGAGCATGTCAGCTTTCTGCTGTTCCAGGTATCAGATCGGCTGATGGAAGGTGCCAGGTGGGCAGAGCAGCAAGGACCTTCAGTAGATACATGAACAGTATGTTTCTCACTGAACAGGGCAAGAGAGTGTATCAAAAATCTCCCTGGAGGATGGGAACAAGAACCAAAACACAAGAAAGCTGAAGGCCTCTAAACAGGCCCTCTAATTCTCCTATGGACACAATGAAATGCACAGGGAAATATCAAGGGATATGACATAGACATAGGAAGATTCATGTTTTTCTGTATTACAGAAAAGAGTCCTTAGGGAAGAGCACCTTTTTTTCTTTCTTCTAGAATTTTACATCTTTAGCTAACACCACTGGAAACTGAGCAATCAAGAACAAATCCATTTTATTAGCCAGATGTGAGACTTTCATTCTTGGCAGCTGACAGCTGAGAACTTGTAAATGTGCGTTCACCTACTTAATTTTTAAGCAACATCATTGCCAACTAGCAAATTTGCCCTGACACTCAGTAATTTCTTTTGTCCATCTTCCCACATCTCTACCTCAAAAATGAGGGCAATTTGTTAATTGTTTTTTGCTTTGTTTTTATTTCCTATTCTTTTAACCATCAGGAAGCTGCTTTCAGAAAGCCATCTGCACTTAGTCACTGCCAACACTCAACACAATTTTAATAAGCCTTGTGTGGTTTTGACTTTAACACTTGTTTCCCTGTGCATAAAAACCTATTTCCTTAGCTGTAACAGTTTGTCACTTCAATAAAGTTTCTCAGTTGCCTTCTAAGTAGGACAGTTTTTACTGTTACTTTCTTAAGCAACAAGTTAAATCTGAGCATAACAACAAGACTGATAATTATCCAAACTAGTCGATGTCCATTGCTTTGAGCATGAGTTTCCTTCTGACTAGAATCCCCCATAATAGATGCAGATTCTACACAAATACTGAATTTTGAAAAATTATAGCAATCATACTTTAGGGTTTAATGGCAGCATGTCTGAATGACTTTGGGATCAGGCTCCTTTCACAAGGTGATTTAATGAACTTGCATAATTCTACAAAGCTCACCTGGGATTGGAAGGTAAAATCTGGTATTTTTATTACTCTCACAGTATCGCTAGCAGTGACAATACTTAGCAAGAAGGAGATTCCTGCAAGACTGATGATAGATGTTGGGAGGGACTGCTGGGCGTTCTCATTGCTCTCCTGAGTAGTGGCAATAGGAATCTTCATTAATAATAGTAATAGTGGAGAAGTAAAAATTAATTAATATCATCATTTGGGTGCTGTTTGAAAGGGAAGACAGAGATGTTCTAACACCTTCCAGCTGCTAGTCTTTCTAGGCTCTTCTGCTGATGGTATAGCTTACCCACATCTCTTGCACCATCCCTCCCCCTCAGTGAGGCAGTTCATTCACCCTCCTGGCTGAAAGGTGTCCATGGAGAACAAAGCTCTGCCCCCTTGGCAGACTGCATTGCCTTGCTGGTAAGTTAGAAGATCCCAAAGGAGCGGGAGACATTGTGCCAGCAGGTGGACAGGAGGTGGGAAGAGGATGGGAAAAGGAAAAGAATAAGAGATTATAGGATACAGCAGGAAAGATCACCCTGAGCAAATTGCTAGCCAATGTATAACACTACAGCCTTAGTGTTTCCTTTCGGTCTCCAAGTTTCGCTTCCATATTGTGCTTAGATTGTAACTGTTTTGGTCAGGGACTACTTCTTGTTAAATATGCTCAGAAGACAATGTTTTTCACTGAATGAGCCCTGGAGCTGGAGTCAGAGGTCCTGATTATTGTTCCTACTCCGGCCCTTCTGCCCCCACCTGCCAGACATTAGGAAAATTATTCCATTTTCTTATGTTTCTGATTTCCCCTGGTCTATATTGTCTGTTTAAATCTGATCTCTCCTAGGCTGAGACTGGAACAAATAAGCCGATCCTCGATTATTAGCAGCTAACCAAGGTGCTAATAAGTACATAATACTTGTAAATAGTACACACAAACACCAACAAAAATTCAGATGACAGAAGAATCCCTATGTTTAACACTGAATTAATAATAGGATAAAGGAATGCAAAAAAAATCAAATAACTCCTCTGTACCTGAGAAAGCTTTGCAGCAGAAACAAGAACAAGGCTACAGTGGAAAATTCTAAATCTCTAGAGTAAACATCAAGCAGGTGCTGTATTTCATTTTTTCATACACGCTTTTCAGCCCAGAACCACACTTTAATCAGAAAGATTTTATAGTCCAGAGCTTCCTGCAAATCTCCACTTAATGTAAATTTTAATACCTTTGGCATATTTTGGCTGCCAGCCTATTAATCACTTGATGCATCTCAAGCAACTTTTAAATTATGCTGTTAAAACAAAAACTATTTCAGATGCGGTAGACAGTAAAATGATTTCGTAAAACAACATTGTAGGAACTTGCAGTTACTGTCCATCATTGATTTCCCTGCATTCAGTTCTAAGATGTGTTCAGTTTATAGGTAAAATGATGGCTGGGTGGATTTACTAGAAGGACTTTGGCCTTGCTAATCATGGACCTGGAAAATCAGGCTGTACTTATGTAGTATTATTACAGCAGATTCAGGGTAAGGTTGGAGAGAGAGGGGGGTAAATTATGCTTTTAAGATTAATCTTTTCAGAAGCCTGTTTTACAGGGAAGTCATGTTAAAAAATATAAACTAACCCAACTGCTGGGGCACCAAATCCTACTGTAAGAAAAAGGAGACAAAACTGAGGGAAAATAGAAGAAATAATCCTCTTAAAATTACTTGCCATCAATAGATAATATATATTCTCAGTTCAAAACTTGTTCTTTCTCTGCTCTAGGCTCAGACCCTAGTCTTTCTCCCATAGGAGTTGAAACCAGATGGTCTTCAAAGATTCCTTCAAAATCAAAACATTCCATAATTTTATAAACAACTATCTTGGACATTGAATCTCTGATAATGAAAGGTAGAAAAAGTATTAATAGAAAATACTTTAATGTGTGGGAATGTGAAACAAAGCATTGAATAATGAGGATTTTCTGGTGTTTCTCTAGTCCTGCAATTAGATTGCTACAGCATGCACCTTGTCATATATTTAATTTAGGAATGAGATCAGTAAATCAGTTAGAAGCTAAAGGAAATGAACTTCTATATTTGCCTCACAATACAGATTGTTAGTGCAGAACCACAAGGCTCGTACTGCAGCATACAGCTTTGTACTGCTCCACGTGTCCTAAGTCAGCTGATGGATGGGGCTGGATGGGCAGGGCAGGAAGAGCATTCAGTGGGCAGGTGAACAACTTGTACCTTGCCTGTCTAAACAAGAAAGTGTATCAAAACTCTTCCTGAGGGAGGACAAACAAAAACACACAAGAAAATTGAAGGTCACTAAATGGACACTTTAATCCTCCTGTGGCAAAACTTCTCTAAGGACACATTGAAATTTACAGGGAGTAGCTCATAGGCATCTCTCACAACACAGGGATGTGGGAAGAGTCATGTTGTTCTCTCTTTAAAAACAGAGTTATCAGGGATAAGATCTTTTTTTCATTTTTTCAGATGTTTTACACCCATATGACTATTAGAAATACAGTTGTTAGGGACCAATGTATTTATTAGCCAGATATATACCCATTCCAAGCCAGGTGTAGTGGGTTGACCCTCACTGGATGTCAGGCACTCACCAAAGCCTTCCTCTCAGTCGCCTCTGCATCTGGACAGGGGAGAGTATAATGAAGGGTTCATGGTTTGAGATAAGGACTGGGAGAGATCTCTCATCAAACACCATCACGGGCAAAATAGGCTGAAATTAGAGATATTAATTGAGTTTATTGCTAACAAAATCAGAGCAGGATAATGAGAAGTAAAGTAAAACCTTAAAACCTAAAAACACCTTCCCCCTACCCCTCCCTCCTTCACAGTTTTATCCTCTCCCCTGGTGGCACAGGGAGACAGGAATGGGGGTTGTGGTCAGTTCATCACGCTTTGTTTCTCCCACTGCTCAGGGAGAGGAGTCCTTCCCCTGCTCCACCTTGGGGTCCCTCCCACAGGAGACAGTTCTCCATGAACTTCTCCAGTGTGAGACCACCTCATGAGCAACAGATCTCTGCAACCTGCTGCAACATGAGTCCATCCCACAGGAAACAGTCCTCCCAAAACTGCTGTACCGTGGTCACTCTTCCATGGGGTGCAGTCCTTCAAGGACAGGCTACTCCAGCATAGGAGCAGGTCTCGTCTCTCCACAGGTCTCCCGCAGGGTCACAGCCTTCTCAAGGCATCCACCTTCTCTGGTGCGGGCTCCTCCATGGGCTGCAGGTGAATCTCTGCATCCCCATGGGTCTCCGTGGGCTGCAGGGGCACAGCTGCTTCAGCCCCACAGGGGCATGGACTGCACCATGGACTGTGGAGGAATCTCGGCTCCCGTGCCTGGAGCACCTCCTCCCCCTCCTTCTGCACTGACCTTGTGTCTGCAGAGTTGTTCCTCTCACATGTTCTCACTCCATTCTTCTCTGGCCACAATTACAACTGTGCAATAACATTTTTTTAATTCTTCTTAACTGTGTCATCACAGAGGTGTTACCACCATTTCCAATTGGCCGAGCCTTGGCCAGCGGCACATCCATCTTTGGAGTCACCAGGGATTGGTTCTGCCAGACATGGAGAAAGCTTCTGGCAGCTTCTCACAGAAGTCACCCCTGTGGCCCCCCTGCTACAAAAGCCTGGCCATGCAAATCCAATAACCAGGTCAGACATTTGGCCCTAGGGATCCGCTGGTCAATTGGATAACCACTCCACATCACAGGTAACTGTGGTGTAGATTGACCAGATCTGTGCATATTGAGATAAATAAACCTCTGCCTTGTTTGATTGGTTTATCTAATCAGTCTTGAATTTCTAGAGGTCTAAAATCACTGTGTGAAATAAACATCACTGTCTTGGTTTCAGGAACAGAAGAGTTCTGCAGCAATGTGGTTTAAGACAATTCTGGCCCCACAGGTCTCATCACTTGCTTATGAAAAATACTATTTTTTGGGACTATGCTATAACTAAACAAGAAACAAGGCTAGCATTAAATAAACCCTGCAAAAAATAGAAGTGTTTTTTAGTTCATAGTTTAGCTAGCATTCACATTTATGTTTAAATTCGTTACCTCAAGGTCCTTCCATGGTCTATAGAAAGAAACTGGCATTTTTAGGATGCATCTCATCTCATTGTAATGTAGATGTGATCTAAAATAAAGCAGACAAATCAGGCCCTGAAAGCGCCTATTTCTCTCCGTTGACTATAAAAGGAGCACAGGCTGGCTAGCTCAGATGGAGACGCCTACTCTCTGGATGTCTAAAGTTAGGTGAGATTAATCCTGCTATACATCTGTTGCTGTTCCTCATATGGATTTCCCCTCTTTGTTGCTCTTACACATGAGGTTTCAGTATAATATTGAAATGCTTGTAAATGTGTAGGTGAGGCATACACATTTACGTGCAGTTGCTCTTGATCTCCATCTGCAAAAACAGTGGCTTGGGATACAGTGACATTTTTTCTGGCAGCATAGTCAGTTTATGAAGTTTGCATCTATTGAGCTGAATGCTGACATTTGTCAGTCAAACTGTATTTTAATGTAATTTTGTAATGCTGAAAATCTCTGTTCCATGAAGGCTGATGAGTGAAATATTTTTGGGATATCAGCAGAGCACTCCTGATATTGCCAGACACGGAGCTCATTCTGCTGTACTGTTGCCTGGCATTTCAAACTGTGTCTAGATGACCAGCTGGGACATACTCCTGTCTTTTTGAATCATGTTCCTCCAGCTGTCAAAATGAGGGACTGGGTAAGGAGTTCCCTGCAGTTTCCTGTCACGCTCCATTGACTAACCACAACATCATTGCCCCAACATGGAGCAGGGATGTGGCTTAGGCCTGGGCAGCCGAGAGTTCCCAAGTCTGTAATTATTCTCTTTATCAAGGAATTTTACCAGAGTTGTTTCTTCATGCACTGAGTAATGCTGAGACCTTCCTCTCCACCACTTCCCAGAAAATGAGTGTTAGTTATCTCCTCAATGCCTCAAATGTTGTTAGCACTGCTTAATGCAAGCATAGGCTTCCTCTCTTCTTCCTATCTCTTTGCAAGCTTTAGTGTGGTAGGCACGTCCTGCTTTTCAGGACATCCGGAATATGTTCAAAATGAATTGGAAATGGGGAAGGGGAAGCAAGAGATTTGAAACCACAGAAACCAATAGCTTTTATTAGAATCTGAAATGTGGTAATGTATTAGAGCACATCTCAGCTTTGTAGCTGAAAAAAATATGCACCATCACTACAGGATTTCAGCTTCCTTATAATTTATGTCATTTATCTGCTAATATTAGCAGGCTTCCAAAATCTCCTGCTGTTACTTGAATATCTGAGGCTGTAGTGCTCTGCACTCTATTCTCTCTCCTCGATTTCATATCCTGGCCCTGTCCCCAGACTGATCAAGAGCTAAGCCTAAAGCTCTCTGTCTCTTTTAGTTACATTGCCATGGCTGTAGTTCATGGCCTCAATAGCAAAGCTAGGTAGTCCTAACAGGCTTTCATACTCAACTCTCCACAAAATCGGAATGTTTCCATGTATTTCTTCATTAAGTCCATGCCTGTGATCAATGCCCAACTTTCTATTAATACCTATTATTTCTCTTCTAAAGTAATGGCTCACACACACGTTGAAAAGGAGCATTCTTTTTTTGTAGAATGCCCTACAGATAATATTACTTTCTTTCTTTTTCCATACTAGTGAGTAATTTTTGCACAAGTAACATGGAAGTATTTCCATAGTACCAACACAGCAAATTTTCATTCATAGTCTGTAGCAACTCACTCCATAGGGACAACATTTCTTCAGGTCATCTGAAATGTTTCTATAAAATGCTGATCTTGATCTAATTGGTACTTTTTGTTTGTTTGTTTGATTTTATATTTTCTAACTTTGCTCACATTCAATCAATTAGCTGCGTGGTTTTCACAGTTTGGTGTTAGCCTTTTTTAAGTAATAACATGTATTCTTTTCTGTATTTTCTGTGGATTTCCCTTCTTCTTGCACTGCTGTTTTCTGTAAAGAGGATATGAGTTTATTAACAGAAATGATAACTTAATAAGGTAATACAGTATTTCCCACTGTTGTGACAGCCACCATTATGTCGACCATTTGGCTATTCTTGGTAAACAGCTTGAAGTTGTCATTCAGTGCTTACTAGAGCATTTGTAAAAGCCAAAAAAGCCTGGAAAAAATGTTATTTTCCAGGCTAGCAAAGAGGTAAATAGCTGGAAGTGGCAGCCACCCTCCTTGAGAGCACATTATTTCAGACTGCTTGTCCATTAAGAGGCCATTGCTGACCTATGACCAGTTCTGCAAGGCTCTGAATTCTTTCTGGGTAAAGAATGTATTGAAGAATTTATTACAAAAATAACAAATTTGCATGTCCTCCAGGGAACCTTATTTCTCCTTATAAAAGCTAAATATATTTTGAAACATAAAACCAGTTAACGAATGGACTTTTTATCACACACTCACCTAGGTATATGTTTAAATCATATGTAACCTATCATTTACATGTTATGTCAAGCTCTTTGCTCTCCAGGGCAAGCAGAACAAAAAGTGATGTTCTAGAAGACATTGCAAGACATGTCTTTAACATCTGACCTGCCCTGCAAGTTTGCTTCAGTAACCTAGGACATGAACTGGTAGCTGTCTTTGTGCCTATCACAGCAATGTGGTCCCAGTAGCCAGTGTGGTCCCATCCTCATGACTGCGCTAAAAATCTATTCTGACTTCACACACATACCCACATTGGAGAGATGACACTGGGAAAGTGTTAATTGCCTGGCTGATTCATGGAAATTATTTGTTTTACATTGACCCTCAGAAGGTTTTGGGAAGGTAGACTCTCTCCTCTAATCTAAAATGACCTTACCAGAAGTTACCCATTTTCAAAGTTTTTAGTATTTACATTTTCTTTCAGACTGTTACCTTATGCCTTTTCCTTGGCAATTATCTTCCTTTATAGATGCCATTAAAGCAAAATAAGGCTGTATTTCTTGTTTGAACATATACAAACACATATGCATTCATGTACACAAAGCTACATAAATCAGAATGCCTAAACTGAGGACATTCCTTTATGTTTATTGATGCTAAACTTAAATGCCTTGCAGATCAGATGCAGAGGCATTTCTGACATTTTTGGTTTCTTGAAGAGGGAAATAATGTTTAATTGTTAAACTTCAAATGTTTTAAACTTTAGTAGATATTGATTTATGATTCTTACACTGCAGATAACATAATAGAACCACATGCAGAAATATTCTGCTTTGGAGCTATAAAGTATTAGAGCTGACTTCCCCCACTAGGTCATAAACTAGAATGAGTTATATGACTGTTAGTAGCATCCTTCTATTTACAGAAAAAAACCAAGAAAAATATACAAGAGGCAAGTCAAGTAATGGAAACACACTGCTTACTTTTCTGGCTTGGAAAAAAACTTCATACTCTAGATCTCATCCCTTGTTGCAGCACTTGAATAATTTGCTTCATTTTTTTTTTTTTTTAATTTATTGTAGTGCATTGGTACACATTTTGTGGTGATGAATAAGACAAATATCCTATAGAGCCTTCTAAATGAGACATAGGAGCCTGTGTTTACAGAGGAGTTTATATGATGACTCAGGTGACACATTAGAGTCTATCAACCTTACATAGATTTAAAGGAGCACATGGTCCTTAAAGAAACTACAGACAGGTATCAGGACACAGCCCAGAAAACCAAGTTCAAGCTTCTGAATTCTAGACTTCTACATCAGAAAAGGGGGAGACAGAAAATTTCTGGCTTTGCCAAGAAGGATGGGGACTTGACTCTGAAGACCTGAGATGTGTGAAGGAGAGCTTCACTTATTTATTGTTCTTTTGAAATAAAAAATAGGTTACAAGATGCTTATACCTGGAGCTGTTGAGATGCTTGGCAGAAAGCAAGACCAGCCTATGAAATCTTCCTTGAACAGATTGCTGAGTGAATGCAGTGGTTTGTGTAGATGCTTCCTAGAAAACACCACTGTAAAGGTGGAAGAGTACTGGCATGATGAAGGGTACACAATCTACTTGCAAATTGCATTTCCAATGCTCTCTTTCATTCCTGTCATACCCAATGTTAATTGTTGCCCTAAGCAGTACCTTAAGCTACTGTAATAGGCACAAATTTAAAAGGTATTCCCTTTTTTTAATTAATTTTGCCTATTATGCTATGCATTTGGTAGATTTTTATTTTGCTTCCTGCTACATGTGTTAGTCCGAATATTACATGAAGAAGCTATTCAGATTCTCTGTAGTTCACTTTTCTTCAGTAAAATAATGAGTCCTTCTCCCTCAGAAGTAATCTTATAGAAAATCATATCACTAAAGCTAAAGGATAGTTGGGCACAAAGGTTGGAACTATCAGCCTTATTAGGTAGATGTAAAGTAAGGGGCTGCACTTTCCATCCCAGGATAGGGGTCCATGTAAGTTTTAAAAGGAGAAGACTAAGCTCAGCTATTGCATTAGCCACTGCCGAAGCTTTTGCTAGTTTTTACTTATAACATCTTCACTGCAGACATTTCTACTAATAGCCAAAGCCCAGATCTTGCATTACTGAGGTTGTGCCATCAATTGGAGTTGATTCAGCCCTTGTGTGTGTGCCTGATTACCATACTTCGATATTTATGGACATGGCAAGAAAAGCAACATTTCGTCTGAAAGAATCTGATTCAACATCTACAGACAGCTTCCTATAAAGTCTTGCAAAGTAGGTCAGTAAATCAAATCACCAATAATACATTGCTTTTCTATGGATTGTTGAAAGCAGGCAAAAATAACCTCACTGAATGTATGTGCACTTTTATTTCCTGTTTATGAAATCAGTTATTGATAATCTAATTTCATTTCTTGCTGAATCCTTCTTAATCATCTAAGTTTACTAAAGAAAAATTGTACAATGTGAGATGATGGTTCTCTGTACCCTTAAAAGCATAGGGGGGGTTAATGCATTTTTTTTCCTATTTCCTGTAGAAATTACAAGCATATTACAGGGGTGGAAAAGTTTACCATAAAAACAAAAACTAGAAAATCTTGCAAAATCATCAAACTTCATTGCTTTTCTTGCCACATGTGATAGTTTTGCTTGAGTTAAAAACAGACTCAGGCCCACAGCTAAGGTGGGAAGAGGCAGCGGCAGAAGTCAGAGGTCTCAGCAGTATGATTCAAGACTGGAAAGCAAAGGTTGTGCCATATTTTACTGAATTTTTTTTTCCATTCTCCTATTGCAGTTGCAGCTTTGAATACATGTAGGAACATGTCAGCTTAAGAGAAAAGTGGCTTTGTGAAAAGTTGTCATTATTAAAGTTGAGTGTTTCATAAGATAAATATTTGTAGGAAATAATCTTCCTCTTTAGTTCAAACCATTAATTCTTCCTGGGCTGAATAAAAGATTTCAATTTTTCTCTTTTCCTGTAACAGCTTTCACCAGAATACCAAAGTATAAGGTATAATTCAGTGAAAAATTCACTGAAATAGTATATTCTTCTAGTTTTAGTCTTATTGGAAAAGTAACTTTTCTAAAACACCCAACGTTTTGGGATGGGGTTTTTTGAGGTTTTTTTTTGGCAGAACCAAGCAAAAATCTTACCTCTGGAAACCTAGACTTTTAAAGACTTTTAAGACTTTTAAAGACTTTAAAGACATTTAGATGAGCTTGTTCTAATACAATATGCAGCCACCTTGTTTGTGCATCTTTTCCTTACTTCCCTGAATTACTACCACTTATTACAGCCTCATCTACTGTAATTTTGTACTTTTTTAGTTGCCCCTTGTTCTTGACAAAATTTATTCACTTAGGACCTTCATCCACTGGAAATATGATTTGTTTGCTTGGGAAATAAGCAGATATAATACAAGATGGAAAGGACTGAGAAGTTTTGTTTAAGATTCTATGAATGTCAGAAGACTGTATATACAGAGCAATAAATAGTTTTTGTGGGTCATTTAATGCCAAAACAATATCTTGTGTATCTTCAATGTAGTTCTTTTTTTTTGTGCTAAAAATAGAAGAGATAAATAAAGATAGCAGAAACACAAACAGAAATATATAAGAAGAAGCTATAATTGTTAATTTCTTTTCTTCTCTATGGGGTTTTTTCCTTCAGTTTGAGCAAGGAAGCGATAAAACTAAGAGTGCATAAACTAGAAAAAGCACAATGGCAGATCAGAGACCCGCAAGGAACATCTGAAATGAAACACAGTTCAGGGAAAGGCTAGGCACAGCAGTCAGTAACAGACAAAATTGGGAGCCAGGAAAGAAATGGGGAATATACATACCATTCCACATCTGAAAATAGGAAAGGAAGAACAGCATAGGACGACCGAGCAATGGGGAAAGAAGAATGGACTGTGGGAAGGTGAGAATCAAAGAGACTGAAGAGGTGAGCAGCAAGCCATGCTAACCAGTGAAAGGCAGCACATCTCCAGCTGGTTCAAGGTGTCTGCTTGCCTCTCCAGATTACCAGCCTGTGACTGCTGTTGGCTTGGTCCCACATCCTTTGCTTACAAAGTTTCCCTCCCACTGTTGCTGGTGATCAACATATGAAGTTCTTTGTCAAATAATGTGCCGTCTGGGAACACTCCTCACTCTGGCATTGAAGAGGAGGCTGAGCATGATTTGGTTTATGACTATGCGATGTTTGTACAGAATGCTGCCTAGAGTGTGGTGGCTGCATGTACTGTGTGCACCATACAATCCAGGTAACACAAACAATAAGTACCCAGTAAGTACATCAAAAACTACATGGTCAACAGAGAGAGGCATAGAACAAAAACAGCCTACTGTCTTTTTCTAGTAAGCAGCAGTCTTTCTCTGAGCGTTGGATTGGCACTGTGGTGTTCACCTAGCAAATAATACCAATGATGACAAGTAATTTTAATGACAATTCTCACAGTGGTGTTTTGGTCTAAGCATTATTCCAGTTTGAGGTCGCTCTTCCTAGGAGTACATAAGCAGTCTTAATAAGGGTCTGGAATTCTTTGAGATCTTGAGTGGAAAAAAAGTAGAATCTGTAGGTTGTTCAAATCTGACCCACTTCCTTCAAATAAATGTCTAGTAGATATGCTTTTGATTCTTCTGTTCTGTAACCGCAAATCCATTCAGTGCAAGGAAAGCCAAAGAGCAAGGACATTATTCATATTATGCAAAAAGAAGTCACCATGTAAAACGTGTTATGGTTCAAGGCCAGGTTCAAAGCCAGGCTGGTTGAGCAACCTAGTCTAGTGGAAGGTGTCCCATGGCAAGGGGATTGGAATTAAATGATCTTTAAGGTCCCTTCCATTTTATGATTCTATTATTCTATGATTCAGTGTATGATACTGTCTCTTTTACTTTTTTTTTGTGTGTGAGATTGATGAGTACCTGACAGTTGCTTGCTGTTGATACCTTGTTTTTATCTCTGGTGTGGTTTTGCAGTACATGCTAAGGCATCTACTCTGTTCCAGCTCATTCAAGTGTTTGTTAATGCATGAATTTGAGGAGGTTCTTAGTAGCTTATGTGAAGTAAAAGAGTAGTCTCAAGCCATTTACTCTTGACAGGAGTTCACATTAAAAAAAACACCTCCCCATATTTGCCACCTGGAAATCAGTCAAAAAAGCTTCTTCTCGAGTCTGAACTTCCTTTTAGGTCAGGGTCTGTGTAGTTTGGTACATCAAAACACTCTTGTTTTCTGCTATTCTTGCTCAGAGATAATAAAAGACTTAATTTTTAGAACAACCAGACCTGTATCTTTCATTAAGCATTAACATGTAGAGATCAACATACCTTTGCAAGGCTTTTATTAACTGGGACAAAGAATACATTGAAATGATAGCCAGACAATTACTACTGGGGGAAAAAAAAAAAAAGATATCTAATAATAACATCTAGTAATAACAAATTTGTAAAGTGATTTAGAGAAATTAGGTTGCAGATATGTGTGCATTCTTGATGCTATCACGTTTTAATATGATTGAGAACAATGTTAGGAACAATAAAGGAGGTTAAAGGTGCATCAGCCTACGTGGCACCGAATGCAGTTTGCCTTGAACTGCAGTGGTTGTTGTATCTTTTCAGCACAGTTATACAATGATTCCTCCTCCATTTCTGACATGTTGCTAACCTCTACCCAACAGAGAAGTAAAAATACCAGAAATGGTTTCTGAATTAACTTTGACTTGAACAAATGGTGACTTCTGAATTTTATACCAGCCTTTGTTCATGAGGATGCTTTGTATGTGAATGCTTTCTTTGACACTGTTTTAAGACAGCACAAGGAACAGAAAGTTAATGTTCTTGCAATCTCTATTAAACAAAAATTTTGCCTGAAATGCTGTCAAAACAAAATCTGAGCCTAATCCATTTCACTTTTGAATCACTGCACTCAATTTCTGCATAATCCTGACTTTCATTTCCTCCAACTTCAGTTTCAGCCCATCACATGAGTAATGAGGAAGAGAGCTAAATCATTCGCCCAGAGTTTTTAATGTTTAGGGGTTTGACTGTACTGTAGTTCATTTTCTCCTCAGGACAAATATTATTAATAACTTGAGTGCAACCTATACATTATAGGGTGGGTTTTTTTCCAAATCTGAAAAAAAAAAAGACTGAAAATATGCAATTTAACATTAAAGAAAAAAAGAACAGCTGATCTCCATCTTCTCTACCCAGATGGAAGCACACCACAGACCAAATTTGATCTGTAGACCATCAACTAGAGTGCAGTAAATTAGCAGTACCTTACCACCGAGTACTAAAAACAGAACTAAATAAACATTTGTAAATTCCATTATAAATAATCTCTTCATGACCTTTCTCCAGTTTAAGTGAAAATGGGCTTTTATTTAGAAAACCTATGAGAGAAAGAAAGAAAGAAAATTGTATCTAATGGCAGAACAGTAGGTATATAGTGTGTATATGTTCTGAGTATCTGCAGCCTTCCAAAACAGAGGTTAGAGTGGGAGATATAACATCTTGCACAGCTGGTTGATAGAGCTATTATGAGGGTGGGTAACAAAGAATAGGAATGCTGGACAACACCAAACTTGCCAGTGGGGGAAAAGAAAAATTACAGGCAGAATATGGATGATTTGTCCAAAAATATATGGTGATGGAAAGATAGAGCCATTATACTCACACTCAATGCATCTACAAAAAGCTATAATGAAATTGCAAAATTATCTAAATGTGGTTGGATTTTAAACCCTGCAATACTGAAAGTTCCCTTGCCATCCAACCTCTATAAAAGAGCATTTGATATATTAGGAATAGCATAGTGCTGAGGGTCCTATGGCCTGATTCAGCTTTTACCGTGCCAATAGTATTCTGCAATGAGATAACTAGTGTGGAAATAAATTAATGGCAGGATGATCAGACACACAAAGCTTTCTTACACTTCTTGTCCCTGAAAACATCCCATGTAGGTAACTGAAGCTGCAGAAAACGTGTTTCCTACCTCTCTGCACATTCCTCTGACTGCACTGGGTCACAGTGGGACAGCCCGTCTGGAAAGATGAACCTGAATCACACACACGTGGTTTAAGAGTGCCTTTTCCACAAATACCTATCCTAACTCATTTGAAGCTCCTTTTAACAAAAGCACAGGATTGGGACCAGGTAGTCCAAAATTTATCACATTTTTCTTCCAGAGCCAAATAGCCTAGAGGTAAGGACAACCCTCAAAGCAATTTCCCTCTTACTAGTTCTGGTCTGGAGAGGACATTTCATGCAACTTACTTTAATCATCAGATTCTAAATGACTAAATTAGGTGACCATTCTCTATATGTAGTCAGTAGACAGAGAGGGCTACTCTGAGAGGTGATGTAAATATGTCCCACATGACTTCAGGCACTTAGTTAACTAAATCACCTTGATCAACGGAGAACTAGGTATCTAATCTCCAGAAGGCAACTTGGATTGCAGGGTTTCAAAAGCTTTTTCTCAGAAGCATTTCTCTCTTTTTCTCCTACAGCCTCTCTCCTTTCCTCTCTCTCTCCCTCCCCCTCTCCCTGCCCCCACCCCATTCCCCATCCTCACTTTGATTGCTTAAGTGGACTAGGATAGCTCTGATTCCTGATTTACCCAGCTTAGTGAAATGCTTAAGTCAGATGAGACAAAACCAGGTCTAGGCCCCTAACTCAGAGATCTAAATGTAGATTCTGAAAGGAAACATTGTAAATACCTGCCGTACTAGCATGTGATAGACGCCAGCTCCTCATGTAATAAGGAAATACCATTCTCTTATTGTCTTTGTCCATCTGTACCGACAAGTCTTCACAAATATTCTCTATTAATGTATTTATTGCCTACCTAAATTAACAGCACTTTTGATGATTGGAATGTTTCAACCAGCAGCTGAGCTCTTTGTACTGTGCGTTCCTTTGTAGCAGATAGTCTATTGCTTTCTTACCGCTTTAAGCAAATAGAAGACTCAGTTGTGCTGTAAATATAAACAGGATTAATACCAGCAACACAGATCTTGAAAAGCTTTGAAACCAGACAGGGTGGCTAGCCACTGTCATGCAAACCAAGAGGATAGTGGGGTATGTGGCCATGTAATTTAGTGCTCAGCTGTGCGAAGCCCAGTCTTCCCTTAGCCAATACTTCAGGGAGCTACTGTTGTCACCACTTGGGCAGCAAATGTGAACTATGTAGTTTCTCTAACTGATAGAATCAGACATCTGAATCCGGGTGGTCAAATTTAAGATTTAGAAGTACAATGCTGCCTGATTATCTGTGAAGCCAAGTTGCAGCCAGTGACATGTATTTGGAGATCTACCACAGTAATTAAGACCAGAATCCAACCTTACATAATATCCCATTAAAAGAAAAAAAAGCAGAAGTTCTAAGTTGAAAGCAACACAAGAATGACAGTGTGCTGAGCTGAGTGATAAATTTGTAACATACTTTGTCTTTAATGAAAACAGAGCCGGTTTGTGAAATAGTAGGAAAAAATGAAGCAATTCAAGGGGAAAAGGTTATATGTCTAGTTTTTGTGTGTGTGTGAAAGTACGTATGGTATGTTCTCAGGGTGACTACAAGAATTTAAGTGTGTTTTTAGCTGTGTGGCTCCAACAACAGAAGTTTGTTCTCCTTCACAGAAGTTATAAATCTGCTCCATCTTGTCAGGAATGTTTTTGACTCATTTACGTAAAGTCCATGGCTAGAATTTATGCTTTTCTCTAGATAATTCAAAAAAACTCCCATCACTGTGAAGGTAGCATCAGAGACAGCTCCTGTGGTAAGCCTGACTGCAGCACAATGCGTGGACAGAGAGCTGCTACCTGTGTCCTGAGACCTCTTGAACCTGTCTCCTGAGAGATTCATGACTGAAAACAACACCAGTGAAGATCCAACCTATGAAGGAGACACCCTTCTAACTTGGTAAGGTTTGCAATAAGTACCAATAATTTAGAAAAGCATTGGATTTTTGTCACAAAACTTTAATTATGCTGAGTATAGTTTCAAGTGCTTCATCTTTATTGAGTTTCAGAGGTTTTTTGAAGCATATACAGAAGCTGACCCTGAGCAGTTACAGGGTTTGCCTCTACACACTCTTCACTCTTTCACATCTTGCCATTAGTTATCCATCTCTGCATATCATGATATCACTTCATCCATCCTGTATTGCCATTTTCACATGCCATGACACTTATGGCAAAATTAGCCCTAGAATATGCCTTGCAGCAGACCAATAATTGAGGTCAGCTCTGAGCAAATCAATCTTTTGTCACTTCTGCCCTGCCTCTCTACAAGTATATGCATGTGCAGTGGTTCATCCTGTGCATTGTAAAGCTCTCTCCCACTCTTGCATAAGCCTAAACTAATGGACAAATTAATGGACAACAAAATTCAGACATTTCAAAAATCATGTGAAGCATACTGGTGCAAAAATTATGGGGGAAACTTCAACAGGAAAACAAAATCTTGCTTTCATATGGTTGTTTCACAGTAGATACATTGCTTTGTATTGCTGTTGCACAGTTAGCTCCCTTACATAGTTTATTCTTCCTAGTGGTTTACAAGCAGATCTGCTGGACAACGTGAAAGTCCTAACAAGGAGGCTGTCTACACAGAGCAGCTCACAGCTACCATAGACTTCCTTGCTGTGGGAAAACACTCTGTTGAAATAAAAAAGTAATGTCAATTCTACTTTGAAAATGAAATAATGGCTGAAATTATAGACAATGCCACAGGGCGGAGTCACTCCAGACAAACACTCACACAATTGTCCTTGCCAGAGTAATGAATTTGGCTCTGTACAGGCAAGGCTGCTCTGAAGTCACAGATGAGAACCCAGTAAGCACTGAACAAAAAAAGCTAAAAGATGCTACTGCCAACCTCATCATCATTTCCAAGGTAATACAGGGTAAAAATGAAGAGAACAAGTGGTGTTAAGGCCCCACACTATTGTTCCTTTCTGATGGGAAAAAAAAAATGGGTGAAGGAGAGCTTAAATAATTCCCAGTATAGCTCCTAAACGTATGCCACAGAAGCATGGATTTTCCGACTCCCATCTTGCACTTACACCATTTGAACAAGCTTCTTTGTTTAAAAACTTCAAAAACATGTTACTTCAAGTATGTTTATTGGTAGGCAAGCTTCTATTTCACTCTGGTCAAATTCCAAACTGAATAATTACAGCCTGTCTGCTAAAAACTCCCACCATAATTTCATTTGGCTCTACTGTTTGAAACTACTGTGCAGAATAGCTGCATGCTAAACAGCTTCCCTGTAAAAATGGGCAAAGCAATTACAAAAGCCCATTACATATGGGTGGAAGAGGGAGTCACCAACCAAAGATGTGATATATGCTGAAGCATGTGTTTATAAATACGCATGTACAGAACTTACTAAATACACTTACAAGGCAAGCTCCACATGAAAGCTGTGTTTTCAAACAAAAAAAAAAGAAAGAAGTCCACCACAATAAATTATTTGACTAGAGGAGGGGAAAATCAGAAAAACACACACTTTTAACTATTTTCTTATTATTTTCACTACAAAGATTCATGGACTATGGTCTCTCTAGAAAGCTACTACTACCATACTCCCTCTGTATGCGGTCTGTGAATTTCATACTCCTCACACATTTTCCCAAGAAATTGTCAGCACTGACCTTTGTTGATAGGTGTCACAATATTTCACAGCAAAAAGCCACATCATTTGTTGTAAATAGCAATAGGACCTGAGTTTGCAGATATTTTGCTTTTTGTAATACACTGGGAATTCTATCAAATGAAACAGCCTCACTGCTTCTGTATGGCTTAACAAGTTGAACAAGCGAACTGGATTTAAGTATCTCCACCACTTTTATCAAAATGTGAAATTGAACAATAAAGTAAATTTTGCTGATGAGAAGGTAGATTGTGGATGGCCTTTTGGTACAGCACCAGCTGAAGAAGAAAAAGGGCTTCTCTGTTACTCATCCCCAGGAACATAAACAGGAAATCTCACCCTCGGATTTTACTCTTGGTTACCTTCTCCCTTGAAAATATCTGTGCACACTGTCCACACAATGCAGTCATTCTCTTCCAGCTGACGAACTCTGGGTATATCTATGTCAAACAGCAAAGTATTTTGATTGCAACACAGGCCTTTGAACTAAAGCTTCAGAGGAATGTTGGCACAGGACTAACAATGCCGAGCAATTAGCTTAAGTGCTCTCCCACTGAAATGTAATCACCATCTGAAATAAACCAGCTCCTACTCCAGAGAGCAAAGAGAAGGTGATTTTGGTCAGAAGTCACCTGGCAGGGGTTCTCCTCACCGGAGAGGACTGAAGAGGTGTCACATTTGCCCTCTGGTGACTAGGCATGAATGAACCCTCCCGGGAGTCTCCTGGTGTGTTGGATGTGGGGTGGGATCCCTCGCAGACCCCCCTCCGAGTACAAATTGGCCTAGAAATGTGCAAAACTGGCTTGCTCAGGCATCCTGAAGGTCTCCTGAGCCTGTAGGAATGTCAGCATTAGAGGGGGAAGCCGCAACTCCTGGGAGCACTGCAGGTCTCAGAGTGGCTCCCAAGGGAGCACGAGACTGGAAATTAGATGTGGGCCCGCACAGAAAGGAGGGCTCAAAGCACCTGGGGCATCCGTGTCTGGATAACAAACTGGTGAGTAAGCAACCACAGGATCCTTCACCGCATTTTGTTACACTGCTTCCTTTCTCATACACTCAAAACACTGTGTCAACCTAAGGCTGCACTGGACACCGGCCAGGACAGAACATTATGACATCCTACTAGACATTGGAAATGTACAGATATCTTGCTATATAGCCAGATGAAGTCTTTGGTAAGAAAAAGCTCTTGTAAAGGCTTTAGTGACACAAGTTGACAAGTAAACAGAAGGATTTTGTGTTACACTCTTGGCAGTGGTGCTTATGTCAGGAACTCACATACAAGGATCCTTCTCTGTGCTGCCCAAAAATGAAGGTTGTTGGAGCATGCAAAAGACAAGTAAATAGCAAAAATTCCTAAATAACACCAATAATAAAAACTTCTTACTTTTGACCTGGGATAGTTTCCCTGGTGATACATCTGAGAGCAAGGTATTGCAGGTAAGGGCAGAGTGGAAGGATGAAAGCAAGCCCTCCTTCAGCTGCCTTTACTTTAGAGGAAAAGGCAGTCAGCACCATGCCCATAGCAGACCTGCACAAAGGCTGACGGGGATCTGCCAAAGGATCCTCACAAATGTGAAATGGGGAATATGATAAGCTGAACATAAGAGAGTAATAGCAATGGAAAGATCTTGACAATAGGCAAGAGTTAAATGCCTAAAAATGTCTTCCCACTTAACTCTGGAGAAGCTAAATTGGAGTCTGTGTACTGCATAATACTTCCTCCCCACTTTCTGTGAAGAGGCATGTCCAGGAGATTCAGGTGCTCATCACAACCCAGGCATACCGTCTCCAGTCTATTCCCTTACACCAATTCAGGACTAACAGTAATTTGAACATGACAGATGACTCTTTAATTCCTTGACAACACCAATTCTACAACCTCCCATAGCCAGTTCTGGTCTATTGGGAGCATGATGCTAATAATGCCAAGGCTGCAGATTCAATCCCCATACTGGCTGTTCACTACAGAGTTGGACTTAATGATCCTTGTGGGTCCCTTCCAACTCAGGATGTTCTGTAATTTCTGTAACAATAAGACCACAAACAAGAAAAACAATCCTTGCTATATAACTAAGTCTTTCTGACACAAATGAAATGCACTACTAGCGCTTGCCTTGTGCTCAGCAAAAATGGAAAAAATCTTTTTGCTTTTTTGTTTGTATAATGATCTCCTGCTATCAATATATCACTAGACTCTTAGTGTACCTTTACAATCTTTTGTCAGTACCAGAAAGCAGTTCTTTCAGATTTACAGCCTTAACCATTTTTTCTAAACTCTTAACATTCTTGTATTTCCTCTCTGAACTTTCTCCAGTTATTTTCATTTAAAATGGTAGGACACAAGCTGCACGTGTTCCCTCAGACAAGGCCTCCAAGAATAAAACACAATAGCATTAATATCTGCTCACAATTACCCCCTTGTCAATTCTGCTACCTCTTGCTGCCATGTGTTTGCCAACTAACTTTTGCTCCCTAAGCATACCAGTTTGTCCTCCTCATCACTGACCTTCCTTTGACCATTTTGAGCCACTTCTACTGCTTACCAAAGTCATCCTGGATTTCGATCCTGTCTTACACAGGGTATGTAATGCTTCCCATCGTGTTTGCATCTATATAGATTTTCTCTCTACCTTACCATTCACTGCTGATGAAACTAGCAGAGGAATAGAACCATTCTTGCCCCCTGGTTTGAGAAGACTGGCAAGTTGTTTGAATGCAGCTTTTTAACTTTCTGTGTAAGTCCATCTGAATCCTCTTTCCCTAGATTGTCAGTCACATGACTCTGTATCAAAACTTATTCTAAAATCAAGATATAATATCTGATTCTAATCTTTCCTCTTATCCTCTAAGCTGGTTAGCCTGTCAAGAAAAGAAATCTGATTGATTTGACATTATGTGACTCTTGATAAATGCATGTTAGCTCCTTCTTACAGATCTAGGGGCCTGAAGTTCTTAATAATTTGTTTTGCTATCTTTAACCTTATAAATATATTTTAATCCATTCTTTCCCTCTTCGCTGTCCCTAGCTTGTCTTTTTTTTTCATAGTCAATAACTTCTGGTCAGTTAGGGTTTTTTTCATCAGTGGAGACAAAGAAAAGCACTGAATATTTCAGTCTTCCTCTTATTTTGTCCATTAGTTGCTTAGTTCCCCATAAATAATGGAACTGCATCTTCTCTAATCATTCCCTTACTTCTACCATAAGGTTATTGATTGATAAATCTGTGGCTGCATAACAATCTTTCCAGGGTGATAAATGTTCTGCATTTCCCAGCATTCTATAAAATTTTAAATTGCTCTAAGCAGAATTTTTCAGCCATTTTGTATTCATCTTGTAGTTCAGTTGAACTTACTATACTTCTTGAGTTTGCTTATGAGAATGTTGTGTAAGGCTATATGAAAAAGCTATAATAAAACCAAGCTAGTGTACAGCTTCAGCTGCTCCTTCTTTAAAGAAACTTTTTATCCTGCTCCACAATGAAAATCTACAATGTTCTATTTCTGGTGTGCGCCTAAAATTAAATGCCCAAAAATGAGACAGACAGAGCTTTTAAAGTGATCCCAGACCTATGAGGACCCTTGGGGGACAGTGCTCCCCACAGCTTTCACCTCTTACCAAACATGCAATATAAATGCTCAGAGCCTTTGCTTTCATCAATGCTTATGAAAATCTAATTCTGCTTTTTAAGCTGAATGCAATTAGTAGTGAGAAACTCCCATCAAATTAAAGACAGACTATTAAAGAGAGGTGCAGAAAAGCTAGGCTGCAACCTTGTGACTCTGCCAATAAACCTACCTGCCAGCAGCCTTGCTGTGCAGAACCATCATCACAGAATATGGGATTGTACATCAGAATATGTCCCATCTGCTCTCATGCAGTGTATGATTATGTGAGTCTCAGGAATAAATGCATCTGTTCATGTGGATATTTGGGGCTGGTCCGGTTTAACATCTCTATTGATGATCCAGATGGGGGGATTGAGTGCACCCTCAGTAAATTTGCAGATGACATCAAGTTGGGTGAGAGTGTTGATCTGCTGGAGGGTGGAAAGGCTCTACAGAGAGACCTGGACAGACTCAATCAATGGGCTAAGGAAAAATGCATGAGGTTCAATAAGGTGAAGCGCCAGACAGTGCACTTGGGTTGCAGCAATCCCATGCAGTGCTACAGGCTGGGGGGAAGTGACTTGAGGGCTGCACAGTAGAAAGAGACTTGAGGGTGCTGGTTGACAGCCAGCTCAATATGAGCCAGTGTCTGCCCAGGTAGCCAAGAAGGCCAATGACATCTTGGCCTTTATCAAGAGTAGTGTAGCCAGCAGGACTGAGGAAGTGATTGTCACCCTGTACTTGGCACTGGTGAGGACACATCTCGAATGCTGTGTCCAGTTCTGGGCCCCTCACTTTACAAAGGCCATTGGGGTGCTGGAGCATGTCCAGGGAAGGGCAAAAAGGCTCGTGAAAAGTCTAGGAAACATGTTAAGAGGAGCAGCTGAGGGAGCTGGGTTTGTTTGGTCTCGAGAAGAGGAGGCTCAGGGAGGAGCTCATCGCTCTCTACAATTCCCTGAAAGGAGGCTGTGGTGAGGTGAGGACCAGTCTCTTCTACCATGCCTGCAGTGAGAGGACCAGAGGAAATGGCCTTAAACTGAGATAGAGGAGATTCAGATTAGATATTAGAAAAATTTTTTTCACTGTTAGGGTGGTTAGCCATCGGAATAGGTTGCCCAGGGAGGTGGTGGAGTCACCATCCCTGAAAGTGTTTAAGAGGTGTCTGGATCTGGCACTGGTGATGGTTTAGTGGTTTAGTGGTTACAGTAGTAGCACTGGGTTGATAGTTGGACTGGATGTTCTCAAAGGTCTCTTCCAAATTTAATGATTCTACGATGATTCTATGATTTTTGTACCCCTCTACCATAACATTTTCCACAATGACACTGGGTTAAGGAAGCAGCTGGGGAACTGAGGCACGAGGGAAAAATGCAGTATGTCCATGGCCACACTGGTTGAGGCCAAGCGGGCAGGCACTGCAGTCTGGCCTCACAGTGCAGTCAGCCAGCACTTCCCCAAATGGCCCAGACACTTTCAGTACTTGCTTCATTCCAATATTTGTGTCCAGTGTTAAAGTTTGGAAGGTTACTTATGCCATGACCAGCTCCTTAACTCCATCAGGTTAGTGTTCACATCTTTCCTCTACAGCCTAAATACCAAGATCTGTATGTACTGTCTACAGATGTTTTCATTTTCCATTCCTTCTTATTTCTCTGCTCTTCCTAATTATTTTGCTTTATTGTTTCCCTTCATTATTTTTCCAGTATATATGGACTGCAACTGAATAATTATCCTGTCTTTATCCTGGATTGTGTTCAAAATCACTCTGAATGTTACCCTGACAAAAAACCAAGTCTCTTTTCTTCTCTCTCCTGTGCTGCCGTCCTCTACTTTACCTTGTGTTTATTTGCTTTGATTTACTTTTTTTTCACATTTCAAGTTCTGCAAGCAAGGACAACACCTGCATGTGTAAAATGCATCATAATTCTATGATGTCATATAAGAAATAGGAATATAAAAAGAAGGTTGTTTTTACAATCAAAATAAGCACATGTTCTTAATTGTTTACTGTAAAAGAGAAACAAATAGATTTATGGCAAGACCTTGTATCAGCACCTAACTGGTTCATCTTTTCCTTCTCCCAGCTAAGCAAGCAGTTAACAGACATGGGAACTGCTTTTTTCAGAAGCAGACTGAAGGCAATGCCTTTGGGAGGCAGAGATCTACGCTAACTGTCACATGACTTGGCTGCAAACCAAGACAAGAGATGTGCTGTTTTCGATTATGTTATTTTATTTCACTTTATTGTTATCAATGTTAATCTTTGGAGGAGCAAGGGAACAGTTGCTGCCTGCTCCATTTTGATTGCTCAGTTGTTCCACATAAGCCCCTTGCAGGATGTTTTCCAGGCAGAGACCCCACAGCACGTCTGCTTCCAACACTTTACTGTGAAAAGTTACTTTTAGTACAAAGACTATTAAACCACAAGTACATGGCTGGGATTGACGGATGGATTTTGAAGCTGGCTATCTTTTGAGAGTGACATTTATTTAGGTTAATCCATGAGACGTCTTTCCCAATATGCACTTTTAAGCATTGAAACCAAATGCATTTGTCTTCTCCCCAATAAATTTATGTCACTAGAATGAAGAAGACTTGAAATTCTAGTAAGTGAAAACTTTGTGGTGGACTGGCCACCTGTATATTTTCAGTGTATCTCAAATATCTGCATAAACAAATCACAATTATTCTCCCTGTAGAATAATTTATTTAATTTTTTTTAATCAAACAATGCTTCAGCACTTCTTACTCCAATCTAGATGATCCTTAATTTAGTTTCTAGGAGATAGTCCTTGAAATAGTGGTTGTCTGAAGTGGTAGAATTATCACATACTTTAAATGTCAGCTCTGCTGAAATTGTGCAATTAGATCATGACTGATGTGGCTTTCTAAAAACCAAGTCTAAAATTCAACCCTAAAAGAGTCTTAGTCCAAGAATTTCACACTAATGAAGAACACTGTGGCAGGATAAATAATTTACTGCATAATGCATATATCACATAAACACTACAAAACTAACTTTAAAGGAACATAGGAAATACCACTTGGAGTTGCAGAAAGTTTTGTTCCAAATTTCACTCTATGGGCTGATCATCTGTTAAGCAAACAAAAATGTCTCCAGGCAGAGAATTCAAGTTCAAGTCCCTGGTATTTCTCAGCAACAATGAGATGAAGCAAAACATTAAAGGCAGATCTGCAAATCTTCCTGTGAAATGCACAGGAATTAAAAAGCCTGTTTGCCTGAAGGAATATTGAGTGAAAAAGCAACTGCAAGTCACACTACAAAACAATTGGAGCTGCAATCATGTGCCGTTTAACTGCCTGTTTGGGAGCCTTGTTCACTCACAAGCCCAGTTTCTGGGATCTTAAGTGCTAGGTCAAAAACAGTGAAGCCACAGAATGCAAATGTCTGGATCAGAGTAAAGTTATTCAGCAGGCTCAAATCAACTTGGAAAAAACAGTGCCTTTGTACCAGTAGATACTGTAAGCCAAATTGTCTTTGCATGCTGCAGTCTTTGGCTTTCCCACTGCTGCCCATAAGCATTTTACCCATTTTTTCTGTCCCTTCCTTCTCACATCAACAAAAGGCCATTTTCCCCATCTGATTATCACTTAATTTAAATGCAAATTCAGGATCAGTTTCTTGTCTCCTTGGATATTTACTAGAACTGGAACATTCATCTTAAATATGCACCATATCACACCTGCAACGTTTGATTTTGCTATGAAGTCCAGCACCTGATGGGAAAACCCAGCTCCATTAAACCATTAGCCACAGCCATAGGTTTTTGTTTTGCTATCAGCTATGATCTTGCTATTTGCATACAGCTTCTGCCCATCACAGTCCAGTTTGAAGTCAGGTGGTAGTACTGGATCTTCCAGATTTCTAGGGAAGAAGCCATTATGGCAATGCACAACACTGGAAATACACAGTCGTCATGGGAGGTCCATAAACCCATGTGGGTGAGCACATGTAGAGTGGAGCAAAGCAATGAGTGAAGACAAGTGAGCCAAAAACATTTCCATCCTTCCTTGCTGTAACAGCTTTGACTGAATCCTAGCAGGACACAGGCTAATTATAATTTCTATAATTTTTAATAGTACTGCACGTGTTACTGGCAGGGCATCTTGGCATCCCCGTTGCAAACACCAGCAGGAAAGAAGGGGCATCCAAGAGAATTGCTGTCACACTACAGGAGAGCACATGCCCATGCAGATGAAGTGGCATTTCGGTTTAACACCTTCACATTCCAGCAACACATCTAAGATGATTCCACAAGCAAGAGCCAAAGCGGTCTGGCAACAGCCCTGCTAAGAAGTTCTCACTATGTGTCCTTTACACCTTTTTTTTTTTTAATCTGTGTTGGGTCTTAAGCACTTTGCCTAAAGGGCTGCCTCGTAATAAACAGCCATTCTCCTCCAGACCCCAGCCAGGCAGCCGGCACCACCTTCCCTCTCCTGCCATGGTGTCTCTGAGCAGGATGCAGCAGACCTCCCTCCTCAGAGCCATCTGAGCTGGTCCCTCCAGCCATATGACACTATGCAAGAATAGAGAAGAGGGAGAGTTCCTGCATCTGTTCTGTTTAGCCAAGATGTTTAGTGGTGTCCAAACTACCAAGTAAGGCTGAATGCTGATAATTCAAGGGTTTTGCATGGTTTAGGAACAGCAGTTGGCCCCTTAATATGTGTTTGTGCTGCAGCACAATTTAAGAACAGAAATGTTGTGGTTATCCTGTTTAGGATGAATAGCTGCAAATCAAATTATTTGAATTTTTTCTCCGGGTCTGCAAAGGGATGATACTCTCGGTACGTGAAATATTGTATGTTACCATTAATTTCTAAACCTACAGTGGATTTTTTGTGAAAATTACAGCTCTAAAATGAAAAGCAAAGTATTTTAGCCCACCCATGTTTTTATTTCTAAAGTAATATTTTGGCATTAGAATATAATAAATTTCGGGATAGTTAGCTACAGTTGGAAGGAAATGTAAAATGTTACAGCTACCACAATCATGTTAACTCAGCCACAAAGTACACACATAATTCCTGTCACCATAAATGGGTGCAACAAAGAGAGATTTGCTCTCATTTCAAGCAGGCTGGGTGCCTGGTGTGGCCCACAGCAGCCGAGCGGTTGAAGCACCAAGGCTTCTGGAGCAGTCCTGGACTGACTGCTACTTTCTCATTAGGGCACACAAAGACAGAAATGTTGCATGTGAGCAACTGTTTTAAAAATGCAGTTGCTAATGGTGATCTAAGGCAGCACAGGAATCTGTGGCACAGCTTGGACCTGCAATTTAGCTCTCTGCATGGGCAGATTACCATTTGATACAAATTGGACTAAAGTGTGTACCATCAAAGATATTTTTATTTTTTAATTTCCTCAGTTCTCTGCATTTTGATTCACAATATTTATATTGTAATACCTGAAGCATTGATAGTTTAATAACAACATAAATTAATCACTGAGTTTTTCTATCTATCAGGCTATTATCCTATCTGGAACAAATAAAATTCTATCTGAACAAATAATCTCTCAAGCATTAAACTAAACATAATAGAAATAGAAGAAAGTACTTTGGAACTACTGCACAAACTCCATTTTTACTGGGGCTATTGATGTTTATAATGAGTAGATTTTCTTTAAGAAGCACTAAAAACCATGCAAAGGATTGCTCAGACTAATTTTAAAAAGTCTAAAAGTACAAAGACTCTACAAAAGCAAGCAGCACTAGAAGCCCCCTCTTAAAAAAAAGAAAAGTCTAAAGGTTCCCAACAAATCAAATAGAAATGAGACCTTCTTGTTGACCTGGAGTTTTGCAGATTTTTCCTCTTGCTGCCATTGTGCAATGCTTTCTTTGGGGAAAAAAAGAGTGATGGGAGGAGGGAGAGAGAAAGGGTGGCAGGGGAAAGCTTTAATTAAAAGATTGCCACTATTTCTTGGAACTGGTACTCGTGCATCCACATGGAAGTGAGTTTGTCCTATGAATGACAAGATAACTTTGAAAAGGTTTGTTATTCACTAAATGACAATACTCAGATCAGTAACATCACTGCTGTATTGTTTTATGTTAGAAGAGCTCTCCATGATCTGAATTATCTTTCTGGGCTTGATTTCACCCTCTAGTCTACAGAATCATTTAGGCTGGAAAATACCACTAAGATCAAGTCCAGCCCTTAACCCAGCACTCCCAAGTCCACCACTGAACATGTCCCTAAGCACCACATCTACACATCTAATAAATACCTTAATGGTGACTCAACCACTTCCCTGGACAGCCTATTCCAATGCTTGACAACCCTTTCCGTGAAGAAATTTTCTCTAATATCCAATCTAAATCTCCCCTGGTGTAACCTGAGGCAGTTTTCCCTCATCCTATCACTTGTTACTTAGGAGAAGAGACCGACCCTCACTTCAGCACAACCTCCTTTCGAGTAGTTCAAAGCAATAATGTCTCCCTTGAGCCTTCATTTCTCCAAATTAAACAATCGGCTCCCTCCACCACTCCTCACAAGACTTATACTCTACACCCTATGTATTACTGTGTGAGAGCATGTAGGAATGTCTGACTTTGTATACAATTTCTGTAACTAGTCAGATATTAACTGGAATCTGCCTGCCTTGGAGGACTGGTTATAGTTTTATTTTGCTGCTGTCAGTAGCTTAAATTCAGCCCAGGAGTTAGGGACTGATACAAATGCCATTGAATATCTACTTTCTCAGAACCTGGAGAAGGCAACATGTTTTAAGTTCAAACCAAGCACAGCTCCCGCTCAGCTTTCCCTGTATCCAGAGGCCAGGTGCACACTTGATGAGGATGTTCACATAAAATATTGGTTCAGGACTACTTCTGCTAATGACTGAAAGTGATGACAATCCTCCAAGAGTAATCACATCTTTCTATGAAGTGAACAGATTTCATTCTAGCTCCTAACAGGCAGATACCAAAGTGATAAGAGAGGACACTGAAATGCCCTCTCAGCCCTGTGGGCAATGCTTGTCTGATGAAACAGGGATTGATAGGACAAGGTGGTACGAAGTAATTCAAAACAGGGTTGCACCAGTTCAAACAGTAGGTTAAAAATGTTCCTTCCCAAGGTTTGAAGTGCATCTTCTTCTCATCACTTTAAATCTGTTTGTAAGATACTGGCTGGGTGATAATGAATGTTATCCATTTACTGCGCTTGCTGAATATATTGATTAATTGTGCACAACACTTTGAAGATAAAGCACTTTGTTAATAAACACAGTCTAATGATTCTCTCCTGATTCTTTTAGCACTCCTCTTACTTCATCCAAGGTGTAAATACCTCACTGCAGCTACAAGCAGCCAGGCTGGCCAGCTGCATGGGCCACACGCTGATTTCAGCTGAAGGCTTTCACATCAATTGTTCTGTGGCTGTTCCCCTCCATTGCCAACACACTGCGCTATCTCCCACTGCTGTTTCCTTGCTTGCTTGTTCGGGGCCGGGATAAGGGAATTTCTATAATTTCTGGTGAAAAGGGGCTTCCTTTGCAGCAGGCTGCCATTTCCCTCTGCCTAATGCACAAAGAAGGCAGCCAGCAGGAGAACAACTGCTTTCATTGGCTGCTAAGAGTCTTTGAGTGGAACAAAATTACCAAAAGAGAAGAAACACTAATTTCCTCTTCTCTCTCCTCACCCTACCTCAGAATAATGTTAGGGGGGCAATTTTCTTTGAGGAAAGAAAGAACTTTTCCCAGCCACGGGAGTATGACAGAAGAGGCTGCTGAAATCAGCTGTTAGCAGAGATTGATATGTTTTTCACACCTAAAAAGATGTTTCATTTAGTTTTCTCTCTTGGACTCCTACAGCACGTGTTTTGGAAAGACAATGAATATTGCTTTCACATGTAATTGCAGGCATGCACCACTTTAAAGGTATTCAGAACCAGGCAAAGCACCACAGGAAAACAAAGAAGCAATGTGAACACTTAGCTGCTAACACGAGCTGTCAGTGAGAATTAAACCTTCTGTAAGGCACCCGTGTCAACCTCACCTGGGTTAAGAGAGCTAGTCCATTAGGTGATAGAAACACTGAGCTCGTGGGAACTGACCCAGCCAACACTTACACATGTGCTTCATTTTAAACCTATAAACATACTCCCACTTGGGCTATCAATATGCACAGAGTTAACGATGGGCTGCAAACACTGGTGAGAGCAAGACCTGAGTCCACTCCTCCTCTACCAGCCACCCCAGGAGCCTACAGAACTTCTCAGTGGGTCACATAGCTCAAACATTCAGAGAGAAACAAGATTTTGGTTCCAGGGTGTTGCTGTTGTGAATATCCAAAGCAATTACAAATGAAGCAAAATATCTCCTTTACTTCGTGTGATGCACACAACAGCCACAGAGAAATTACAATAAAAGTATCAAAATCAGCCATCTCTGCAGCTAATCCTAAAGCTCTTTTTTCAATGCCTAAAGTCATGACAGCAGCTACAGAACCCTTTCCCATACCTGAAGCATACCTAAATCTCACTTCTGTTTCAATCCCTTCATACTTACCAACCTCAATGAGATCACATTCTCCCTTTATGACACCAATTTGGCTACTTCTACCTTTACACCTTTTTTTAATAAAATTTCCAGGACTTCAATATTTAAAGAACCTAGAATTAGGTCATGTCTCCAAATTTGTTGTGGGGGAACAGATAAAAATCCAAACCCTCAGTTCATAAGCCTTATTTTCTTAGGAAAACATGGTAAAAATAAGAATGTATGTCAAAATACAAAATTTGCTAAAGGATTGAGGAGCAGACACAGTACATTAAGTTATTTTTCTATCTACCCTTCTCTGCCAAACCAGATTTAAACAATTTCTACAGCAATACTTATCATAAGCCTGTAATACAGCACTGTGATCCATGGGAGTATCCTTTTTGAATAAGATGCTATTAACACATAGAAGTCATCTGTCTGTTGCAATTCCATCAAACTATTCCATTCTGAGGTCAAAAATGTTTTTCCCCTCTCCATCTGGTACAGTTTGAGAGGTTCATTGAATAAAGAAGACAAAAAATTCTAAATACTGAGCAAATCTATTTTAAGAAGTATATTTATCACAAATCTAATGTGTTGGGTGACTAATAACATACATGTGTGCACTGCGCTTGCCAAAAAATATCAACATTTCCAAATAGTTACCACATTTACAATTAAAATAATGTATTTGCCAAATGTTTGGTTGTTTTTCTTTGTTTTATTCAAATGATGATTTCTCTTCTGTTCCAAGTGCAGAACAAAATTTCCTGGGTATCAGAAGTGAAACATTCGGGAGAGATTCTAATGTCTGATAGAGCCTCATTCAGCTCTCAGCTATACAATATTGCTTAGATTATATCAGGCTTGTCATTGTTGTAGGAGGCCTAACAGCATCCTAACAAGGAGAACCGAAATGAGGCTTTAAATTTTGCCTCTTACAAGTCCCCTGCTTGTCAGTCGCAATTGTCCAGCCATTTCTCATGTTGCCTGATTTCTGGCTTGTGCTGCCCCTCCTGCTGCCTCTGTCCTTCTGTGGGCGATGGAGGCAGGAGAGGCGGGTGGCAGCAGGAGTTCACACTCACAGCACTCTCACACCCTGTGGTAACTGGTGTGCAGAAAGCTTAGTATGTTCCTACTGCCTTATTGACTTCCACTCTGAGGCTGGGCCGGCGAGAGGAATCTTGCAGAAAAAATAGAAAAACAGATGATCAAAGAAGGATTAAAACTGCATTGCCTTTTTGTAACAACCTCATTCTTAAGCCTTCCACCTACTTCCAGTACAGACAGCTGCAACTTCAGTGGAATGTACAAGCTGAAACTCAAGTATTGTTAAAACCACAGATTTTAGAAGAGAAAACACAAATTAAGCACTTGGTGATTGCTTCCCGTGACTTTTTTCCCCTCTAACAGCAAAGAGGGATGTTGAGGCTTACCCAGCGGTTGACCTAGTGGCCTGCTCCCTGCATGTTCCGTTCTCTCATCCCATCGCAATCCATGTGCCACTGTTAGCACCATCTTGACATGGTGGTAAACCAGCTCTGGAGCAGTATCATCGGGCATTCTGGAAGCAGAAAAAATATATCACTTTTTCCTGTTGTTTTCTGATTGTTGGCTCCCAAAAGAGGCCTATTTTATGGGGTCAGATATGTACAAAGCTGGACCAAGATGCTGGGGAATTACAAGGCCAGAATGAGGGAAGGGGATGGGGACCATCAATCATTGAAGAGAACCTTAGACCAGCTTAGTTATAATGTGAAACCCCTCTTGAAGAAATTAATTATCAAGGACATGTTATGAGGGGAAGGACAGTAAAACAGAGGGACTAGGTGTTCATTAATCATCATTTCCTACTCTCAGCATTCATTTTCTCACTTCCATGTAGCACCATGTCGAGAGAACTGCTTGGGAGGGGTGCCAAAGGCAGCAGAAATGTAGTTAAAGTGAAGATTTGGGAGACAGGAGTCCCCAGCTACAAGCTTCAGTTGCTGCTTTAGTATGCCTCTAGATGAACAGACTTCAGACTCAATCCCCCCGCTCAGGCTCCATGCTGTTGTGTGAGAGCTGGCTGCCCCAGGAGTCACATCATTGGGTTAGGGTTACACTGACGGTATTTTAGTTTGGGCACTGGGCAGCTATGCAGGACTTGGATTAATTCCAGCATGTAAAAGGAGTATACCTTTTTGTCTGGTTAGACATCTATGTTTGGCTATTTTCTCTAACAACAGTGAAGTTTATCCTCTTGGACACTTATTTTGCTAATTAAGTTATATTTTATTACTTTTATATATTTTTCTTTCTCAGTCAGCTATAAAAGAAGGCTAAATGCAAACCAAAACAAATCCAGCAAGACTAAACAACTTCAGGATACTATAACGTTGGTATTTGTCATCTAAACATAGTAGACTTTACCTTCACTAGAAGCATTGCATACTTAATAAGCAAACCCATCTACTGCAAGGCTCCACACTCCCCTTACCAGCATGGTTCAATTCTCCATTTCAATGCACCATTTTCCCACAGTGCTTTTAGCTCAGACTTCCAAGTTTCATATGATAGCAGTACAACTTGCAGAGCAGCTGAGGCAATCTTTTCAATGTATTCACCACTGGCAAGGGTTCAGCTGCAGGATCATGGCCACTGCTAAGAACTGCATTTCAGGGATGAAGTTGCCCACTTACACAAGTCCAGAAAATAATCAGAGAGCTAGAAAATTCAGCCTATGTGAGAAGTTTGAACAAATGGTGGAGGAGAAGTGTAAAGAATGAAGGCTTACAGGAGGTATAATCACAATTTTCAAATACATAAAGGGTTTTTGTGAAGAGACAAGAACAACCTACCTCCTTTCAGCATCCTTGTTAATATAAGGGAAAAAGTGTTTCATCTGCAGTAAAGAAGATTCAGATGGGATATTAGGATTACAATAACAGTTAAGCAGTAGATAGATGGCCTGAAAAATGCTCAGACCTTCATCAATGGAGATTTTTAGTACATCATAGAATCATAGAATTATGGAATACTTTGGGTTGGAAGGCACCTTGTAAAGCTCATCTAGTCCAATCCCCTGTAGTGAACAGGGACATCTACGACTAGACCACATTGCTGAGAGCCCTGTCCAGCCTGACCTGGAGTATTTCCGGGGATGGGGTTTCAACCACCTCTCTGGGCAATCTGTACCAGTGTTTCACCATACTCACTGCAAAAAATTCGCTCTTATGTCGACTCTAAATTGACCTTCTTTTAGTTTAAAACCATTACCTCTTGTCCTTTTCTAACAAGTCCAGTTAAAAAGTTTCTCCCCATCTTTCTTACAGGCCTCCTTCAGGTACTGAAAGGCTGCAATAAGGTCTCCCTGGAGCCATCTCTTCTCCAGGCTGAACAGCTCCAACTGTCTCAGCCTTTCCTCGTGGAAAAGGTGCTCCACGCCTCTGATCAACTTTGTGATCCTCCTCTGGACAAACAAGTCAAAGTTTACCTGGAGGAGTATGTGCTATTGCTCCAAATCAGAGATATGTTCTGAATACCTCAGAGGTCCTTTCCTGCCCCCTGGGTCTGTACACCTCCATATATAAGGTCACACAATAGATGTGGTCCCACCAGAAAGACCACAAGTTGCAGAAGGCCATTGGTAGGAGACTTCTGTACCCAATGGCAACTCTTTCTGTGACAAGCCTTGGGAGGAGGCACCACCCTGCATGAAGAGTTTTCTTGAAGGAAAGAAGCACTCAGAACTATCTAAAAGGTGATCAAAATCCTGAATTGCCTGAGCCACTGTGCAGGACAGTTCCTTAGTTGATTCAATGTGACTGAATTTTGTTCAGCTCTCACAAATTTTATGCCAGGCTTTGTGATCTGCTTTCTCAGAGGAGCACAGTTTATGCAAGAATTATTAGAATGAAATATAGCTGCAGTCTCAACTATTAATCACTTTGGAAATGAACATCCAGGCTTTCTTATGCTGCATCCAGGAAAGAACTGCAAGCACAGACTTGATGCATATATATATATATGTATACATATATACATAAACCAGAGCCATCAGAAAACTGAGTATCCATTTTGTACTTGCAGAAACCTATACAAATCCTCAAAATTCACTTCAGATTTGAGTTCCAGCCTCTGATAAACATGGGGGTTATTACTTCCTGAGTTATTGTCCACAGGAAAATAACTTAATCTGCTAATAAATCAAAATATAAAAAACCAGGCATTTTTAAGTCTGGTGCATAGAGGACATTGAGATCTTGCAGTATCCTGATGAACTATGGCTGTTTACCGCAGACAAAAGGCAGCAACTGCACTTTGGCTAGTTCTTTGTAGCATCTCTCTCTGAGGACAAACACCATTTTATCCTGGCCTGAGTCCAAGTGAACCAACTGCTTTCATCAAGAACATTTTTTAGATACTCTGACAGAGTGGCAAAGGCACTCAAAATGTGATTAATGGCAATGGAGATCACACCAAAGGTTAATGCTTTTTCAGCTGTTTGCCACTGTTCTTAAGCCAGAAATTTGGATGCATACTGACCAGCTATTTCACCTACTCCTGCAAGGCTGGTTTCATATGGCAGATGAAGATTGCGCTGGAGTTCTGGTAGGCAAATGTAACAGAGATGTGCAGGTTAATTGAAACTCTATTAGACTGTCTTCTTGCTGTTATCTAACCAAAATCCTTCGAGTTGGATGTCCCAGGCCTCAATACAAACCTCATGATTTATGTATGCCAAAAGCTGCTTTGAAAAACATTCATCCTTTTACCATCTCCCACGAGCATCAAAATGTCCAGTATGTCTAGCAGGATGCCATGTATTTATTTTCCATGTTGCTCACAAGGAAAAGCAGCTATACCAAATCTACATGATGGGGCAAGCAGTGCTAAGGAACAGAAGTTTCCTATTCATTACCCCATTCCATCTCCTCCTTTTGGCAGAAACAGGTAAGACGTGATTTTTCTACCAATTTCATTGACATGAAAATAACCACTCTTAGAATCAGGGCTAATGAGCTAGAAATGTGCAAGAACAAAAAAATTGCTCAATGCTTTAAGTATGGACACTGAAATGCATCTATTTGACATGCTGAGCCACAACAATGGCACATGATTTATTGATTAGTTGCCATTACATGATGGAAGCTCAGCTGGTCACTCAAAATACCCATATTAGCTTGGAAATCTTCCTTTGAGTAAAAAGGTAAAATACAGCCTCTGTGTTAGTAGTCAATACTTTATTTTTCTATCTTAACTGAAGTGTCATTGATGAATTCTGAATGGTCTAAGTATTTTAAAATCATAAATGCTTCTCTAATGCTGTTGTACTATCTTAAACTCCTACTACTTAAGCTATATGCTAAACCACTAAAGTCTGGATACACTTCAACAGTATAAACACAAAATTTCTGCAATATATGCTTGGAAAATATATTTTTTGAGGTTACTGATGTAAAAAGTTGCATTATTTCCAGCACAGAACAGTTAAATCTGATTTTCCACTTCTGAACAGAACACTCTAATCACACACTCTTATTTTTAATTGTCTTCCCATAGCCTACCTCTCCATAATTAAACGAGTTCAACTATTAGTAGCTAATGAGATTCTATTAATTTTTTCTACAATATAGATATATTTATAGAAGCATGTATGGCAGTCAGCTGATTCCAATAGTCAATTCTTCAACCAGTTGCAGAATTAGCAAAACCACCGAGTGTAAGTATATTGGCTGTGGTTAAAATGAATGGCAGAGCAATAGCTTCAGTGCTTTGCTAGGCAGTTGCCTTAGTCAAAGTTGGAAACTGGTTTGTCTGGTTTATATGTATACAGGGGAGTGCGTGTGTTTGTGAAGGGCTTATTTAAAAAACAAAAGGAGGGAAAAAAAAGGGCAGGGCCAAATACTCATTGTCAATATTTTATATTAATTTTCATTTTAACTACATTTTTAAACACCACTAAACTTCCTGATGAACATTCTTATTTTTTTTTAAAATTAAATTCCTCAGAAAATTCAAGGCAGCATTCTAAAATGCAAGCATTGCCCATATGAACCTCTTCATCCTTGGTTAACCAAAGATCTCTTAACCAGGTTCACACACAACCAGGTGCAACCAGGGCAATGTCAGAACATCAACTCTTGACTGCGAGCACTGCTACTTGTAATAGTTATGCATATGCATATAGATATTGCACACATCCATGTAAGGCTTTCTGTGGATTCCACATGGAAATTGTATCCAGGGCCTGCTGGTTTTTTATCTCATACCTTTGTGCAGCAATTTATATCTCTTAAAAAGTATATTCAAAATGTTTGTTAAACTAAACAAAAGAAAAATTCTGACTGGGTGGCATTTTGTACAGGGGTAAACAAATGTATCAAGTGAGGGTTGGTTAGGAAATACCAAAACCTACTTGCTCTGGGTGGATCAAATATTTTCTAACATCAAAAGAAAAAAAAATGAAAGGAATTGTACAGTTAACCTTAGGGTATTTTACCCTTAAACATTTTTTTCCTGGATTGTTGGAAAACGGACACTGAGAAATCCATCAAGCAAAGAACAACCCCAAATGTATACAAATTGATCTGCCATGTGAGTTTGGTGCAAAGGGCATGAAAATCAGGATGTGCACAGTGACATTTCACAAATCTAATAATAACACCTTAGATTTTTCTGGCACTTTTTATACAAAAAAAAAAAGTAGATCCCAGGGTGATTTATGGACTGTAAATAAATAAATATGTATATTTGGGTCATTTCAGTCACTAGCAGAAGATGATGCAGTGCCCTATCCAAACCAGAGACATCAAATGGAGAGTGAAAAAGTCCTATAGATGCCTTGTTTATATCTTTGCCGCGAGATTAAGCCCATTCAGGTAGTGTCCTACTTCTCGCCCTCTTTGCTTTCCCATTATTGATATAAATTTCTTATAAAGGATGGTGGTAGCAGGAGTGTTAGGGCAGGCTGAATCTCAACGGTTGCCCAGTACAGCAGATGCATTGCTGTTTAATGATGAAGAATCATTTCCCCTTTCTTTCCCCTCCCCACCCTTCAGAAAAGAGTTGAGATATGGAACATCCCCAAGCAGGATGTAAGGAGATTGATCAGACATGCGGGCATAGAGACAATCAAAATTGTCTGTACACAGAAAGTGCAATTTTCAAAACTTTATAAAGGACTTCATGTTCTTTTTTACATGTTTGGGTTTCTCCCAGGTTATCTCCATGACCACAGGGCAACAACCTTCCTTCCTAAAGACTGATAATCAATCATCTGGCTGTTTATCTGCCCATCAGCCCCTCATAAAAATGTCAGAACACATCGGCTAGTTACAAACAAATGAATGAAAGAAGTAGAAGCTTCAAAGATAATTAAGTTCCCAGGGATTTGTGAGCATCAGTGACTAGAGACTCAAATTAGTTTTCCAACAGAGAGAGATGAAGGAGGAACTCGGCTGTTCAGGGCTGTGCTTGGCAGCAGCCCGCAGCCCCGGCAGCGCAGGCAGCCGCGCTGTGCAGGCAGCACGCGGCGCTCCGGACCTGCAGCAGCGCCCGCCTCTCGCCACCAAGAGATGTCACATCGGACATGAAACAGAAATGGGAGACGAGGTTACAGCAATGAGTGAGTCAGAGACGAAGCCACAGGAAACCTGGCTTCATTAGTTCTGTTGGTCATGGAACAAGGTGTTTTTAATAATAACAGCTGGAAATTCGGCTCTTTTCTACTGGCCTTGAAGGTCTCGGCAGTAGGAAGGATACTGTGTATGGCTGCATCTTGGACAAAATTGAGACTTGATGGCACTGGGAAGAGGAGCAGGCGGGGAAGAGGCACAGGTGTAACATTCAGTGTAAAAGAAAATAACATGCAGAGAAAAAATAACGGGCAGAGAAAAAAATCAGGAGGATGCACGTAACAACGAATGGGTGATAACAAACTGAGGAGAGAAAGAGGAACTGCAGAGGGAGAAAATAAAGAGGAAATTGAAATCTGGACTAGAGTTCTATTCACACACAGCCCCGTCATCTGTGTCCTGATGCTGGAGAGGGAGGGAACAAAGCTTTCTGCCCTGAGCCACACCCTGTGCGTGTGCATGACTACTGTGAAGATCCCCAGGAGTCTGAGAAGCTGTTAATCATTCAATCCTTTACTTGTTGCTCTTTTTTAAGCATCTCTGCATTTAGGATTTGATTTGACCTCTTTTCTTCTTTTTCTTTTTTGGTGGATGATGATAAGGAAGGGAAATACTCCTTCGGCCGCAAATAGCAGGTTTTGATGTGCAGCTGTTTATCTGGGTTCACTGGGGAATATCTCCCTGTATCACTTCTCCATGGGATAGAAGGATAGTGTGCTGGTTCCAAGACAAGGAAGGGCTGCTGGGAGGCAGAAGACCATCTTATGAACATTTTTCACCTTTGCAAGTGGACCAAGTGCCAAATTCAGCACTGAATTCAGTAAGCAAAGTGCTCTGGTGCACATTTGTGTCCCAGCTGGCAGAAGCAGGGCCAATATGCCACACGGTTGCCACATCCACACGTGCCTGGCAGAACAGCAGCTTACGGAGGCTTAGCAGAGAAGATGGCTATCCTGGGGTGGGATGCTGTGTGGCCATCTCAAGCTCCACTTCAGCTTCATAATCCCTGTCACAATCAGCAAGGTCAAACACACAGCAAGGGATTGTTACGGACTGGATGAGGATTCAGCACAGCTTCACTTCACCAGCTCTTCTTTTGAATTAAATAAACTGTCACCATTGCTCTGGCCCTGTATATGTCCACAGGCAGGTTTCTTAAAAAAAAAGAAAAAGTTGTCATGAGGCCAGAGCAACAGGAGCTGAACAGGAGCTGGAGGAAACTGTTCCAGCCAGAGGAAACTCTGTTGTGAGCTGGGAGGGGGCCAAGGCTTAGATTTAACCTGGGTACAGCCACCTTGAGACAGCAGAAGCATGGCAGGTACAGTCCTGGTCAGTAGTCATCAGACAGAGCAGATGTGGGCTTTTCCCCAGAGCAGGGAAAGCAGATCATCAGGTTTGGAGCAGGCACGGTAGGGGTATGAGTGACAGAGACCCCAGCAAAAGGCCCTGGGGCAGAGTGTGACGGGAGACAGGGATTCACAGCCCAGGGCACAAAGAGAGCTGCCAGGCTGGTAATTCCAGGGCATTCTGCCAAAAAATTGGGTACAACCTGGCCAGGAGCCCAGATGTTGAGAAAGCAGCCTGGAAAGAGAGGTGTTACCAAGCCCATTAGCAGACTGTGAGTTTCTCCTTACTAGATTCCTCACAAGGTTTGCAGGACATGACTAACCCAATTTTCCTAGGAAAGTCCCATCTCTCTCTTCAGATTGCCCTTCTCTCTTCCAGTAAGTGAAGAGGTACAGAAGGGGAATCCAGATCTTCTGAAACACTACAATTATGCCAGAGCTGCTCTTTCTCATCTTACAGTGACTCAGCCTAGTCAGGTGAAGAGCAGGAAGGAAGCCAATAAACAAGGACAAGGGCCTTCTGGTGGAGGTTAGCACAAAAACTGGGCCAGACTGGCAAAATCCAGCCAGCACAGTCTGCCTGCCCTGTGCAATCCCAAAGGGAAAATCCCACAAAACACTATACTACGTTTGAATCATCCCAACCCACTGTTAAGTCTGTGGTGACACTTTGCACAGCCATGCTCTGAAAGTCAGTTTCAACATCTCCTCCAAAAGTATAACTTTACTCTTGCCCAAGTTTTTGGAGTCGATTTTTATTTATTTGGTATTTGTTGCAGTTTTGAGATGCAGAGGCAACTTTTCAGCAACTTTCAGTTTGGGAAGCATAGCGTTTGGACCAGCTTTCTCCTGTTGTTTCAGCAGGGAGCACAATGCACACAGCATTTAATGACACTGCACTCAAAGTGCCAAGAGCAGTTAATTAATTACTCCTTGAAACATTGCTGGTCCACATTCCACTGACGGAAAGTTAGAAAGTGTAAACAACTCGCCCAAAGCTTACCTGAGCCATTCTTCTAAGACATCCCTCCTTTTAACATATTATCCCTACATTAGCTATAGTTGAGACAAATTTAACATCTGAATGTGGAGATGATGCTAAAGCAAGGCGATGCTGTGTTCACAACAGGTGGGAAGGGGGCTCAGCAATAACTCTGTTGATCTGCTTCTGGGGGAAAGCACAAAAAATTTGCACACTGGCTTTCTAGTAGAGTGCTTGAGACAGAGAAAGAACCTGCAGAAATTATGATTACAGAGAATTTACCTAACAGGGATAAACCCTGGAGTACTTCAAGTTCAGTAAAAGTGATGACAGTGACGTTATTCTGGGCCCCTCAACGACAGGGGCGTGCAAGAAGAGAGGCAATCTCTGGGTGGGCAGAGACTCTGCTCAGGGGATGAGGGGCGGGAATTACACTGTTCCTACATGTTCAGGACCGTCCCCAAAACACCACCGGGATACGACAGGTACCCCAAAGCCGTTAGGTACAGACCAGCAGGTAGACCCTTTCCCAGCGGTGCCGCCGCCCCGCTGGAGAGCGCCGCGGAGGCCAAGCGCCGGCCCCGGCCGCGTGCAGAGGCTGGCNGGGCTCGGAGCGCCCCCGGTTCTCCGGGAGCACTCGGCCCCGCGGGCGGCCCCGCTTCGCCGAGCAGGCTCTGCCTGGCTGGCGGGCAAAACAAAGCGGAGACGAGGAAAGGAAAATGGGGAGAAAGTGCGGCTCCTGCCGCCTCCCAGACCTCTGCCTGGATCTCCCTGCCTGAGACAG